>JAESIW010000207.1:1547676-1581106 GCA_016802295.1 Brachionus rotundiformis
GAGGCTATTTTCTTTAATATAATCTTCATAAATTGTATCTTCATAGAATTGGTCGACATATCTAATACATGAGATGGACGAAGCCACTATTACCAAATAAATATGAAATGCTTGGCTCATTATTTTAATTTTCTCATTAAAGAGAACGTTTCAATTATTTTTATAGTAAATATTTAATTATGAAGTGATTAATTTAAATTAATATTTATTTTGAATTTTTTGATATATTTTAGATGTGATAAATGATATTTTTTTAACAAAAGCATTTTAATTATTCAATTAAAAATAAATTTTCAGAGAGAGATGATTTGGCAAAGCCGTGATGGAAAAAATCTCATCACTTAATACGAATAGCTATATTAATCAAGAAAACAAAATAAAAACAAAAATAAAATTAAATCGATAATTTGATCAATTGTTTTTAAAATGATAAATATAATTTATTTATTTAGGTTAAAGACAAATTTAAAGTTTATCATCTAAATTCAGTGTTCCCAACGAAAATAGTGCTAAAGACAATTTAAAATTCAAGGTTTATTCTTTAAACCAACTATACGTGTTCATATGCATATTAAACTTTTTGTATAAATAGAACCAAAATTTAAAAAATAAACTAAATTATTTAAATATTAATTAAAAAGATCAAATAGTGATGATACTTTACCCAGCTCTCTGAATAAGAGTGAAAGAGAAATCTTTTTAAGCTGAGTTTGATCTTAAAAAATAATAATTAATTTATCTTTTGCTTTAATTTGAACATTTAAAAGCTTACATAATTTGCTATTTTAATAATTTATAACAAATAATAAAATTTGAAAATTCAAAGTCCTAGTTTTAAAAATAATCTTTCATAGCTAACAATGTTTTAAGATGCCTGGCAAAATTAAAATTGGGATTTTGAAGGCGAGAAATTTGCCAATAATGGATCGGAGCTCGGAGAGCTCCGACGCATTTGTTGAAGTAAATTTTGACCATGCAAAGTATGCCACTAAAGCTATAAAATAACAAAGGTACGGTTTGGCAATGAGAACTACTATAAGACTCCTGTATACAAGAAATCTCTTGATCCTGAATGGAATTCGAGGTTTTTTTTTGAGGTTGAAGAAGACGAAATTCAAGAGGAGCCACTTCAAATAAGGTTTTTACCACTTTTATGCATTTAATTGCCATTTAATCCAAAGCATTTGTAGAGTGCTTGATCATGATACCTATTCTTCGCATGATGCCATTGGAAAGGTCTATATTGACTTAAAACCGCTTTTGAACCTGAACGGTCCTACTGCTTTAAATGGTTTTAGATAATTTTAATTAACCTAATAATTATTATTTTCTTTTTTCTAAAAAAATATTAAAATAGGTTTTTTCCCAATTTTTGATACATTGCATGGCATTCGGGGTGACATCAAAGTCCAAGCAAGGCTTGAGATTCTCAGCGATTGCAATGAGTACCGAAAATCTTCATCTGGTGTTCAATTTTTTACCAGTAATTGGCCTTTGTTTTTAATTAAGTGCCTTGTAGGGTTTAAAATTTAGGCTCGAGGATCCCTGAAGGATATGCTTTGCAGAATTTTTGCGGATTTGTAGAAGAAATGGTATTGAATGATGACCCGGAGTATCAATGGATAGATAAAATTCGAGCACCTCGAGCCTCGAATGAAGCTAGACAAAAGTTGTTTACCAAGTTGTCTGGTGAAGTGCAGCGTCGTATAGGTCTCAAGGTTCTTGAAATGGAAGCCAATTGCGTTCTTGGGTACCAGCAATACTTTGATTTGGAAGGCGAGTATGGAATTGTAGTGCGCGGTATTGGAACTGCGGCAAATGTTGTTAAGCAATCTGGTACAGGCAAATGTCAAATTTTTCCCGAAATCAGCAAGCCATGCAAAATTAGCCCTAATCGTCTAAGTAAAAAAATACACTCGGAATCTGATCTCAACCATCAAAACCTAACCAATAAGCATGAAAGCCAAAGCAACCATCTCTTAAACCATTCTATATCTGAAAAAATGGTAAGTGGACAGATAAATCAAAATTTTGTTCTCTATTTAATAGTCTAAATTATAAAAATTGATTATAAAAAATTAAAAATTTATATTTTATTTATTTTGTTTTAATAAGTTTAAAAATGAACTAAATTTTTATTAATTAAAGAATAAGAAAAAATATTATCTATTTAAGGAGTATCCTTTTTTGACACTTCAACAGTACCCAACTGGTTTTGTAAAATCACTATGTGGCATAGTATGCTCCCGTTCGGTAAAGCTCCTGAACTCGAACAATGATTTGGATGATCTCGAGTCACGTGACAAATGGTGGATTGAAATCCGTAATGAAATACGCTCACACATGAAATCTCTAGATTGCCATGTGGTACTTGGCTACACTGAGACCAAAAGCATTTGCGAAGAGGTCTGTGTTTTGTCAGCATCGGGAACTGCGGCCATTGTTAATGAAGCATTTTTTAGCTATGCAAGCAAACCAAATGAGGACAACAATTCAGAAAAGTGTTCTATTTGTCACGTTCCGTACAATGAATCGGAATTACCATTTCCGGTGGCCTTATCAAAGTGTGCTCTGTGCGGACAAGGCCAAGTTCCGGACGTAATTTTCACTTCCATTCAACCAATGCCAGAAATCCAAGTTTTGGGCAAAGGAGGCCTCATTAAAGCAATTGTATCGCGTCCACGCAAAAAAAGCTCTGGTGAAATAAGTGCCAAAGTGATCAGTGACTATTTGCCTTTTATGGAGTACGAGCTGCACAGACAACTACTTGGTAAACTTAAATTAAAGGGAATGAACATGCTCTATGGTCTCAGAGTGCAAATATCAATTGGTGAAAATTTACTTATGGCAATTGCCGAAGCGACTGCTTGCTTCGCTATTGCTCTGCCAAAGCCAATACTTCCAAAAATTATAAATGACAAATCCAATCGAGAATACAAAGAGATAGAAAATTTGAAAAAAGCCCTAATGGACGAAATGGAAAAGAACATTGAATTTTACGGTCTAGGATCTCATTTTACTGTGAGCCAAACAGACCAGATTGATCCTGATCCAGAATCCAAAGCACTGCTAAAAATAGAGCTTGATGATTACCGTGAAAAAGACAACATTTATCAACTTATGGACTCGGCAGCCAGAAAAAATGTCCTAGCATGCAGCACCGAGTTCATGCCAGGCATTGAATTTAACTCAAATTTACAAATGTTTACAAGCATTTATCGCTGTGAAGCCAAATTGGTTCAAATGAACATGAAAAAGTTTAATGAAATATTTGACCATATCCTCGAGGGCCTTAGCTACAAGTTTCGTAGCTACAAAAATTGTGTTCTAGCCAATTTGTCTATAGACACTAGTTTGTTTGATGATGATCATGCAATGATAATATTTACTGGGTCATGTTTGACCTATGGAGAGAGTAGAATTGATATAAATAATAATGTAGAGATTACTAATTTGTCATATGTACCCAATGCTCGTATAGAAAGATATCTCGGCCTGGTAAATCTCTTTCTTATTCGTGAAAGTACACTTATTAAAGAAAATGGTGGTTTGTCCGGTTTTATGCATTGTTTTATCACTGAAGTTCTGGCCATGGTTCGAGCTCACGTGCTAAGTTTGGATGGTAATGCACTTGTTTCGTTTAAAATGACTGAGTGTGTCCTTTTGGACAACCCTCATCGTAACCAAGGTCAATGCTTGATTAATGTAACTGGAGATGCTGTACGTATCGTTAAATAAAAATATAAAATTTATAAATAAATCATTATTTTTTTAAAAAAAATTTCTATCTTTTTTTATTTTACAAACGGCTTTAAAAAGTCACATATATTTTTGTATAAAATTATCTTTAATTTTATCTTTTATAACAAAAATTAGAATCAAATTTTTATTTAAATTTTTTTTTTCTTGAAAAAAAAGTTTCTTAATTAATTTGAAAAAATTAAATTTAGATAAAAGATATTTTATGAACTTTAATAGAAAAATATTGACAAGATGATAAGTCAAAACAAATTAAGGGCAGCAGTGATGAAAAATGATTTGATAGGAATTGGGAACCGGTACCGCGAGATCCTCAAGTATTATGGTTCTAGTCTGTCCTATCCAGTGGTTTTAAAGAATACCCGAACTTTATCTCATCAGGCCTCGTTGCCCAGGTTTCCAGTTCCTCAACTTCAGTCAACAGTTGGCAAGTATCTGACTGCTGTTAAACCTCTGTTAGACAATAATGAATACGAAGCAACGCATCAAGTAATTAGATTCAATTTAAATATAATTAATTAAAATATTTACCAAAGGCTGCAATGAAATTATTGAACAGTGCTGAAGCCCAGAAGCTTCAAAGTTTATTAGTAGAAAAATCAAAAAAATCAGATAGTTGGGTATTATTTTAAATTAAAATTAAAAGTACCAATAATTAATGTGGAAAAAAATGGTACTTTGAATATAAACAGTTAAAAATAGATAGTTAATTAGATAGCTGATTGGTGGTATGATAAAGTTTATCTTGAGCCACGGTGCAGTTTACCAATAGTAATTAATCCAGGAAGTATTTATCCTCAGGCTGAATATCGTAATTTGGATGAACAGCTTCAGTTTGCCACTAAGTACATTTTAGGAATGCTTAACTTTAAGTCTTTGCTTGACAAGTAGATCAAAATGTTTTTCCAAATTATTAAAATTGAATTTTTTGCCTATTAGCCAAGAGTTTCCAGTTGAAAAATCCGGCGACTCTTTCTTTTGTATGGACCAATATTACAAACTTATTGGAACTTGTCGCGTTCCTAAAAAAGACAAAGATTTGCTCAAATTAATGCCAACTCATAAATTTGACTTGTCCAAAAACAACCATGTTATAGTGCTCCACAACAATAGAGTAATAAGATAAATTATTAAGATTGTTATTAATTGTTTTAGTTTTTTTCACTGAGAGTGATTGATCCGTACACTGGCTTGAATCTCGATCCAAGCGAAATTTACCAAAATTTAAGATGCATTGTCGAACAATCAAAAGAAGTGGATGAATTTGGAATTGGTATACTAACTGCTGATGAAAGAGACTTGTGGGCAAGCTCATATGAAATCTTAAATAAAAGTAAATAGATATATCTATTTTGAGAAATTTATTTTTATCTATTTTAGATGAAAATAATAAAAAAAATTTTGAATCAATTCAAAATAGCTTGTTTGTTCTGTGCTTGGATACTAAGGACGGTTCAGTAGAAGGATACACAGACAAAAAAGCATCGGATGCAGCGCAAATTCTTCACGGAAACAAACAATTTAGTTCTAATCGTTGGTTTGACAAGACTGTTCAAGTTGTTCACCGCATTAACTACACATTAAATAAAATCATGATTAAAAATAAATTTTTTTTAGGCAATTATTGGTACAAATGGTGTTTGGGGCACTAATTTTGAGCATACCGTAGCCGAAGCGGTACCACACGCTGTAATGAATGATCACATTTATAGATACATGTAGACATTAGAAAATTTTAATTATATTACATTTATCTTTTATTTAAAGTAAAAATAATTTAATCAATTTTGATGGACAGAAATCTATGGATCTCTATAAAGAGCTTGTGTTCCAAGTACCAGATGAATTAAAAGATCAAATTGTAAAATCAAAAAAAAATTTGAATAGGTAAAATAAAGATATTTGAATGCTTTAAGTGTATTTATTTGTTTTTAAGTCAAATTGATAATTTGGATTTGTATGTCCTAAATTTTGACTCGTTTGGAAAAAATTTTCCAAAGTCACAGAAAGTAAGTCCAGACGCTTTTGTTCAAATAGCGTTCCAGTTGGCTTTCTATCGAACACATAACAAGATGGGAAATGCTTATGAAAGTGGTAGTTTGAGAAAGTTTCATCTAGGCCGTACCGAAGTTATTCGGGCCAGTTCGATGGAAACTTTGGATTTTTTAAAATCGATGGCAAATTCAAATACTGAAAATGATGTCAGAACTGAGCTGTTGATCAGAGCAATCAAAGGACAGCGACTCTTGACTGTGAATGCAATGAACAATGAGTCATTTGACAAGCACTTTTTTGGTCTCAAACAAATTGCTCTGGAAAATGGAATAGCCTTGCCTGAGTTATTTGATGACAGTGGATACAAAAAAGCAAGTTACTATTATTTGTCAACTAGTCAAGTACCGAGTAAATTTGAGGCGGTGACAACATTTGGGCCTTTGGTTGACGATGGTTATGGAACTTGCTATAACATAATGGAGACTAAAATTTTGTTTGGCATTAGTTGTTACAAGTCGTGCCCAGTCACAAATTCAAAAAATTTTGCTGAAAATTTAAAAAATGCACTCTTGGATTGCCAAGCTCTTTTGACAAAATTTAGATCCAAATTATAATCTAATAGTATTTAGATTTCTTGCTTATATAATTAATTTTGTTGATTTTAAATTTCATTTTTTTAATTGATTAAAAAGACTTGAATTAAGTTAATAAATTATTTTATATCTATTTAAATCTTTCAGTTTTTAATTTATAATTTCTAAATTTATTTTTATTTAAGTTTATAAAAGTATTAAACGAATCAATTTTAGATTATTTACTTAAAAACAATTTAATATACACATTACAGTACGGTTTCTTACCAAAAAAGTCATGTCTGACCAATTTATTGGAAACTTTATACAGATTTCCAAAAGGAAAATCAAATATCAAATTTTTGTTTTTTTTAGGCCTGAAAAAGTATTCTTGGTCAGTCAAACTTTTTACAGATACTCTCTACTTTGCATTAAACTTAGCCATTTGATCAATAAGATCAACTCCCACTTTGTTTGAATTGTAGTCATGGACAACATTTGTTTTTTACTTGAGTAATAATTAGTCTTCTGGTTCTACATAGACTGTGTCATTTTTGCCTTCACATTTTCAACAAAAATTTGTCGCTTTATAATTACCACATAAACGAATTTGACAAGGTACACGTTTAGGGGATAAATTCTCTTGATTTTCTTGACTCAGGAGCCTTTTAGGGGTGCCAAAAGACGATCGAACCGAAGTTTTTTTGTAACTAATTTTTATTTTTCTAATAAGCTTGAAAAAATCTCGCCTTGATATAATGCATTTATTGATATTTTTGTATAGAATCCAGCTACTGGTGCAAGCTTAATTAATGATATTATAAAATACTTGCATTGGCCAGCGTCTTGTTGCAGCTTTTATCAAATAAAACTTAGCCATTTTATAAATAAGATCAACTCCCACTTTGTTTGAATTGTAGTCATGGACAACATTTGTTTTTTACTTGAGTAATAATTAGTCTTCTGGTTCTACATAGACTGTGTCGTGAAACGAACTGATCAATGAAACATTTTTTCATGCTTGCCTTGGTAAATATTTAGTAAAATACCTGTATCGTGCTCATACACAAGGCTGAAAGAATGTCATTTTCGAAGAAATCAATTCATCTTAATCTTAGTCAATTTATCTTAATTAGACTAAAAATCAAACATTTTTAAAAAAAGATTTTTATTTTAAAAAATGGAATCAAAGCAGTCATCATAACAACATCTAATGATATATAGATACTTTTTTCTTTTTCCTGATTTTGTATAAAAAGTTAAAATAGTTAAATTAGCTAAATTAGTTAAATTGGTTAAATTAGTTAAATAAGAAGGGTATAAATACCGGATGATTTCGGTACTACTTCATTTCATTTTTTAAAATTAAAATTTTTAGAAAAAGATTTTTATTTAAAAAAAATGGAATAAAAAAGCAGTCACCATAACTCTGCCGATCCGCAGGTCCCAAGCCCTGATGAAAAAAGAGGAGGGTGGTGGCAGCCAGATGCATCGCATGTGCATGTGGTCTTTCACGTAGTCTGCAGAAGAGCTGTATGGCGGGTACATAGGCCTACGGGTCTTTGTCCAAGTCTTGTCGTATGAGGGCGCCGCTGGCTTCGACCATCTCCCAGTATAGAATCCGAAAGGAGCGAGAATCTGCTGTACAGCTGACCCTCTGCAGACAGTACGTAACTTTGGAAGCCTTAAGTTAAGACTTTTTCTCAATTGAAAGAGAGAAGTCGCTTGGTTTGTGGTTCCAAGCTAGTCTAAATAGTTGCCGAGTTCGCAGCCTTGTGCTCGGATGAGTGGCGCTGTTTATGATGAACGTCCCACTGGCTTCTTAGGGAAAGACGCCGTCATAACTCTGCCAAAGCCGGTCCCAAGCCCGGTTGTGAAAAGAGGAGGGTGACAACAAATTATTCATTTTGACTAAATTTATATTATAATTTCTAAAAAATATTGAGCCAGCTACCAGAAAAAAAGTATAATTTACTGACTCCCTGGAAAATAAAGAGAAATACTCTTTTATTTTCTCTTATTATTAAGTATTATTATTTTATTTCACTTAAATTTTCTGGTGTATGTTGTCAGTGCATGATAACCTTGTTTAGAAAAATACAAGAATGAGCTTGAGAGAGCTTAAGGAAGAGCCAATAAGTTGATTCCAGAAGATTAAGAGGTGATCTAATCCACATGTACAAATTGGTAAGCAATTATGAAAGAATTTAATTTAATAAAGGAAAAATTTCAGTATAAACACTAAACCTAACAGTGGAAGATATGAATTGAGTAGAAATAGATATTGTTTAACATGTGAAAGAATATAAAATTGTCTTCCGAGTAGTAACTTTTTTCCAATAAGAGTCATGAATTGATTGAATGCAAAGAATCTAAATGATTTCTGAGCGAAACTTGATGGTTGGATGGCGAAATCGGGCTATGTTTAGATAACCCTTAACCTAAAATTTAAACTACTGTTACTACTATTACATAAATAAACCAAGTAGTTAAACTCATTTAATATTAAAATCTAATTTTTTTACGTAAAATTTATTTTAATAAATAGTTAATTTGGATATAATTTACTCAAAAATAATTTATTTATTTATTAGTTCTGCTCTGTACATTTTTGCCTTCTCAATTAAAGTTTTCTGAGTCGAAGGGTCGCATTTTCCTATAACAATATTTATTTGCTGCAAGTCCTTTTTCTGATAAGCCAGATCAAGAGCATCTGCCAGACACCTAAATTATAAATTAATTAAACTTAATTTTTAATTTTTGATCAAAAGTTCAACTTCATTTTTATTAGACAATTGAATCTATTCTCAGGAGCGACCTTTGGAAAGTATTTCTTTGCTTCTTGGACACAATTAACTTCCATGCAATAAGTTACAAACGGCTCGTAGCCGATTGGGGATTTTTTTGACTTCGAAAATTTTTCCAATTCATCCCAACAGGAGCCTTTTGCCAAATTTTTCACCTTCAAATGCCACCACGCTTCACTTGAGTCAGAAATTTTGAATTCTTTGCGCAACTTTTCCACTTCATCGAACATCTTAAGCCTTATCAAATCGGCTAGAGTCTCGAACAAACTTTTACCATCAAACTTTTTTCCATAACTCTTTTCCAAATTCATTTGAATTTTAATCAATTTAATCTCATCATTCAATAGCTGATCATAATATTTATAATTATTAAAATCAATTTAATTAATAATTAAAATTAGTTTATTTACATTAGTGTTGAAGACCTCTTTGTTAGCATAGAGACGTTTAGCCTCGTCAAACATCTGTATTTTTTGGTCAACTCTCTAACTCAAATTAAGATTTAATTAAAATAAATTTTTACTTAAATACCTGTTGCTTTAGAGCGACTTTAATTAATGAACAAACTTGTTCTCCTATCAAGTTTTCTTGATTAAGTATATCATTAAATTCATTAAGGTTTTCTTCCTCTTGACACTTTTGTCTAAAGTACTGCAGCATCAAATCAAAAGCGGTCGAGTATTTCTTGCTCAAGTCCTTCATAAAGTCGGACACGTTATTAAATTTGCTCTGGTACCAGAAAAGCACCATGTAAACTTAAACAAATATTATTAAAATTTTAATCAAAAAACATATTTAATTGAATATTTGAATTTAATCAATTATATAAATACTTTGGTAAAAATTTAACCATATCTAATTAAATTAAGGAAATAAATTTATTTATTTGCTGCAATTGGATTTAATATTTTTATGATTAGAAAAAGTTTATTGAAAAAAAATTTACTTAGATCAGTGTCGCCACTTTCCATGGCTTTTTTGATGGCCAACTCAGGCATGTCTATTTCAATATAAAGCGGAACCTGTTCGGACGCTTTAATCTCATAATCTAATAGCTAAAAATAAATATAGATAAATTTTTGTTTGTGATTATTAAAGCTGAAATAACCCTGATAGCTAGTCCAGAGCGTCCAGCACTTATTGCTCGCCTGGCAATTTCAGCATATGAAATACCGGGCGTATCGCCCAATTTAGACTTTATCATCGCAGCTATCTGATTGTCCTCAACATCAGTTTGTGATACTTTGTACAAAGCCCAGTTAGACAAAATTTTAACAATACCCTCTTCATCAGTCATATTAAGGTATTTACATATTTCAATTGCCAGAGCAAAATGTCGCCTGGTAATGAGTCGGTTTATGACCACGCTTGGACTCAGGGCCTCATATTCAAGATAAGTGAGAGGCAGCCCGATTTGAGCATGTCTTATGGCATTAAGAACTCGGATTGTTTGGCACATTTTCACATATGAGCTGGCATTGGCATAGTCGTCAAAATAGCGACCAAATAAAGCAGCTCGAAGTATTTCAGCTTGGTATTTTGGATCAAATTCGTGTGGTGCTGCTTGTATACAATTGGCAATTGCGTCCTCTAGAGAACCTTTTTCTTTTATTGATCTAATATATTCTTCTGCTTTTTGATTCTTATTCTTATAAAAAGCCATGGATGCTTCGAACAATGCCGATGAGGCATCAAATGAGGCTATTTCGAAGATGTCTCTTAAGGTCTTGGGAACAGCTTGTAAAAGCATGTTTGTTGTTGATGTCAGTACTCTAACTCCGTCAAGTTCTTGCACCAGACAACATGGCGGAGAATAATATCTTGAATTATATCAAAATAAAAATAAATTTAGATCATAAATTTTATTACATTTCTAAATGGTTTTTTAAGTCATCACTGCCCAATGGAATTAAATACAAGTTGTCCCAGAGAACTACAATGGCCCTGTTGGATACCCAAGCAATGTCTAGTGCAGTTTCTGAACTATCTGCCTTATATTTGTGAATAATCCGGCTTAGTTCGCTGTTACAAACTAACAGGTATCCAGTGTCTGTGTTTAGGGTGACAAAGTCGTGACCAAAAGATACACATATTTTTTTAATTGAGTTGTACTCTACGCCGAAATTAATTTTCTTAAAAACATGTCAAAACTAAATAAATATTTACTCCAAATGGTAAGAATACTAGTGATTGTGGAACACCACCAAGAACAATTTGGTACAGTTCGGTTTGTCTAGAAGCCAGAATGAAGCAGTTTTTGTCTGTTGATATAACACACCAGCTGTCGAGCTCACCGGAACCTGGAATATCAGGAAACTGCTGTATCTTTGGATCATAGACGTCTTTGACCAAAATTAACTTATTTTTGGCGCTTAGAATCACACATCCTGTTGCATAGGAACCAGTGTAGCTATTGGCAGTGTTAAATATCCTATAATCAATGGCTCGCGAGTCTTTGATCACATTAAACATCATTTTATGCTGACCATATATTGAACGAATTTGGACTTCACCACTTTCGAAAATGATCATTAAGTCTTCACTCATTGTCCATCCGATTCCAATTATCATCGATTTCTCCTCAAGTTGAAATGTTTTTATTGCATAACCAGACTGGGAATAAATCGATATCATGGGCCGAATATCAGACTTGTTCAGGTCACGTGTTAAAGCTAAAAAATTAGTTAAAAATTTAATTAATTCTGTAAATTAAAATCTTTTTTTTTGTACGAAATACGGCTTTTTTATCTTTTTAGTTGATAAAAAATAAATATGTTTTTAAAAAAGTTGACATAATTAACTATCAATAAATAATAATTATCAGAGCTATAAATTAATATTTTTGTGTAAATACTGATGAAAAAAATTAAAAATTTTTTTTCAATAAAATTTTAGAAATTTTAGGGATAAATTTATTATACCAATAGGGCCGCCAAAACTAGCCGCTTTTACCACTGAATTGTCTATATTCCATCTAAGATCATAAAACTCATTTTTCCTGAATATTTCACTTGTTTGATCCACATAGATCCAATTTTCAGTGTGACTCATCTTGATTAAATTTAGTTTAAAAAGCGATTAATTCATTAAACAGGCTATCGTTTTTTATAACGATTTAAGATAATAAATAAAAGTTAAAATTAAATAATTAAAATTTATTAATTGAAAAAACAGAAGAAATTTAGAGGTTTATTTTCTATAGATCTGATTTAGCAAGGCTTCCAGATAGCTGAACCTTTTCACCTGGTTTGAAAGCAGGCATGCCTAGGTATGGACAACTGGCGCATCTGAATGCATCACCCAAGTAACAACTTCCACAAGCCGATTTAACTGTCTCTTGGTTTTTCTTTTGAACTCCTAGCGCATCGCTTTCAAGCTCTTCGGCCAAACCACAAGAGCAATTTTTGCATGCTTTTTTTTTGCCACTAGCCGATGTGCCACAGTCAAATTTGTCCACCATCTCAGGCTTCTTAAGATCAAGATCGTCCAATAAGTCATCTGTATTGATTAGATCATTATCTTGTATATCATTTGCATTAAATTGCCAAACTTTTTGAGAGGACTTGAAATTTAGCTTTCGTGTGGCACCAACTTCAAAGTTTGGTTTTTGAGCCACACAAAATGAGTCCTCTTTGACAAAATTTTGAAAACCATTCAATGTTAGCGTTGACTGTAAATTTTCACGATCAGATATCAAAATTTTTCCATTTGGTTTTAAAATTTTGAAATAAACTTCATAATTTAAATCTCCATTAAGTGATATAATTAGATCATAAATTGGCACTGACGCTTCAATTTGAGTGGAATTTTTCACTTCAAATTTTTTGGTAGATCTTGATGGAATTTTGTTTACCAGTTGTTCAAGCTGGTCGGGCATCGAACTACCATTGTAGACCAGTAGAACATCCATGCCAGAGTCTACCTTGTTCAAAATGTTGTTCAAAGTTGTTTCGTTCATTTTTTTTTCTAGTCACAAGATAAATGCATTAATTTTTTTATTATTTTAAATTTTTAATTTATAATAGCTGCGGTGGTGTCAACTTAGTTGAGAAATTGGAGCCTAATTTCCCATTTTGCATGCAGGTAGAATTTTTGAACGAGTTTTTTATTTATTTATATATTTTATATGGAAAAAAATGAAAAATTTTTCATCTAAATTTGCCGAGAACCAACTTAAAAAGTTTGGTTGGAAAGAAGGTAGCAAAAAATAGTCTTTTTGCCAAGTTAAATATTTAAAAAGGTGATGGCCTGGGCAGAAACAATCAAGGCACGTCCGAACCAGTCAAGGTATCACTAAAATTCGACACTGCCGGAGTTGGTTTTAACCTATCTGAACAATTTACCAATAATTGGTGGGAGAATTTGTTCGATGCCACATCAAAGGGGCTCGTTGATGCCGAGCAGCGAATTGGCAAAGAGGAAAAGAGAGAGAGTGTGCTCAACAGAAAGGAGTACTTTTATTCCCGGTTTCAGCAAGAAAGTGTTCTGGTAGGTGGACAAGAGATCAGAAAAGAAGATGAAAATAGAGAAGAGAAGGAAAAAAAAAGCAAAAAAGTGATAGAAGATAAGCCAGCTAAAGTTGTGTCTGATGAGGAATTGTACAAATTATGTGAGGGTCGAACTGCCCACAAGTAATTTTAAATAATGACTGATTAGATGGCGTCTAAATGAGTAAAAGGGGAGCTCGACATGGTATAAAAATGAGTGCCAAACTAGCACGAATTGAAGAGCAAGAACGCCAGCTAGCCGAGAGCATGCTTCTTAAGCTAACAGAAGATAAAAATAAAAGAAAAATACAAGAATTGGAACGCCAATACAATCTGGATGAACCAAAAAAAATAAAAAAGAAAAAATCAAAAAAAAATGAAATTGATTAATAAAAAATTAATTATTAATTTTAATGAATTTTTTTTTTTTATTTTTATATTTGAATATAAATTAATTTTTAATGCTTCATTTATAGTTGAGTGTCTATTAAAATTGACTTTGACTTTGACTTTGATCTCTTTGAACTTAACGAAAATTGTCAAATTTGTACTGATTTTCCAATGGTTGAGTAAAGACAGCACTAATTCTGAAAATAAACATTATAAACCAAGAAAAAAGCTGCAAGCTTGACAATTATTTTAGACAGACAAGCTCTGAGTGCGACTACGAACAGTAAAAACTTCCAAAGTAAAAGATAGCTGCAAAACTTGGACAATATATTTGCTATTAAATTCATGAAATTTGTAAATGCCAATTAATAAAAAAGCATTATTTTTAGCTTTATTTTAATTTTTATAGTTATTTTAAATTTTAAAATAATAATATTTAAATAATATTAGTCTTGATTATTTTATATTTTTTGCTCAAGTTAAAATTTTAAATTCGGCATATTTATTTAATTTAATTGATAAACATCATTTTAAAAAAGTTCTCAAATAATTATCATTATCATTGTATTTAATTATCATTGTAATAGTTTTGTTTATTAATATCTAATTTTTTATTTTTATTTTTAAATTTCTTTTTTGGTTTTAAGTACCAAATTATAACCTTGTGCGTGTCACATGTTACTATTTTATTCTCCATTACAAGAATATCCAGCACAGAATTATTATGAGCTTTTAGCTTTCTTAAGCATGTAAATGTACCCAAGTCCCATTCTTTGATGTAACTGTCACTAAATTGTCAAATTTAAATTAGTTTAAAATATTTTTTTATAAACACCTTCCAGCTGTATAAAATTTCTGATCATAAAATGCAATTGAATTGATTGCTGAATCATGGCACTTGATTATTGTTTCACAGGTATTGCTTCGTCTATTCCAAAAAATGACCCGTCCACTAACAGTTGATGTAATGATCAAAGCACCCACTAACTAAATTCAAAAAGTATTTAATTTTTGCTGAGATGTCCAGCTACTAACCAACCCTTAAACAAGTGATCGGATCGGCATATTTGGGAGCCCTGAGTTCTTTGATTAGGGTACCATCGATACCAGTGATTAAAACAATTCTATAATATTTATTATCTTATCTTATCTGATCCATTGAGAGTGAATTCTTACCCGGACAAATCTCCAGAAATTATGCACCCTAGGCCATCATATGATAAACTTTTTATTGGCGATTTGTGATGAAGTATCAAGCACTCAAATTTAACCACTTGGTCAATTTGAATGGCAGAATTAATCTCATTTTTTTCAGAGTATCCTCGTACAAATGACCATACATTTATGGTTTTATCAAAGCCACCCCACATACTTTAATAGAAAAATATTAATTAAATAGATACTAAGATGACTTCTTTAACTAGTCGTACAGATATTGGTAATCAAAATAAAGTGATGTAATTGAATCTAAATTAACACTTATTGAAACTACGGGCTGGAATGTGTACATGTTCCAAATAATGACCGTAGTATCCCATGATCCTGAGCAAAGCCTGTTGGACAGTAATTGTAAGCATAATATTCCACCTTTGTGTCCAACAAGTTTACCAATCTTATTTCCATCTTTCAATTCGTATACATAAATGATACGATCTTTACCACCAGTTACTAGTCTTTTTTTGTCAAAGTCCATGCAGGTTATTCCATGTAGATGGTCCTGGAAATGACCAATTTACTAAAGTTAAATTCTAAAAATATCTTTAATTACTTGTAAATAGACAACTTTGTCTATTGAATTTACGCGAAATAAATTTTTTTCACTAACATTTAAACTGTACAATGACTCATTTTGGTCTTTAGGGTCAATTTTTTGATTCGTATTATCTCTATTCTAATTAAATAAAAAAATTGCATCAATAATTAACAACTGTTTAAAAGAATAAATAATATAGTTATTTTTTGAGGGGCTTTATTGTTTATTTTTTAATATTAATATTTGTACAAGGTAAATTGTTCTTAAAAATAAATTAATTTTTTTTATATGTCAAAAATTAAGATCATTTTATGAAAAAAAAGTCCTCATAAATAAACTAATTAAATAAAGTTAAATTTTAAAATAATCTATTTGTAGATAAAATTTGCTGATCGACTTAAAAATTTGTTTTAAACTTATATATTCGAACTAGTTCTAAGTTTTTTATAATGTCAAAAATATTGAAGATAGTTGTATCATATTCTAATATATAAATCTCAAATTGCCTGTGAATAATTTACTCAATTATAAGATGTATATTAAAATAATTAATTGACTTTTTACTAGTTATATCAGATCTAAAAATTTACCAATGTCCCAGCATTACTGGATTCATCCAAATCAGAGTCTTGTGCATACCTTTTTTTTGAAACTAATAAACAAAATTACACGTTATTAAGATAATTTTACTTTGTTTGAAGGTCTGTGTCATACTCAAATTCAACATTTTTATCCAAATCAAAGCCAAAAGACTTAATTACCTCTTGAGACAATTTAAATCAAAAAAAAATATTTTATGAAAAATTCATTCTACCTTCTTTGTGAGGCTTTTTCTTTGTATTCATGTCAACACTACTCTCCGAGAGAGTATCTTCATCATCAACAGGCTTATAAAAATTATCATATTCACTTTCTTTTTAAAAGTAAAATATTTTTAATTTTTTTTTCATAAAATATATTATTTTGTAAAACCATAGCTTTTGTGCGATGTGGTTGATCTTGATTGTATTTTAGGCTTTGCATCCGGCTGTGAGACTAAATTATCTATCTTTAAAAGACGCTTTTTTATCTGTGAAATAAACTGTTCAAGCTCTTGGTAAGCCAATTTCCAATCTATATCTTCATCAATAAACAACTCTTTAATTATTTCATTCTCAATGCGATAAATGCCATGCATATTACCAAGAATTTTACACTTATAGAACCACAACTCTTGTGTATTTGTCAAATAGTACCATCTCTTACACACCAAACTGCACACGAATAGACTTTTGTCATCTAACTTTGAAAAAATTCTCATTAATATCTGGTCAGGCAAGTAGTTCATCATGTATTCCAATGGTTTCAAGGCTTTTTCAACCATTCTTCTCATAAAGTCCAATATTTTTGGCGAGTTCTCGCCCAAAAGCAAAATTAACAAAGATTCCACACGTGGTATCGACCATTTTTCCATTCTCTTTCACAAATTTAAAAATAAATTTTTGTTTTTTCTTTCTAATCTACTTTAATATAAGATAAAATATCCAGCATAAACTGATGACGCTCGTTTAGCGAGTTTTCCAAGACCAATCTTTGAACACTGTTTATAGGATCACTGTCTCCAAGCAACTCTGGTGGAACATGTTCATCATAAGCTTTAAATAAATTAATAATTTAATTAATTAAAAAATTTAATTGCTTCTAATTTTAAAAATACAATATTTATCATTTAATCTTTTTTCCGGGTCATCCCGACTGCTAAGAACACTGAATTGAGTAGTGTAATATCTCACAGATTTATCTGAATAGATATTAAATTTATTGAAACCATCTGCTTTGATGCCAAGACCAAAAAGAAGCTTTTTTTCATAGAAATTTCCTTTTAATTTTTTCATATAAATTGACTTTCGTTTGCCTGATGACTTGGTCTGTCGTCCATTTCGCTTCGAGCTTCGATTAGACAATGACACTTCCTTGTGAACATTGACATGGTTTTGGTCAATTTTAACCTCATGGCTTATGTCATTTTTTCTTTCAAAAAAAGTCTTGATATAATCAGACACATTTTCGCATTCCGGTGTCAAACTTTGGTCATCTTCTAGGTTAAGTCCAGTCAGATTTCTAGTTTTAAATTGATAAGCTTCGTCAAGTTCTTGCATATTTTTTTTCCGTACAAAGTTATCCAAATCCCGAATCCTTGTTTCTTTGGGACTAGGACCCAAGTTAAACCTAACACTTGATTTTTGTTTATAGGTACTTGACTCTCTGTAAATGGGCTTGAGAATGGACTCATTGGCGCAAACCTTATTCTTAGCCGTACGCTTTATCTGTGGGCTTATAGGCGGAAATTTTACCACTCTGGACTCTTTGGTATCACAATGTTGAATTTTTTGTCTGTACTTACAGTTCAAACTAAAGTCATGATGTCTCAATGATTCCAAAGTAAGATTTAAGTTTCTCAACGAGTCTTGATCAAATCTGAAAATTAAAAATTAGAATTATAGACCAATTAATAAAATAAAAAATTAATAATTTACAGTAAAATTAAGTTGTAGATAAAAATTTTTTTTTCGTTCAAATTTAAACTAGAGTACATCTTGGTTATTTGCTTGAGCTCGACAGTCTCCAAGTCGAACATTTTATTAGACATAAGTTTTGAATCCAAATTGGTCCCCATATTAAGTGGCATAGTGAATTGTTTTTTCTTAAAATTCTCAGGTTTCCAAAAAAGTAACAATTATACACAATCAAAAACAATTTATTTTATTTTACTTTAAATGAAATAATTATATTTAACTTAAGGGAAAAAAGCAATTTTTTAATTTCTTTATTAGTTATATAAATTATAATAAATATAATAATAGAATTTATTTCAAATTAAAAATTTTTTATCATTAATTTTGATATTTATTTATTTAATAGTTAGAAATTGTTTGTTTAATTATTTAAAAACTAATTAGAAATCAGTGTTAAAATGAATGTTAAAAATTAAATTTAATGTTAAAAATTTTTTATTTACTCTTTTCTCTTTTATTTTACCAGGGCTATACATTTGAACTATTTTACCAATCTTGCTATTTTAATATAAAATTTAAGTAATAATACAGGAATATTTCAAATTTCTATTTCTTATGATAAAATTAATAAACAAAAAAATCATTTAATTTTAGATAAAGATAAATTTTTTCGCGTTTAAATGAAAAAAAAGTAAAAATTTAACAAAAAAATATTATAAAAATTATAATAAGTTATTATTTTGGCCTTTGGTCGCTAGAAATCGAAAATATTTTTGCTTTTTACCCATAAAAATGATTATAAGGAGTAAAATATTTTAAAATTTTAAAAATTAAGTAAGAGTAAATTAAAGATTATTTTACTTTATTTGCCAGGGAGTCAGTAAATCAACTTATTGGCTCTTCCTTAAGCTCTCTCAAGCTCATTCTTGTATTTTTCTAAACAAGGTTATCATGCACTGACAACATACACCAGAAAATTTAGGTGAAATAAAATAATAATACTTAATAATAAGAGAAACCAAAAGAGTATTTCTCTTTATTTGCCAGGGAGTCAGTAAATTATACTTTTTTTCTGGTAGCTGGCTCAATATTTTATAGAAATTAGATAATATAAATTTAGTCAAAATGAATAATTTGTTGTCACCCTCCTCTTTTCACAACCGGGCTTGGGACCGGCTTTGGCAGAGTTATGACGGCGTCTTTCCCTAAGAAGCCAGTGGGACGTTCATCATAAACAGCGCCACTCATCCGAGCACTCAAAATTGGCTGCGAACTCGGCAACTATTTAGACTAGCTTGGAACCACAAACCAAGCGACTTCTCTCTCTCTTTCGATTGAGAAAAAGTCTTAACTTAAGGCTTCCAAAGTTACGTCTACCTGCAGAGGGTCAGCTGTACAGCAGATTCTCGCTCCTTTCGGATTCTATACTGGGAGATGGTCGAAGCCAGCGGCGCCCTCATACGACAAGACTTGGACAAAGACCCGTAGGCCTATGTACCCGCCATACAGCTCTTCTGCAGACTACGTGAAAGACCACATGCACATGCGATGCATCTGGCTGCCACCACCCTCCTCTTTTTTCATCAGGGCTTGGGACCTGCGGATCGGCAGAGTTATGGTGACTGCTTTTTTATTCCATTTTTTTTAAATAAAAATCTTTTTCTAAAAATTTTAATTTTAAAAAATGAAATGAAGTAGTACCGAAATCATCCGGTATTTATACCCTTCTTATTTAACTAATTTAACCAATTTAACTAATTTAGCTAATTTAACTATTTTAACTTTTTATACAAAATCAGGAAAAAGAAAAAAGTATCTATATATCATTAGATGTTGTTATGATGACTGCTTTGATTCCATTTTTTAAAATAAAAATCTTTTTTTAAAAATGTTTGATTTTTAGTCTAATTAAGATAAATTGACTAAGATTAAGATGAATTGATTTCTTCGAAAATGACATTCTTTCAGCCTTGTGTATGAGCACGATACAGGTATTTTACTAAATATTTACCAAGGCAAGCATGAAAAAATGTTTCATTGATCAGTTCGTTTCACGACACAGTCTATGTAGAACCAGAAGACTAATTATTACTCAAGTAAAAAACAAATGTTGTCCATGACTACAATTCAAACAAAGTGGGAGTTGATCTTATTTATAAAATGGCTAAGTTTTATTTGATAAAAGCTGCAACAAGACGCTGGCCAATGCAAGTATTTTATAATATCATTAATTAAGCTTGCACCAGTAGCTGGATTCTATACAAAAATATCAATAAATGCATTATATCAAGGCGAGATTTTTTCAAGCTTATTAGAAAAATAAAAATTAGCTACAAAAAAATTTCGGTTCGATCGTCTTTTGGCACCCCTAAAAGACTGCTTTTTTATTCCATTTTTTTAAAATAGTAAAAATTTTTTTTACAAATTCTAATTTTAAAAAATTAAATGAAGTTTTACCGAAATCATCCGTTATTTATACCCTTCTCAACTAATTTAACCAATTTAACTCATTAAGCTAATTTAACTTATGTATACAAAATCAGGTGATTCTTTAAAAAGAATAAATATCGTATCTTTATATGTAAAAATGTTGAATTTTAAATAAAATGAATTGATTTCTTCAAAAATGACATTCTTTTTATACCCATTTGGTCTTTACTAGTCATAAGAAGCAATTTTAACTAATTTCGTTAATGTAAACTTTACCAATTGAGTGACAGCATAAAATAGAATTGGCTAAACTGAGTTTGACAAGGCTTAGAGAAAGAAGAGTAAGAGAAAGTTGATTCTTCTTCTATCTTCTAATCCCAGTGGAACATAAGGCATCCACACGTCCCCTCCATTCTACCCTATCCTTAGCGACAATTTCTGCTTGTTCCCATATGAGTTTCATCTCTCTCAGATCTCTTTTAACTCTTTCTCCTCCAGGTCAACTTTCTCTTTGCTTGAGGTGTCCAAAATAGTGCACTTCTAGGAATTCTGTCTGTTGATATTCTAAGACCAGACTACTATAAAGATGTAATTTAGTCCTCAGTCGAAGGAATGATGATTTCCACATATGGCCTTCGTTAGTCTGTTTCAAATGTCTTCTTCGGAGCCACCATTTTTGCTAATCACGCTTCCTAGGTATGTAAAGCTGTCGACGCATTTAAGATTTTCGTCTCCGACAGAAATCGGTACATTTAGTTTTTTGTTTATGCACATAACTTCTGTTTTTCGAGTATTTATTTCTAGGCCAGCATATCCAGTGTTACGTTTCAGCTTCTCGTTCTTTTCCCTCATGGCTCTCCATCTGTGATATTAACACTAGAAAGCCCGACCAAAAAATGACAATAATTTAAAAACTAATTTTTAAAAAAATTATCATAGAATAGCAACATTTTTTTTTTGATATTCAATAAAGTCTCCATAAATCTATAAAATAAAAAACTGAATATTAAATTCTGTTTCTGCATTCAAAAGATATTGAGATTTGAAATTTAAAAAAATGGGTCTAAAAAACCCGTCGGGTCTTCTAGTGTTAAGGCAATATCATCCGCAAAATCAAGATCTTCGAGATTTTCCATCCGACCCAGAAGCATTCCCCAGTAAATGCCACTTCGCTGTCCTTCAGTACTTCTCCTTATTGCAAAGTCGATGAGGGTCAAAAAAAAGTAGTGGAGAAAGAATGCATCCCTGACGAACCCCTGTCTTAATTTCGAAGTATTCTGAGGTACCCTCTTGCAGGATCACTTTAAACTCAAAATTATCATAAAAAAGCTTTATAATATTTAAGATTTTCTGAGGAATGGCGAACAATCTAAGCACGGCTCACAGGGTTTCTCTGGGAACACTATCAAATGCCTTCCTAAAATCGATGAATTTGACAATAAGGGGTGCGTTCCATTCAATACACTGTTCTACGATGTTACGCAGTGCAAATATCTGATCAATGCATCCTCTTCCTCTTCTAAATCCGGCTTGTTCCTTGCGCAAGAGTTTATCAATCGAAGAATATATACGATTGAAGACAATTCTGCAGAAAATTTTACTTGGAACTGAAATTAAGGTTATTCCACGCCAATTATCGCATTTCGAAAGATCACCCTTTTTCGGTATTCTAACGATATGCCCTTTCGACCAATCTTCTGGAATTACCTCCTCGACTCAGATAGTAGAAAATAGGTGAAACATTACAGAGACAGATATGGCTACGTCAGCTTTTATCATCTCAGCTTGTATCGTATCTGGTCCTCCAGCCTTCCTGTTCTTCAAGGCTTTGATTGAAGAGGAAGTTGATTGAAATGTACAAATTAGTCAATGGATAAGAAAAAGAGGGCCTGAACTGGTGAATAGATCACTAAACAAGGGTCTTGCCGCAGCGTCAAGAAGGAATAGCATTAGAGTTCAAAGAGAAAGCTTCCCTACTCGAATTAGAAGCGATCTACAGCTGCGGTTAGCGCTAGACATACTTTTTCTCAAGCAGGATGGAATGCCAGTTGTTTCAAATTTTTTAGATAAATTAAATGGAATCGGGTGCTACAGCGGTGTGGTGGTGATGGGCTCAGACACTCTAGGTGTCGCACCAAGAACTACTACTTCTACTAGAGAAAATCAAATTAATATTTTTGAATATTGAATGCTTGAAATTTATTGAATTAAAATAGATATATTAACAATAAACTCATATTCAAATTAAAAATTATTTTTATTTAAAATTTTTTTATTTTAAGATAAAATAACTGATAAAAATAGATTTACATTACACAGAACGTTAAGTTATATTGTTGCTGTTGTTGTTTATTGATGTTAATGACGTTTTTTTTTTGTATTAATTATTATTTTTTTTATTAATTAATTTTATTTGTTGAATGATTCGTAGAATTTCTGATTTCATTTACATTCAATTCAAATCTATAAACCAAAAATGAGTTGTGTGTGCGTGTTTTTTTTTGTTTTTTTTTTAAACAGGACAGAAAATTATAAACTCATAGTCAATTTAAAAAAAATCTATATAATAAAATGTGAAAAAATGAAAATTTTAAATTTTATAATAAAAAAAAAATTTAAAAGACCAACTAATTGGTTACGTTGTACACTCTAGATAAAAATAGTGCCCAAGTGCGGCTCATCTAAAAAAGACCACAGTCCTTTAGGTTGTTTTTTATGATTATGTCTGTCACTGAGTCGAACACAAACTTTATATTCTCAGTATCTGTAGCGCACGTGAAGTGCACGTAGATTTCCTTGTGCTGCGGCGATTTGTTCAGCTCTTCAAATTTGCTTTTTATGTAGAGAGAAGTGTGCTCGTAGGTGTTGTGACCGGCGTACTCCGGAAAGCATATGCTGAGCGGTGAATGCTTTATTTTTTCCATAAAGAGGTCCTTCTTGTTGAGAAATAGAATGATTGAAGTATTTACAAACCATTTGTTGTTGCATATGGACTCGAACAGCTTCATGCTCTCTCTCATCCGGTTCATTTCGTCGTCCTCGGCGAGCACCAGATCGTACTCGCTCATGGCCACACAGAATATGATCGCAGTCACGTCCTCGAAGCAGTGTATCCACTTTTTTCTCTCTGACCTTTGTCCGCCCACGTCCAGCATTTTTATGTTCAAATTTTTATAGCTAAAATTTGTCTCGACAATGCCCGTGGTCTTGACCCTGGTGCGGAGCACGTCCTGCTGAGTGGGCACGTAGCTCGAGGCCGATATGCGGTCCAGCGAGTCCAAGTAGTAGGCAGCCGAGTCGTTTAGCTGGTACTCGCGAGAGCGCGAGAAGCACTCGCGCACGCCCTGGTCATACCACAGTCTGCGCATGCACTGCACGAGCTCGGACGACAAGCTGTCCGAGTCCTCGACTGTGTTGGCCAGCGAGAAGAGCTTTTTGGCGTCTTCGACCCGCTCCGGGTCCGCCAGACCGATCTTCAGCTGGCCCATTGCTCTGATTATCGCAATCAACGACTGTATTGTGTTGCTAAACACAATCGGTCTGTACTGCAGACACTCCTCCCTACTGTAGCCTTTTTCATGTATTATTCTTAAAATAATTTTAATGAATAGACAAATAGATAAAGTGATTAAAAAAAAAAAAAAAGATAATTTTATTTTATTTTAAAGCTAGAACGCACTTCATTTGCTTGACTATGGTCGATTTGCCGGACTCGCCGGCGCCCAATAGCAGCAGCTTTACTTCGCTTGCGGCGCGCAGGCCGTCCAGCTTTAGTTGTTTGTCTATGGCTTCTGAGCGCGACTTGCCATTGTGTGTCGTGGCGCCCAATCGGTCCGGATCGCTTAGCGATTGAATACAGCCCATGATAAACCAAAATAAGGACACTGAACACAAGCGAAACAACAAAAATAAAGAGAGTTAAATTAATTTATTATTAAGGTCTTTGGATTTATGTTAAAGCTAATATTTGCATTAAGATTTTGCTTCATTTAAGTGTGTCTGTATATGAGTGTTTGTGTATGAGCGTGTATGTTGTGTCAAAAGAGCTTAAACGAGCCAAAACTATATGAGAAGATTTGTTTTGTAAATTTTAAGTTTTTTTTTTTATTATTTTTGTTCTTTTTTAGTTAACAAGAGCTATGTTGAATTTTTTTCAAATAGGATTTATCCGAGTTTGTTATACCGAGCCGTGGACCTTTCACTTTGTCTCACAGCTCACAAGTTCAATTAATCTAGGTCGATTGGGCTTTTCAAATACTTAATTCGACCTGGTAATTAATTGACCATCAAAGCCTTTAAAATAAATTAATTTGTTTTTCATTTTTTGCTCTCTTTTTAATAAATATTTAATAAAGTAAAGCAAAATATTTGAATGCAAAATTTCTCATCAAGCAAATATCTTATCTAATTTATAGTCCACGATCCTGAAATCAATCACTTTTCAATCTTGATGACCATTGTCCACAATCTTTATTACTTTTAATAATTTAATCTTGACTTTTATATGGCTTTTTTAAGGATAGATAGACCCAATGATTGGACACACAAGGGACGGTGGGGCAATTCTCCCTTTATCCCATCTTATTACAATAGTAATTTGTCTTTGTGAAAAAGATCTGAACGGTTTTGTGAAATTCAGTACAAAATGGCAAAGAGAACAGAAAAAAGTGTAAAAAAATTGAATGACTTTTTTTCTAAAGGTTTAAACCTAATTCTGTAAATGCAGAATGGTGCAACATTCAAAGTTGCATCAAATATCTATGTCTGCTAATTTTGCAGAGTTCAGCAGAAATTAAATTTCAATATAATCGAGTGTAGTGCATTTTGCAGAGATTTTGAACATCATTAGCAGACTTTTATAGCAGAATTAATTTTAAACTTTTAGAAAAAAAGTTTTTTCATCTTTTTGCACTTTGTTCTGTTCTTTTGTACTGAACTTCACAAAACAGATCTGAAAAATTTATAGCTTTATCCCTGCTAACTAGGCCAAAAATAGTCATGCGTGCAATTGCAGTGCAGGTTCTACCATCATCAAAAAATACATCGTTTTGTGTACAACTTAATCGTTTAGAAAAGAGATTGTTTATTAATTGTCTTGAGTATGAATCCAAAATCGTGAAAGCGTTAATTATATTTACTTTTAAGAGCCTTAAAACCGGCCTTGTTGATTCTGTGAAATTTGTTCTATCAAATATTACTTTTTATATGTAGACAAATCAGAAGTTTTTCTATCTATATAGTACTTGAAATTATTTATTAAAAGTAATCTATGACTTTGGTTGAATAAATGTGTGTAAATCGTTTGGAAAATTTGTTTATAACTCAAACTAACTCAAATTATTTTTTATTTAAAAAAAAAAATTTTATTTGTATTTTTATCCTTACTTTTTTAAATATAGTAATGTAACTGTCAATGTAACTTAAAATTTATATAAATAATGATAATAATATTTGATAATCACATCTTTTATTAGCTGATTGAAATTATCTGCCTTGCTAATATATCTATCAGTCAATAATTGGCCTGATTAAACTTTTATAAGTGATTATTCGTATTTTGTTATATGCTTCCTGATCTTTACCATCAGGCTTTTGCTAAATTAAGTATTTCAGAAGTTCTTTGATTGACATTTTTTGACTTTGGGGATTAAAGCCAAGAAATAAGTAAAATTGAAGAATTTAGTTAAAAGTTTATTTATTGGAATCCGAAAAGTTAGTGGTTTCAATAATAACAAAATACTAAGTAAAGACGTGTCAAGACTTGGGTCTTAACAGCACCGACTTTTAACCTCCATTTATATGTCCATTCGACTATCTTGTCGAGGCCATTTAATTTAATTCTAGTTAATTAATACTTCTAGAGAAAGGTCTACAACAAACAAAGCTTTATCAACTATAGCAAGCTGATTGTAAATATCGTCAAAGAAAATGTTGAAAAGAGTGGGTCCGAGAACACTATCTTGTTGTACACCACACTAAATATAATTGTCCTGATCGATTCCCTCTTAAGGTCGAAATAAATTGAATCAAGAGCTCAAAAATAGTTCAAATAGTTTAAAAGAAAATTATTTTATTTAATTTCTGACAATTCTATACGAATTATACATAAATGGTAGTCGTGTGGACTCCTATTCCTTCTATTTTAAATAAGGTTGGAATTTTTTCTTTTCACACTTAATTTTTATTTGATTTTAAATAATAAGATAATTCATATATCAATATATTTAAACAATTTAATTTAAATTTAAATTTATATAAAAAAATTATTAATTTAAGGATCAAAATTAAATGTTGAATCTAGCAATCGGCCAAAAACGAACAATGTTCGAGCTAAAAGTGGTCATGTGTCCAACATCCAAAACTAATTTAATTTTTTTTATTTGTTTAACAGGTTATTAAATTAAATAACATCTGATGTAACTTTTTTCGATTAATTTAAATATTTAAATAAATAAAAATATAGATTACATTTTAAAATTTGTTTATCAAAAAATTAATTAAAATAATAAAGAGGACAATTTATTTAAAATCTAAATATGAATAAAGCATTTTAAATGTTATTATAAAAATATATAAATCAAATTTTGGATTACTAATAAGTAAGTCTTTTTCAGATCAAGACATAAATTTCTTAGCAATAATTCATTCGGTTAAAATGTTTTAAATCTTATTATATCAATTAAATCTTGTCATAGATAATATTTTTTAAAATAGATAGTTTTAATTACATGACATTTAAAGAAATTAAGTGGATTAATTATTTTAAGTATTTTATTTTTTATTTGACATATTTTTAAGATTAAAAAAGAATAAATTTGACTTTAATTTAACAATTTTAAATAATGCCCAATCACTAAGTCTCATCATCTTATTTATCTTTTGATTAAAAAGCAAATTTATGTCTAGATTTGTCATTTTCAAATTATAAGATAAAAATAAACAATTTAACTTATTTCAATTAAAAAGAATTATTTAGAAATGTCAAATGATGATTAAGCCAGAATACTTCAAATTATCTTGGTAAAAATGTTATTTCAATTTTCAAATGGATAATGGTTATTTGGAGTTAAAAAAATCTATGATTTGAAGCAAGTTGATAAATAAAACTAGTATCAATTTATAGCTAATATTTCTTTTTAACATAAAATTTATATTCAAAAATGACTTAAAATTGATGCAGAAAATAAAAAAATACGATTTTCACTAATTAAAATATTTATTTTCAAAGTTTTAATTTAATCTATAATTGTAAAAAAATCATATATTTTATATTATTTTAATTTTTAGGTTAGAAAATTTAACTTTTTATGACTATAGTTAATAAAATGATTATAAAAATATTTTATACACTTAATTCAGTTTCGTTTTGTTTCATTTATTTTTTCATTAAATGTAATGAGCAATTCGATACTTTGCTTTAGCTTCTCAAAAATTTTATATAATTCAAAATCATATTTTACCTTAGAAATAAAATAAAAAAATTAGATAACCTAGAAAAAAAAACCACTATACTATTTCTGAAAATGAGCCAAAATCCTTCAAAAAGCTCTTTAAGTGTTGGAAAAGTGCAGCATTTTTGTCACAGTCAACAAGTTCTTTCTGAGTATCGTCCAAAAATTGAACAAATAATCTTTGTCAATTTAGTATCAATTTAAACAAGCATTATTTATAAGATTTACTTTTGATATTTGAATTCTATTTTGATATTGTTGGCGGACTTTTGGTTATTTATTTTTTCTATTATTCTGTCCATATTGTCCAAAACATTCCTTAGTGAATTTTTAAACTCTTTCAATGCGAGCAAATATTTGCTGTCTGAAAACAAAGGATAAATTGTTCGAATATCTTTCCAAATTTTTCAGCCAACTTACCAAAAGCAGTTGTTTGTTTTAGAGAATTTTTTAGCCTGTTCATATCTGATGGATTAATAACTTGTGCTATCTAAAAATAGTAATTCAGGACAAACGAGCCACAATTTATCATTTACCTCATCGAGAATTTCATTTTTTGATTCTATTTCTTGTAGAATCTCATGTATTTTGTTGCTTGTTGTATCTATATTTACCGATTCATCTGAATCCTTATATGGAAAATTAATTGAAAAAAATTAGTCTCGATTGGCCAGATATTACATAATTGGTAAATCCGTAGTTATGAGCTATTTCAAGTAGATTATGATAATTATTTAAAACTTTACCACGATTATGAAAACCAGTAGATGTCATCTTGAATTTTACCAAAAAGAAATGTTCAACTAGATGGATAAATTCAAAAAAAATTAAATTTTTGATTAATTAAGAGCAAAACAAAATTTCAAATTGTCTTTTATTTAAATTAATTTTATTATATTCTTAAAAATTAAAATATCCTTATTATTGACTTTGTGAGGTATTTTAATAGATGTTTATATTAAAAATATTAGCAGTCTTTGGTAAATTTGCAAATTAAACATTTAATAAAAATCTAAATTTAGATTTTTTAAAATACTAATTAAAAACAAAAATAGAATAAAATTTAATTTCATTAATGAGTGTTTTTAAAAATATTTATTAACTCAATAAATGAATCTTCATTTAAACTTTTTAAGATTTTGTTTTATTTTAAAAAATATTAATGATAAATTTTTTTTTTTCAATAATTATTACAAGTGAGAAATTTAATTTAATTTATTCGTAAATTAACAAAATTCTAATCAATTATTTAACCGTATTCACCATTCTGCATCTCCATTTGCCTTACTAAACAAATAGTCCTTTCCGTTTATGTTCATTATACCATCTTTAAGATGAAATTTCCATTTATTTTTGATTCTAGTTATCTAAATAAAGATATATAAAAAGTTAAGAAATTTTTAAAATTTTTTTCCAAATTACCTTATCGTATTGGCAGACAATCACATGTTCTGTGTCGAAAAGGTCCGAATTGGAGTTAGGCGAGCCAGGCTCGGTCAAATCATCTTCAGAATTCAAAGGATCAGAGTCCTCCTTGCCCTCATATTCACTGGGCTCATCATTTTTGTCATCGTCATCATCATCATCATCTCCTGGAATGTCCCCAACCAAATCAGCCTCGTCCTCATCTTCATCTGAACTCGACCCATCCACCCCGCCATCGACTTGAGCTGCCAGATGCTTTTTCAACTTTAAATTTACATCTGGTCCAGGTGTGTACATGGATTGTGGTAAGGCTTGAAAAGCAGCTCTTGTGGACGAGTCTATGGCTGGCTTGTTCATCTCTTGTCCCATTGATTTTGACACATCCTTGTGTATTGGTAAACGCATGCTTGGCTCGTTGTGTTCGTCGCCGTTTTGAACAGCTCTTGAAGAGTTCAACTTTGTCTCCCACATTTGCTTAAGATCTTGTAGCAGCGACTCATCATGTCCTTCATCCAAAAAAGCTTCACGTATGTTCTCGATTACTTCGTCAATTACTGTTTGGTAGATTTTTTTCACGGAATTTTCCGAGCTTTGTGCTGACATGCTTCAAAATTGTTTACTATCAATGACAAATAATTTCAATTAGATGGACAAAATATCTTGATTTTTAACAAATTGGCTTGTCAATTAATTTATTTATATGTTTGAGATTTAGAGAAAAAAAGAGCCTTAGTATTTTTTAAATATTTTATTTATGTTTTATTCTCATTAATTTCAAATTATCATAAAATTTTGAAAAATTAAAATTATTCTGCGATATTTGTGCACCTTATGAACATTTTTGAGTTAAAGAGTAAATGAGTATGGCTACATTTGCCTTGGAAAATTGTCATAATAAATTTTACAAAAGCTAATTGCTATTTAATATTTTTAGTTTTATTTCAAAAATTTTATATTAGCTTAAAAAATTGGCAATTACCAAAGAGAAAATCGCCAGATATTAATTTGTTTAAATTTTATTTTATTATTTGAATTGGATTTGTTTTAAAATTTTTATTGAAAATAATTTTTAAATACTAATGTTTAAGCCATTCTATTAAATTTGTATTGATTGTTCCAAATATAAATAAAGTAAGTCTCACACAAAATAGGAATTTTTTGCTGATGAAAAGTCGAAGTTTGGGAAATAATTTACAAAAACCATTAGACTCAAATCAACTTGTTGTCAGATAAGAATTTTTATTATTATCTTCTTTATTCACTGTCAAGGCTGGACTTGGCCAGTATTTTATAATAAAGTTACAATGAAACTAAAATTAATTATCTTGTTATTTATTGTCATAGAACAGAGAAACACTAAAACGTAAGAATATAGATAAATTTTTAAAAAAAATTTCAAATTATTTAATTTCTTTATCTATTCTATAGAAAAATAAAAAATAATAATAATATAAGCTACAGCATTAGGTATGCGGAGTGAGAACAAATGGGAGCAAAAAAAAATCAATTCCCTTTCCTGTTACATTACCGTAATTGGCTTGCATAGATTTGGTAAACAACGCTAGACAAACTTAAATAGGACTAAAACGAAAGTCATGAGCATAAACACCAAATTGGATACCCCGATCAGAACGCATCAAGATAGTAAGAATAGACTTGCAAAACCAAAAGGACCATTTTCCAGACTCAAACAAAAGTCTGGAATTCAAAGTACTACAGCAAGGAAACAAAAATCAAGATACACAACACTATAAAAGAAGCTACACTGATGAACGGAAGTGAAAGCTGGGGAGTAGTGTTGGACGCGGACAGAGCTAACCGGTCGAAATACGGGCGGTTCATCGCGGTTGTTGGCCCGTTTATTTTGGCGGGCTAATTTTTGGCCCGTTTAATAACCGTTTAAAAATAAACGGACGGTCCAAGAAACCGTTCCAATTTTGGCGGGCGAACTCTGGCCCGTTCATTTTGGCGGGCTAATTTTTGGCCCGTTTAATAAACGTTTAAAGATAAACGGACGGTCCATGAAACCGTTCCAATTTTGGCGGGCGGACTCTGGCCCGTTTATTTTGGCGGGCTAATTTTTGGCCCGTTTAATAAACGTTTAAAGATAAACGGACGGTCCATGAAACCGTTCCAATTTTGGCGGGCGGACTCTGGCCCGTTTATTTTGGCGGGCTAATTTTTGGCCCGTTTACTGTTCGCTTGCACGGACACCAACACTACTGGGGAGTGTTTGAGTTGGATAGAAAAAAATTGAAAATCTTCCAAATTGGTAGTCTGAGAAGGATTCTTGGGATACACTGGCCATTGTCGAATAACATAAGAACGAAGTCAGAGCTAATGAGCCAATGTATCAAGAATAAAAGACTGCTTAGGGATATGTACTTAGAATGAAAAGAATAAAAATACTTTGTTGAAAATAGGCTTTGGGAAATAATGACTTAAAAAGTGGTTTCGTCAAAGCAGCAATGTCATCATTTTGAATGAAGGTGAAATTTTTCAATAAAGGCATTCACACAGCAAATTTATCAATTAATTAAAAATTTTAATATTTACAATGGTTGATGTAAATCAGTCGTACAGGTTAGGGTTATTTTGGGAACCATTTAAAATATTAATCAGATAATGTTTTTTTAATTAATCATAATTTTTAAATCACATTAAATCTGATTTTCCTATTTAAGAAATCTTTTTTTACCCTTAAAAAATAAACAAAAACAAAAATAATGGAATGATTTTTTATATTTTTTGTAAATGATAAAGAATAGGAAAAAATTTCGATTCTGAAAAACTTGAGAAAACAAGCCATCAGAAACAATAAATTCAAAATATAATAAATTAAGATTAATTTTTTCAAATTCAACCACTACTTCTTGTTTAAGGTTAATTAAAAAAAACATTGATTTTTCTTTTTTTTTTTAATTCATTTTTTTTTATTAAAATAAGGATTTATAAAAATCATTTATTCGACCGTCGCCTACCTGATAAAATTATGTCAGATTATCTAGATAAAATAGAAATTTGAGAATTAATCTAAAAATGGATCATATAATTTGTACAATATTCCAATTGAGATTTAATTGTTTCTTTTGAAATATAATAAAATTATCGCTTAATTTTCTTTGTTTGTGTTTAGATTGATTGGTTTTATTATTAAATTTTATTGAGAAAATACCAATTTAATTTAAAATATTTAAAATAAATCGGTATTTATTTTAATCAATTAAAAAGGCTTTTGATTGAAATAAATTGAGCTATTTTAATAAATTTTAGCTTTATTTTTTAAATAGATAGAAATGATTTTCAAATTGTATCTTATTCAGAGTATTTGTTTGAGTTTGTGTCTATTTGGCTTATGTACCGAAATAAACAATGTTATATTTCGAAGCAAAAGATCCCTAATGGAAAAGTCTGATTTAATTAATACACTAATGAGGAATATTAAAAATTCTGATCGCATTGAACCAGGTAAGGTTCTAATATTTGGTTGTAGCATTTTTCTTATTTTAAAATTAAAAGAATGTGATCAAATTTGTTCCAAGAATCCAAGGCTAGCTCCCAAATTTTGCCATTGCTACAAATATGACATTCAGGCAAATGAAAACTACCCAATCGACTGTCAAATACTTTGCTTTATTGGCCAAGGAGGCAAAGCCTGTAACTGTAATTATGCTCCATTTGTGGGAAAAAAGTAACAATCCAAATTCAAATATATTTTTATAATTAAATGTTGACAAATATAATGAAATCAATTTTTTAGAAAATAAATTTTTTTAATTAAAATAATTTTTGAGTCGTTCGGGAAAAGAAAAAAATTAAAAGCTGAAAGATTAAACAATAGCTATCATAAATTAAACTTGAACTAA
>JAESIW010000207.1:1583044-1599246 GCA_016802295.1 Brachionus rotundiformis
CACTTGCCATTGTCGAATACACATAAGAACGAAGTCAGAGCCAATGAGCCAATGTATCAAGAATAAAAGACTGCGGTGGGTTGGACATGTACTTAGGATGAAAAGAATACGAATACCAAACAGAGCTCTTCAAAAGCGCCACAAGGGCGAAGAATGGTAGAAATGGGTATTAAGAGATAAGGAATAAAATATTTGAACAAAGTTGAAAGAGAGTTTGAGGGTTCCTTAAAAGAATTGCGATAAACCTTTGTCAAAACATTAGATTTTTGTATAAAAAAAATATCTTCGACAACTTATTGTCTTTTTATTGGGTAAATAAGAATCAAAAGTTAAAAATTATATCTTATAAAGATCATAAAAATTAAATCTTTATTTTGTTCAAAATAGGTTTTTGAAAATAATGACTTAAAAAGTGGTTTTGACAAAGCAGGAATGTTATCATTTTCAATGAAAGTGAAATTTTTCATAAAAGGTATTCACAGCAAATTTATCAATTTATTGAAAAATTAAATATTTAAAATAGTTGATGAAAATCAGTCGTACATTAATTTAATATAGCACCTCTTTGAATCAGTTTAAATTTTGGGAACCATTTTAAAAATTAATCACCTTACTTAATCATTATTTTTAAAATACATTAAATCTTATTTTCCTATTTAAGAAATCTTTTTTTACCCTAAAAAATAAACAAAAATAATCGAATGATTTTTTATATTTTTTTCAAATGATAATAAAAAAATTTCGATTCTGAAAAACTTCAGAGAAAACCATCAGAAACAATAATTTAAAAATATAATTAATAAAGATTAACTTTTCCAAATTCTAACTTCTTGTTTAAGATAAATTAAAATAAAAACATTGATTTTTCTTTTTTTTTTTTAATTATTTTATTTCTTAAAATAAGGATTTATAAGTATCATTTATTCGACCGTCGCCTACCTAATAAAATTACATCAGATTATCTAGATAAAAAGAAATTTGAGAATTAATCTAAAAATGGATTGTGTAATTTGTACAATATTTCCAATTGAGATTTAATTCTTCCTTTTGAAATTTAATAAAATTATCGCTTAATTGTGTTTGTGTGTGTTTAGATTGATTGGTTTTATTCTTTTTAAATATATTAAATTTTATTAAGAAAATGCCAATTTAATTTAAAATATTTAAAATAAATCGGTATTTATTTTAATCAATAAAATAGGCTTTTGATTGAAATAAATTGAGCTATTTTAATAAAATTTAGCTTTATTTTCTAAATAGATAGAAATGATTTTCAAATTGTATCTTATTCAGAGTATTTGCTTGAGTTTGTGTCTGTTTGGTTTATGTACCGAAATAAACAATGTTATATTTCGAAGCAAAAGATCCTTAATGGAAAAGTCTGATTTAATTAATACACTAATGAGGAATATTAAAAATTCTCATCGCATTGAACCAGGTAAGGTTCTAATATTTGGTTCTAGTATTTTTCTAATTTTAAAATTAAAAGAATGTGATCAAATTTGTTCCAAGAATCCAAGGCTAGCTCCCAAATTTTGCCATTGCTACAAATATGACATACAGGCAAATGAAAACTACCCAATCGACTGTCAAATACTTTGCTTTATTGGCCAAGGAGGAAAAGCTTGTAACTGTAATTATGCTCCATTTGTGGGAAAAAAGTAACAATCCAAATTCAAATATATTTTTATAATTAAATGTTGACAAATTTAATGAAATCAATTTTTTTGAAAATAAATTTTTTTAATTAAAATAATTTTTGAGTCCTTCGGGAATAGATAAAAATAAAAAGCTGCAAAATTAAACAATACCTATCATAAATTAAACTTGAACCAATTAAACTTTTTATTCAGTAGAATGTTTTTATTTTAAATGCAATTTAAAATTTGTTTACATAAGAAAATAATTTTAAAATCAACTATAATATATTATTTATCGAATTATTTATTGATAAAAAATAATCTTTTTAAATGTTAAATTAATCTTTTATATACTTTTATATCTTAAAATAAGAGCTATATAAAAATGCGGCAATCAAAACTATTGACGAAACTTTGCATATAAAATGGACATTGATTTGTTTTCTTGATCTGGTGAAGAAAGGCTTAATTTTTACATTCTCTTTTTGAGCAATTATATTGACCACATTTCTGGCCGATATGCAGCTTATTTCCATGCAAGAAGAAGACCATTCCATACAATTTGAATACAAAACTCTCGAACGATCTTGGTCGAGAGCAATTTGCGGAATTACTTTTGTCTCGGGATTTGTGTTGTATTTGGGATACGCTCTCCATGGAACTTGCTGAATTATCTGATAACCTTGTTTAAAAATTTTATCAAAATCGTTCTCACTTAAACACTGATCAGAAAATATTTTGTAAAGCTTTTCTGGACTACTCATATACAAATCTTTATCTGTTTTATCATTATAATCACATGGCAACTGGACACATATGCTTCTATAAGGCAATGAAGGCTCCGTACAGTGTAAATTAATTCTTTTATTGGAAGGCATTTGTGGAAACAATATCTGCTCGCCAAATATTATATAAGTATTTGTTATTTGCATTTCCAAATTGGTAAGATCTTCAAATTCAAAATCTATTTTAAAGTCGCCTTGGAACACATCTTTATAGAGAGGAAACGCAATTATGACATAGTCAAATGAATTATCTCTAATTTCTTTTTTATCTTCACTCTCGAATACAATTGAATTTTTATCCGATTGTGACTGATCTTTGTATATTCCCTTTACTTTGGTGTTCAAGTTCAGCTGAACTGATGCATTTTCAATTAACTTTTGGGCAACAGACCTATTTCCAGTCTTGACCGACCATAGGTCATCATTTAAGCCGGCCAGAGACACTGAACCGACAAATCCGTCAATCTCAATCGACTGGCCATAATTGGTCAAGCATGCGATACTTGCCAGCTCATTTATTATCTGATCATTGAACTTTCTCTCACGTAAAGATTTTTCTGTGGATTTCTGTGATACTTTGTAAAGTTCTGGATTTAACTTGGTCAAAAATTCTTCCAAACTAGTAAACACAAAGCCATTGTCTTGAAGATTATAGATTCTTTTAAAATAAAAATTATATAATGATAATTTAAAAACATTTTTATATTTAAATTTCATTAAAATTAATTATTCTATAAAAATAAAAAAAAGTTAAAATTATTTTAAAATAGAAATTAATCAATTTTCTTTCACAATAAAAAGTTTAATCCCAACGAAAATTAATAGAATTTCATGATATGATTAATATCTTTTATGATGAATTAATTTTCTGTAATTATCTTCCAAAATAAAGCTCTTACTTGGAAAAATCACTGATAAAAGAACGAAGCCAATGTTTAAATTTAAATAGCTGAAAAATGCCAAAATGTCGCATAAAATTTATTTTATCCAAAAGACCAAAAAATTTTCCATTAGACTCCAGAAGCAAGCCTTTGGAATTGAACAGTCCCAGAGCTTCTTTTGACGAGCTTTCTTTTTCTTTTTTCTCCAGGTCTTAAACATATTTAATTAAAAGATAATTGCGAAATTTTATCATTTATTTACTTAATTTATCTAAAAATTCATACATATATTTATTGCTTGGATGAAGCACAGATCCACCAAGTTCATAAAGTCTTCCATTGAATTCAAATGTTGCTAGTCTTCCACCAATCTTGTCACTCTCCTCGAACATTACTAATTCAACATTATTAGAAAAAGTTTGCCTTAGAAAATAAGCATTTGCTGCGCCGCTTATTCCACTGCCAATTATTGCTGGAAAAAATTATAATTTTTTTTTTTCATTTAAAAAATAAATTCATATCAACCTATTTTTATTTTTTTCCATTCACTTAAGTCACTCTCTGATTTCATTTTATCTCTAAAAATAAAAATTCCATTAATGTTTATTAAATTAGTTCAGAGCATAATTTTTTATTTTTTTTATTGCAAGAGAGTAAAAATTGATTTTTATTTTTCTATTTTATAAAAAAAATTTAATCAAAATTTCATTTTTATTTGCAAGTAAAGTTAAAATTGGTAGCTAGCAATTTAGATTGCGGTTCATCCAAAAGAATTTTTAATTATCTATCTAGGACTGATTTGAAATTGGGAAATTTTTGATTCATTATTTTAAAAAAAATGGTATTTTAGATGCAAGTTAACTCAAATTAGTCAACTAGAACCATCTCAACACTCAAAAATGAAAACTTTACTAAACTACCAGTTGCATTCCAATCTGGAAGGACAGACAGCTGCGCTAGTGTTTGGCGAAACAGGCAAACTTAACAATGCATTCTTTGGCCGAAATCGTTCTTTGTCCAAGAGCGAGGCTGGTCTTGACTCAACTTCGACCAAAAATTTCAGCAAATCAGAAAGCTTTAGCTTCGATGAGAGCTCGGTAAAAGAGCAAGAAAATGGTCAAATGCAAAACAAAGTCTCAGTAAGCCAAATTTTTAAGCTGAAGCTTTTTTTATTTTGTTACCAAAGCAGTGGGATGTTCTTTGCCAAGTTATTAATTGCAAAGTGGCATTTAAGAAGCAGTTTAATGGCAAAAAATACAACTGGATCCAGTTAGCTGGTCATGCTGGTCGATTTAAGCCAGGCGAGAGAGAGGGCTACATATTAAAAACAATGGATGATATGGAAAAAAATTGTCTAACTCTTCTTCAAAGCGATATCTTATGCCAATTTGTACCCAAAATAGATAGGATAAATTTAAATTTTGAAGATAATAGTTGTAAATTAAACCATCAATGAAAAAAATATTTCTTTTTGCCTTAATATTTATATTTATAGACTTTACAGAAATGCAGGATTTGCTATACGGATTTACCAATCCATGCATCATGGATATAAAAATTGGTGTGCGTACATTCATAATTGATGAGTCAAATGAAAAAGAAACAATGCCAAGAAATGATCTATATGTAAAATTAATCAATATAGACCCTGATGAACCCACTGAGGAAGAGCACCGCTCGCAGGCTATAACAAAAAGACGCTACATGTCCTGGAGAGAGCGGTGCACCTGTTCAGCCACTCTGGGATTTCGGATAGAGGCTGTCAAGGTATCAAGTTATTTTAAATAATATGTTTTCTTAGATAATAAATTAGTTATACAGAAGTCTCAGGTGCAAGAGAAGGAATTCTATTCAATGAATAAGAAAAGTCAAGTAATTGACCATTTAAAAAACTATACTGATAATAATAAATTCTTAATGGTAATTGAATATTTTTATTATTTATTTAATTTAAGACTTAATCTTAAAAGAATATGTATCTAAACCGGTTGTACTGTCTACAAGAAAATTTAACCAAGTCTGAATTTTTCAATTCTCATGAGGTAGTTATTGATTTTTTTACTATTTAAAAATAAATTTAATAATTATATAATATTAATTAAAGATGATCGGATCTTCATTGCTATTTGTGCATGATCAAAGCAAGGCTAATATTTGGATGATTGATTTTGGCAAGACGCGCAAACTACCGGAAGGCGTTAAATTGAAGCATGATGTCAAATGGGAAGAGGGTACTCTGGAAGATGGCTATTTAATAGGCATCCAGAGCTTGATTGACATTTTCAAAGAAACAATTGACAATTAACAATACCTCATAATTGCTTATTTATTTTTTTTCTAATCATTGAATTAATTTTATCAATTTTATTCCGAAATTTTAATTTTACTGATAGAGAACAAACTGAATATATATTTATAAATAAATATATGTATATTTTTTTGATAATAAATGACTATAAAATTTTCTATTCTTTCTACGTCTTAGCTAAACTATAATAAAAAACTTTAAGATAATTTTTTCTGAAAATGTTTCCAATAATGTGATGGTAATTAATTTTAAAAATTAGAATTTAGATTTTTAGATAAAATATAATTGTATTTGAATAATAAATAGAAAAATCATTTATGCATGTAAAAATAAAAATTGTTATTTACTTTTTTAATTAAACAATTAAATGCTAAACTTTATAAGTATGTAATTAAAAATGAGAAAAGAAAATTCGCAGTTGGCTTAGTAATTAAATTTAAATATTAAACTCGTGGCAATTTTCCTATTAAATAAAATACAAATAACATAAATTAAAGTATCAATTAGTATTAATGATAAAAATAAACCCTAATCTTTTTTTAAAATATAAATTTTAAAAATTAACTAATTTAAATATATAATATTGAAAATAAAATGGTCGGTTTCTACATTTTATTATTAAAAAAATCAGAATAATTTTTTTAACTTTTTTTCATTAAAATTAAAATTAAATGGTCAATTAATTAATTTATAAACAATTTTTAATATCTAACTGATTCGCTATCTATTGTTTCAATATATGAGGCATTAAATTCGCTCAGACCAGCGCTAATGTTCATTTTGTTTGGTTTTTTGCCAAATGAAGGTCTACTATCCGGGTCGATTTCATGGTGCGATCTTTTGTTACATCTGGCTTTGTCGGCCAATTTGTGCGAGTATCGCTTAATTCTGTCAAATTTACCATGGTCATCTGGTGATTTTCCACCATTTTTCCTTGACTTTATGTGCAGCTTATCTGTTATTTTCTTAAAAGGTGAGTCGCCTGAGCCTTTGTTTTTCAAATTTCTGGTCTTAGATGTAATCGTATCGGTCAGGCCCTTGAAACCATTGCCAACTTTGGTAGTCACATTTTTTAAACCATCCATTTCGTCTTGAATATTCAAATGTTTTTCGACTTGGTTTGGAATATTTTCTTTTATGAATGAATCACCTTGCTTAATAATTTTTTTTTGTCTATTCTCTGATGGTGAAATGGAGCGCATTAAGACGCCATCATTTATTTTGGAAAAATCCGGGGGAGATCGCAATGACGCAATTGGTGTATCATTGCTTTCATCATCAACTTGCTCTGAACAAGCATAACAAGCATACTTTGAAAGAGCTTTGAGGATCTTTTTGGCAAATTTGAGCAACGAATTCATTGGCACCTTTATGCAATGTGAGCTATCATCTATCTAAAAGCAAACAACTCACTAATTATTATAATTATTTTCATTTAAAGATCAATCAAGCATTTGAGAAAAAGTTTATTTTCTAGAAAATGAAAGTATATAAAGAAAAATCTAGATCTCTTTCTTTTAGATAATTTAATTCTGTTTTTAATTTAATTTTGAGCTTGGAAAAAAATCACATACAATTACAATAGAACGGTCAGCCAAATAAATGCTTTTACTAGTTTGGAATTGTTTCAGGATACTCTAATTTAGTTATTTTAACTAATTGCTACACTTATAGTATGAAAGCTTTACTCTCTCAAATAATATCTAATTATCAAGAATTTACTCTTTTTTTTTAATTGAATTTTACTGATTTTTGAAATTTTTTTATCTTTTTATATAAAAATAAAAGGGTCAATGGTTTTTGTTTCCAATTCACTGGTTAACTTTAAGACTAGTAATTATTATTAAATCGTTATGTGCCCTTAAACTTAAACAATTATTTTTTTTCTAAAAAAATTTAGCTCCTTTGGTAAGTTTTGTAAATTTGGCCACTAATGAAATGTTGATTGTCTATTTTTTTGAAATATATCAATTATTTTTTCTTAAGATAGATATAAAAAAAACAGATTTGAATCGAGTTTATAGAAAGGATTCCAGCTTAATTTATTGATTGTTTGTATGTTTTTTTGACATTTTTTTACTTTGGAAAATTATTGGTATAAATAAATTTAATGTTTTTTTTATCTATTTTACTATTTCTAATTAAGAAAACTTTTTTCATCTAGCAGAAGATTGTTTGTTTATAAACTTTTAGCAAAGTGATTGGAATTAATATCTACATAAAAAATATTTTAATTGATAGAGAAATTAAACAATTTTTTTTTCTAATTTTATCAAGATAAATTTGATTCAGATTATTTCGCGCAAATAAAAAATTTACAGATAAAATTTTAAATTTAATTAAAGATCAAACTAGTGTTTTAGCATTCACCAAACCAAATTTTTGCCAAAATAAAATTAAATAAAAAACTTTATTTAAAATAAATTAGTCAATTTTTATTTAACTAAAATATCTATTAGGATAAAACTTGAGAATTTTTGTCTTGCATGTCAGAGATTCAAATTTGTGTCCATTCAATAGACAATTGGAGCCCATTCGTGGTCAACAAAGCCGTAATGAATTTGGTTTAACTTTTCCGCAAACTTGGTCATAAAAGGGGCTCCATTGGACATAGTGGGAATATTAAATTTTTTATCTTTGTACAATATTGCCTCAATGGGACAAACAACACATGCAGTACCTGACCCAAACGCTTCCAGTAACTTAAACCAAGCAAAATAAACAAAAATTCAGATTCAATTAAGCTCAAAAAGTACTTGTCCCTTCTCCAACATGTCAAGTGTCTCTTCCATGCCAATTTCTCTCTCAGATACTTTGATATTTTCCTTAAAGATAAATAATTTTTTGAAATTAAAAATTATTAATTGGTAATTTTGATTTACATCTAAGCGTCCAAGGTCTAGAATACTTTGGCGCGTAACTCCTTCCAAAATTGTGCCATTCAGAGGCGGCGTTATGAGTTCAACTTGGCAAAAAATATAATAAAATATAAATTCTGGTCAAAAAAATTTTTTTTACTGCCTCCATTTTGATTTTTTACAACTAAAAATATGTTCATTGTACCAGCTTCAGTTAAATATTCTTCTTTGTCAAATAGCCAAAGAACTTGTTGGCAACCTTTTTTGTTTGCTTCAATATTAACATAAATAGTGGGTCCATAGTTGCTGCCACATTTGAAATTTCCGACACCACCTGGAAACGCGCGTACATACTTCGGATTTGCATACAAGGTGACTGGTTTAAAGCCTGTTGGAAAATAAGGCCCAGTAGGGCTAGTCAGAACAAATAACAAGGCTTTGTTTGTGGTACTTACGCCAAGTGTAGGCTTAAGTTTAAAATAGATAGTTTGAGGCTTTTTTAAACTTTGCTCTATTTACTTCTGTTCCTATAAAAGTAGGTCTGATATAAAGCGATGCTGAAGTCGACTTTGGAATCCAATCTTTTTCCAATGAGACTAATTTCTTAATGCACTTTAATAGCTCTTGTTTATCAAAGGTCTAAATTTATGTTTGAACAAAGATAAATATGGTCTGATATGGAAATAGATATTTACTGGAAGGGTGCTTCTTACTGCACTTCTGTAAAGTCGGTTCAGATTTAATTCTGGTCTGAATAGGCGTATTTTCTCGTCAACACCTTTATAAGCTTTCATTCCTTCAAAAATTTCAATTGAGTAATGCAAGCACTTGGCAGCTGGGTGAATTTGAAGTGGTTTTAGTGGACCAATTTTGGGCCGACCCCAGCCCTCTTTGGAATCCCATTCAACACTGAACATATGGTTGGTAAACAAGCTGCCGAATGGAATTTTGCTTGTGTCTTCGGGAAGATTTGGCTCGGTTTTATTGATCTCTAGTTCCAAATCTTCAAACTAAAAAACTTTTATATTCAAGAATAGATATACAAGACAAGTTGGTTGCCAAACCTTGAAAGTATCGCGTGACATGGTACTTAAATAAGATGGTTTGACCATCAATTTAATGGTGTTCAATTTAACTATTTGTTGTACCAGACTCATTTTTTTTTTTATAAAAAAATATATATATTTTTAAATTCTAGTTTTTTTTTTTTGTTTTAATATTATTGAGAATTGTTTTAGGCGTGTGTAGCTAAACAGTAAAAAATTCAAATCCAAATTACTTCTCTGCATATAAGACAAATGTAAAGAAAAATAAATTTTTATATCGAATTAGCGTTTATTTCGTATTTTAGATTCAGATTTTAAATCAGAGCACTAATTTGGAAATACACCCATAATCAGAAATTGAAAAAAATTTTAAATAAATTATTATTTTTAAATTATTAAATAGACATTCTGATCAAATATGGGTTTATTTGGAAAAAGATTGGTTTTGGTTCTTGAATTGAAGTTTTAAAATAAATCAGAAGTTCCAAATTGAATTTAATTTTTGTCCAGATTTACTTTTAGATTTGTCTTCAATATGTATTATTTGATATGTTTATCTCTTTATTATTAATAGTCCTTCAAAATTCCCTCTCTGGTCCAGTGTTAAGTAAAACAAATTTATGTATTAAATTTAATATTTAAAACTCATTTAAAGTTTTTCTTTCAATCTTTATTCTAATTTAAAAATAATAAAATTTTATTTTATCCAGCCTAATTAAATCTCTAATAATTAAACTACAATTATACTTTAATTAAATTTTTTGCTATTAATATTTTATTTATAATCTATTACGTAGCAGTTTTTTATTTATTTCATGTAATTTTAAAATTTAGCAAGAGAAAGCTTTATTTCCAAAAGACCTTAGCTGGTATCGTATTAAACTGAAAAACTCTAATACTCAAGTATATAATTTAACAATTAGATGAAATTAAAAAATCTGCTTTGTAAAAATAAAAATAAATTAATAACAAAAAAGTTTAATTATATTATAATTATTGTTTATAAATTGGTCTTTTGGTCAGAGATTAAGCTGCTGAACAAACATCTCTTAGCTGGCAAAAGTCAACCATTCTAATATTCAAATGTATAATTTAACAACCAGATAGAATAAAAAGATGATAACAAAAAAGATTAATTGAAGTTTAATAATTAAAAATCTAACAAAGTTTGATAAAATAAATTTTTTTGACAATCTATAACTAAGAATAAAGATAAAGCAAAAATAGTCTTTGGGCTTGTGGAAGACAAAAAGGGCCAAAGTGGCGGCTAAGAGTGTTAAAATTTTGCAATCGCAAATGTTAAGTTTATTTTGCTCGGGATAAGTGTGCATAATTTGAAGCGATCTGTGGGACGCGATTGGAGCGATAGTTCGCAAGAGATAACACCTTGCACAGCCGTCTCCCGCTCCCTCCGACCAGGCCCCCTCTCCGAGGCCCATTTTCAAACATTTTATGCCAACAACAAACAAATAAATAAAACAAAACGCATAAAAATGGCAAATTATCATAAATATTTACCAATTTAATCACTTATAATAAATTATATGGCTCTTTTGGCCAAATTTAAATAATTTAAATCGCGTAATTCACTACTAGAATTACTAAGAAACTCAATTTGGCGAATAGATCGCTAGCAATGCACCCCTTCCCCGCCAACATTAACCAATTTTCATTCGCATATTTTAAGCTTCTACTTTCTTTCGCTCTTTCTCTACTTTTCTTTGTCTAATATACATTTTAATAAATAAAAAAATTTATATATATATTTTTTTTACTTTTTAATAAATTAATTTTTATTTTTTGGATAAGTTATCAAAAAAAAAAACAAAAAAACATAAAAAAAAAATATAAAACTTAAGAGAGAAGATGCGATTAAAAACCACTCTTTCGAAACAAATCCAACTATTAGAAAACAAAAATTTGAATACTTTACTTATAGGTGATGATAACCGCGGCACTGATCTAATGCTGAACACTGTGAGCAATACTAGTACAAGTGGTAGCAGCGCTAGTGCAGGCATGGACGACCTGGAGATGGACAGCGCCGATGTAGGCTACAAATTTGAAAATTAGCTGCCAAATGGTCATAAATAACTTTTTCTCACCTAAGGATGACGAGATCGACGTGGGCACCAACGCCGACTACGGCCAGTCGCACGCCAACACCTCATTTGACTCGTTCGGCAGTCAGCTGAGCTCGGCGGCGCTCAACGGCATCAAGAACGACCACCAGTTCGGCGGCGGCGGCAAGGCGGCCGGCGGCGCCAAGGCTCCGGGCCTGACCGAGGCCGACCGCAAGCGAGCGCACCACAACGCGCTCGAGCGCAAGCGACGCGACCACATCAAGGACAGCTTCCACACTCTCAGAGACGCCATACCCAACATCAAGGGCGAAAAGACCTCCAGGGCCCAGATTCTCAAGGCGGCCACCGACTACATCAAAATAATGAAAAATCGCAACGCAGACTTCCAGAACGACATAGACTCGCTGAAAAAATCCAATCTAGACATCGAAAATCAGAGTAAGATTCTTATAAGATCTTGAGATTGTTTAATTAATTGAGTTTGTGCAGTCCGTCAGCTGGAGAGGGCGCGCCAGGAGGCGCTCGGCTCGCAGTCGGCCAGGGACGAGCCGGACGAGGCCTCGCCTGAGTGCCAATTCGACCTGGCCGAGCCCGCGCCCAACAACTCATTTCAACACGCCACCGCCAACTCCAGTGCCAATCAGGTCTTAGTCCTGAACAAGTCAAGTATTATACCAAATACCATCACTACCACTAGTTTGGCCAACTCGAAAAAACTAAAAACTTTTATAAACACCAAAAATAACATAAACATAATCAACTTGAGCAAGCCGAGCTTGCACACGACCACTTTGCCAAACACCAGTGCCATTAGACAAAATGATACGCTTGAAAATTAGAAATTTTTTTTCATTTTTTTTTTTTTTTTGTTATTGTTAAATTTTAAACAATTCTTAAAAGCAAAAATTTGTGTACATGTTTTTAAATAAAATGCTGAAGTGGCCAGAGATTGGGCCCGTGATACCATTCGATGTAAGTAAGTAAGTTAAAACAAAAATGAAAATGAAATATGGTCGCATTGGCTTGGTTGCTAAGTTGGTCCAGTTTTGTGATTGCCCATTGTTGTCGAGTTAATTTTTAAATTCTTAAATCAATTTTTATTTATATGATTTGTCAACATATTTTTTTTTGTTTTTTATTTTTTTTTTTTGGTTTTGTTTATTCTTATATCTTAAAAGTATAAAAATTAACCATAATTTTAATAAAGTAAATATTGAATTTTGATTTTTTGCTATCGTTTTTTTGTTGTTTTTTAATTGTTCCTTTTTTGAGTTGGTTGCCAAGCTCAGTATCCACAGATTGCTTTTTAAAATTTAAATTTATAAACATTTTGGCCATTCGTTTCCAAAATATCATATTTTAAGCAAGTTTATAAAAGTTTAATTATTGTTTGGTGATTGAGAAATGGATAACAAGTTTTTTTTTACAATCATTTTTGGGTTAAAAAAGGACAAAGCAAAAAGCCAACTAATGTTATAATTTAAGTCTCCTTGATTGTAGATTTTTATTCCTTATCTCTTAAATCAATAGATTTTTAAAGTCATAAATCAACTAAGTTGAGCCTTTTTTGCTTCTCCCTAAGTCACGCTCATTTCTACCATTCTTCGCCCTTGTGGTCTCCATTGAAGAGCTCTGTTAGGTATTGGTATTTTTTTCATTCTAAGTACATGTCCAAATCAGCGCAGTCTTTTGTGTATTCGTCAATGGCCAGTGTATCCCTAGAGTCCTTCTCAGACTACCAATTTGGAAGGCTTTCACTTTTGTTCTATCCAACTCAAATACTCCCCAGCTTTCACTTCGGTACATCAGTGTAGCTTCTACTATAGTGTGGTATATCTTGATTTTTGTTGCTGTAGTACTTTGATTTCCAGACTTTTTTTGAGTCTGGCACACGGTCCTTTTGCTTTTGCCAGTCTATTCTTAATGTTCTTATGCGTTCCCATTAATTCATTTGATGCTTTTTAAGTACGTAAATTCACTTGCACACTCAATGTTTGTACCATCTATGGTGATCGGGGTATCCAATTCTGTGTTTATGCTCATGACTTCGTTTTAGCCCCATTTAAGTTTGTCTAGAGTTGTTTACCAAGTGCTGCGTTTTCATATGCATGTCAATTTCTCTATTTGTTATCTGTTAGCACCAAATCATCTTCCAAGTTGCTGCCTTTCCTCTTGACATAATCAATCACAATAGGAACAGTGTAGTAGAGAGAAAAAATCCTGGTCTAACTCTTATACACATTTTGAAGCTTGTAGATGATCCTCTATTAAATTTTCATCGAAGAGTTTTATCATTTTAACAATCCTATGCGCTAAATTGGCTCAAAGGATTAGATAATGGTAAAATTTGAATACTAATGCGATAGTTAATAAACCGTCTTGCATTCTTTAGCCTGATTTTCTGTCCTTGTTTACCAATTTGGCACCTAAGAATAAAAGTTAGAAAAATATTTTTATTAAAAATGTATTCGATATTTATGAAGTTAAAGTTAAAAAATTTATTATATTTTTTGTTCAGTAATTCTCTTAAATTTTTAAGCAATGATTAAAATTTTTTACTCAATGGTACAAAATTAATAATAGGAATACTGAAAAATATTATTTAGAAAATTAGAATATTTAATAATCTAAATGATTATTTTTTTCAAACTTGTTCCAAGCTCCTTGTTCACACAAATATCATAGGTAAAAAAATCATTATCGTTTGATGCGCAGCTTTCACAATTAATTTTATCAATAATCTGCCTTTTTCTTGAGTCAGTCCTTTGACCATCTTTGTTTTTATCTTTAATAAATCTAAATTTGATTAAAACAGATAAATCAAAAATTAATTCAAACCGTTTTTAATTAATTTTAATTTTATTGATATATGTTATAATTTTGAATAAATTTTAAATTTATTATTTCTTAATAAGTTAGAGTTATTTAAAATCTTTTAAATTAAATATTTAATAATCCAGCAGATAATTAGATATGGTGTTGAATATTTGTGTTAGAAAAATAGCCACTTCTAGTATGTTTCGTGCCAAGCCATTGCCACCAAGTCTGAACATATTTGATAGAGGAACTAAAAAAATTCAAAGAAATAGAACCTCGTTCTATCCCGAGTATACAAATTACGAATACATCAAGTCCGAAGTAGGCTATCGAGTGGCGGATAGGATTTTTGACATTAAAAGAGAGTTTAACTCAGTTCTTGATCTTGGTTGCCAAAGAGGCTATGTGAGCAAAAATTTAACCAAAGTAATACATTAGGAATGCTTTTTTTTCTTAATTTAAATTTAAACTTATTGTAAGGAAACAGCAAAAAATGTTTATATGTTTGACATGTCGGAGAAAATGTTGGAGCAAGCTGAATTGCCAGAAGAAGAAGTCAAAGTGGAAAAAAGAGTCTTTGATGAAGAAGACGACTTGCCTTTTGAAAATGAGTCATTAGACCTAATTGTCAGCAGTCTAAAGTAGTTGACTAATTTAAATAATGAGTTAAAATAAGAGTGTGTTTTCAGCCTTCATTGGGTGAATAATTTACCAAAGTTATTCAAAGAGAGCATTAGAGTATTGAAAAAAGACTGTGCAATTATTGGAGCCATGTTCGCCGGTGATACTCTATTTGAGCTTAGAGTCAGTCTACAATTAGCTGAACTGGAGCGAAAAGGAGTAATCTCTAGTTTATCTATATAGTTTTTTTTCAATTAAAATATTTCCAAGGGTTTAACTCCCAGAATATCACCATTTACAACTCCGCAAGATGTAGGCGGTTTATTGACCTCAAGTGGATTTACTTTGTTGACACTTGACTTTGATGAAATCCAAATTTCCTATCCGAGCATGTTCGAATTGATGTACGATTTGAAAGGTATGGGAGAAAGTAATTGTAGTTGGAAGCGCAAATTTAATCTTGGAACAGAAACATTGATGGCTGCTCAATCTATTTATCAAGGTAAAAATTGGACTGTCAATTAGAATTTGTAAAATAACCAGAATGAATTAAGAAATGTATGGAAACGAAGACGGCTCAATACCAGCCACTTACCAAATATTGTATTTTATAGCGTGGAAACCTCACGAATCACAGGTAAAAACAAATTAATAATTCATGATGATAATGTGGTGATTTTTTAAAAGGCTAAGCCGGCTAAAAGAGGAAGCGCAAATGTGTCATTTAAAGATTTGCCAAAAGTTTTAGACAAAAATAAATGATTTTTTTCTGTTAAATGAAACTTTGAAATAATAAAGATAAATTAATTAAAAATAAAAAAAGAATTTAATTTTTAAATTATCTTTTTTTTTTTGACTAAAAATAACTTAACACCAGCGCGTTAATATGGTAAAGCAAAAAGTTGGTTTATCAAAGATTTTTTCTCAAAAAAAAATATATAAAAATTTATTTCAATGAATAAAAAATTTAGTCTTGTTATCAAATTTGATAGTTTTTAGAGGAATTTTTATTTTTGTAGGATTTTTTCAAAGAAATTATTGGAATTTTGAGTTTTGGGGTAAAAATACCATAGAACCCGCAACTTGAAAATTAACTGGTATTCAATTATCAGAAATAAAATTGTCTATTTTAACTTTTGTTCACATTTAGTCAATACATTTT
>JAESIW010000207.1:1601757-1624784 GCA_016802295.1 Brachionus rotundiformis
ATAGTTAGTAAACCGTCTTGCATTCTTTAGCCTGATTTTCTGTCCTTGTTTACCAATTTTGCACCTAAGTTAAAAAATTTACTATATTTTTTTTTCAGTGATTCTCTTCAATTTTTAAGCAATGCTACAAAATTAATAATAAGAATACTGAAAAATATTATTTAGAAAATTAAAATAATTTAAATGAATATTTTTTGTTTTCTAATTAAATTAGTTATCTTGCCAAGATAATTTTAAACGGTTTAAAAATTGATTCCTTTATTAAAAAAAGAATTTGGTGCTATTTGATCTATGACCCATATCATAATAAATAATTTAGAACTATATCTATTTTTGTTTCAAAATTGTTCATTTATTTTCCTATAATGACTCAAACTTGTTCCAAGCTCCCTGTTCACACAAATATCATAGGAAAAAAAATCATTATCGCTTGATGCGCAGCTTTCACAATTAATTTTATCAATAATATGCCTTTTTCTTGGCTTAGTCCTTTGACCATCTTTTTTTTTTATTTTCAATAATCCAAATTTGATTAAAACAGATAAATCAAAAATTAATTCAAACCATTTTTAATTAATTTTAATTTTATTGATATATGGTATAATTTTGAATAAATTTTAAATTTATTATTTCTTAATAAGTTAGAGTTATTTAAAATCTTTTAAATAAAAAATTTAATAATCCAGCAGATAATTAGATATGGTGTTGAATATTTGGGTTAGAAAAATTGCCACTTCTAGTATGTTTCGTGCCAAGCCATTGCCACCAAGTCTGAACATATTTGATAGAGGAACTAAAAAAATTCAAAGAAATAGAACCTCGTTCTATCCCGAGTATACAAATTACGAATACATCAAGTCCGAAGTAGGCTATCGAGTGGCGGATAGGATTTTTGACATTAAAAGAGAGTTTAACTCAGTTCTTGATCTTGGTTGCCAAAGAGGCTATGTGAGCAAAAATTTAACCAAAGTAATACATTAGGAATGCTTTTTTTTCTTAATTTAAATTTAAACTTATTGTAAGGAAACAGCAAAAAATGTTTACATGTTTGACATGTCGGAGAAAATGTTGGAGCAAGCTGAATTGCCAGAAGAAGAAGTCAAAGTGGAAAAAAGAGTCTTTGATGAAGAAGACGACTTGCCTTTTGAAAATGAGTCATTAGACCTAATTGTCAGCAGTCTAAAGTAGTTGACTAATTTAAATAATGAGTTAAAATAAGAGTGTGTTTTCAGCCTTCATTGGGTGAATAATTTACCAAAGTTATTCAAAGAGAGCATTAGAGTATTGAAAAAAGACTGTGCAATTATTGGAGCCATGTTCGCCGGTGATACTCTATTTGAGCTTAGAGTCAGTCTACAATTAGCTGAACTGGAGCGAAAAGGAGTAATCTCTAGTTTATCTATATAGTTTTTTTTCAATTAAAATATTTCCAAGGGTTTAACTCCCAGAATATCACCATTTACAACTCCGCAAGATGTAGGCGGTTTATTGACCTCAAGTGGATTTACTTTGTTGACACTTGACTTTGATGAAATCCAAATTTCCTATCCGAGCATGTTCGAATTGATGTACGATTTGAAAGGTATGGGAGAAAGTAATTGCAGTTGGAAGCGCAAATTTAATCTTGGAACAGAAACATTGATGGCTGCTCAATCTATTTATCAAGGTAAAAATTGGACTGTCAATTAGAATTTGTAAAATAACCAGAATGAATTAAGAAATGTATGGAAACGAAGACGGCTCAATACCAGCCACTTACCAAATATTGTATTTTATAGCGTGGAAACCTCACGAATCACAGGTAAAAACAAATTAATAATTCATGATGATAATGTGGTGATTTTTTAAAAGGCTAAGCCGGCTAAAAGAGGAAGCGCAAATGTGTCATTTAAAGATTTGCCAAAAGTTTTAGACAAAAATAAATGATTTTTTTCTGTGAGAAGGAAACTTTGAAAAAATAAAGATAAAATAATTAAAAATAATAAAGAATTTAAATCTTAAATTTTTATTTTTGAACAATTTTTTCAAAGAAATTATTGGAATTTTGAGTTTTGGAGTATAAATACCTTAGAACCCTTAACTTAAAAATTAACTGGTATTCAATTATCAGAAAGAAAATTGTCTTTTTTAACTTTTTTTGTTCACATTTAATGAATACATTTTGCAAGCAGTTATTTTCCTTTAATATAACAAGACCATAAAGTGATAATATGAAGTTTGAAAATCAAATAGCTCCAAAAGTGTATAAAATTGGTTACCATTGTTACCAAAAAAGAACCATTTTGATAATTTTTATTTTTTTTTAAAGGATAAAAAGAGGGTTCTATTCAAAGTATTTGTTATCTGAATAGAGATTAAGTATTCTAATAACAAAAACATTTTATATACTTAAAGTAATAAACTTAAAGATATCCATATCCTATTATTCAAAAATTGGATATAAATATCTAATATTATAGAATATAAAATCATATTTATTTGGAAAAAAAATGAAATTCAATATATGTGACAGTTGCAACAAGTCAAGTTTGACTTTTGTTCTTGACTGTGGTTTCAAGGTATGTCTTGACCATTTCGAGGGTGCAAATAATTCCAAGTCATATTCTTGCCATTTTTGCCAAAAAAAGCACTTTTTAAATGACGAGACCAAAAAGGTTGCAAACAAAATTGCAATCGAAGAAAACGAATTGGAAAAAACTATAACAGAGATTGGTAAACGAATAGACGAATTTAACTATATCAAGCAGCATAAAGACTACTTTAGAGGCCAGTATTACCAGAATATCATTTGTGATATAGAAAAAAAAAGAAAGCAAATCCTTAATTCTTTTGAAATTAATTTGAACGCTTATCACAATAGGGTTTTAAACACATTGGAACAAATAAACTTCCAAAATGAACAAAAAATAAAAAAAAATATAACATTTAATCAATTAGATGAGATAAATAAAAGATGTGATCAAATAATGGATACCAAAGAAAAAACAATATCAAGTGAAAAACTTAAGTATCTAGAGGAATCACGGAAAACTGTTGACTCATTTTTTGATGATCTTGAAAGTTTAAAAGTCGAATTGGAAAAAATAAAAACTCTCGAGTTCATTGAAGAAAAGCAAGTACCAAGTTTTGATATTAATGGATGCTTTGGTATTTTTAAATATGAAGACAAGATAATTGAGGAACTAGGCGATCAAGTTGATTCAATCAATAGTATAAATAAACCAAAAGAGAACAAGATTGGCGAATCGCAATCAAACAAACAAATTGAGTTTAATAACTTGACCGAAAAATCAAGCTTTGATGGTCGCTGTAGCAGAATTACACACATAGGTGAATTATCTAATGGTGATTTGGTCACTGGCTCAACCGATGGTCTAATCAAGATATGGAATTCAAATGACGCAAGTTGTAAGAAAAGTTTGCCAACTATGGGAAGAATAAAATGTTTCAAAGTTTTGCCAAATGATACAATTGCTGTATGCTTAGATTTTAAGAAAGATGATTCAAAAATAAATATCTATTTGAATGAGCTTGATACCAAATATTCACTTATTAAAATATACGATCCAGTGACTGGATCATGTGAGAAATCAATTCAGTTACCTTCGACAATTTCATCAATTGAATTGTTAGATAATGAGACATTTATTACGGGACATGACAATGGGTCTATCTATTTTTGTAATAAACAAACAGGACATTGCTTGCCTAAAATGGAACATTCACATAGTAGAGTTGTATTCTCGTTAATAAAGCTTAACGATAACAATTTTGTCAGCTGCTCCGCTGATTATGAAATAAAGCTCTGGGATATAAATGAAAAAAAATGCATCAAAACATACTCTGGACACTCGGATCATGTTATTTGTTTGGTTAAATTGGATGATTATCAATTTTTGAGTGGTTCGAAAGATGGTTCAGTTAAGTTGTGGAATATTAGAGAGCCGGCTAGCCATAAGACAATTGAATGTATGCAGTATGGAAACAAATTGTTAAATATATATTTGATTGATGCCGACAGGTTTATTTGTTTTTTTGAGAATGGAAGTTTGGTTTTGGCATCAATCGAAAATGGCAAAATTGGTGAATTGAAAACTAATAAATCTGACTGGTCAAATTGTCTTAAACAATTTCAAACTGCTTATATAAGTAGTTCTAATCAGCTAATGACAAGTTATGACACATCAATTACGATTTATTTTCTCGAATAAAATCGCTTATTAATTATTTTTAGAATAAATATTTATAGTTTTTAGCTTAGATTTTTATGGGATTTCATTATTTAAGTTTTAAATAAATTGGTAGTAATAAAAAATTTAATTAAACGCTTTGAATTAAATCTAATCATATTTTAATTTTTGAGCACAATTTATAAATATATTATATTTATAAATTACTTTCAAAAATTTAATATGGTTGTAATGGACGAAAAATCCAAACTCGTTAGCCATGTTAAAAGATATGCATACGAAAATTGGTGGTTACTTCAAGCTATTTTATAAAAAGACATGACAACAGTCTTACTCTAGATGGTATATGATTTGATTTTTGCATGCAAAAATGCAAATCATTTTTATAGTTAGATGTCTTTGTTGAAATATTTTCTTTAAAAAAATTTAAAGATATAAATATTCAAAAAGAGTTAATTATTTATTATCTTCCGAGAAATTCATTCAGCATAATCGACCACCCTTATTGATAAAAAGTAGCTTAAAAATTAAATAGCTCCAAAAATGTTCAAAATTAGTTACTATTGTTACCAAAAAATAACATTGATAATTATATTTTTTTGTTTATCTTGAAGAATAAATTTTGGAATCTAAATCTATTGATAAAATAATGATAATCTACTCACATAATAATTTTTCTATCTTTTTCTCATTTGAATAAAATTAATCACAATTACTGGCATTTAATTTAGTTTTAATAATAACTAGTTTTAATTTTCAATCGTGAAAATTTAAATTTAAATTTTTAATAAATATCAATTAAATTATCAAACTTAAATTAATTTAAACGAATTAAAAAACCAAATTTAAAATATTCTATTCTGTTTAAAAATTTCTAAGAATTTACTCCAGAATTCAAAGATTTGTCAACTGTATCTTTATCTGTCTATTCAAAATCTTTAATTTCCATTTTAAGATTCATATGTCTGATGTATGTGTAAATTAATTCTTATAAAATTTTCATTATTTAGGGTTTATCAAGATTCTCAGGATCATTCTCGTTTGAACCTATTTAATTCAAAAATCAACCATTGTTTAGCTAAACCATTAAAAACCAAGAAATTTACCAATTGAACTGAGAAATACGAATATCATTAGATTTTTTCCAAGTTTATTAAAGCATTTTTCTTGAAAAAAATTAATATCATTGATTAAAAAATTTAGTTTCATTATTAAATCTTTTAGTTTTAAAGAAATTTCTATAATATCGAGTTCGATGGTATAAATGCTATAGAACCCTTTACTTAAAAATTAACTGGTATTCAATTATCAGAAAGAAAATTGTCTTTTTTAACTTTTTTTGTTCACATTTAATGAATACATTTTGCAAGCAGTTATTTTCCTTTAATATAACAAGACCATAAAGTGATAATATGAAGTTTGAAAATCAAATAGCTCCAAAAGTGTATAAAATTGGTTACCATTGTTACCAAAAAAGAACCATTTTGATAATTTTTATTTTTTTTTAAAGGATAAAAAGAGGGTTCTATTCAAAGTATTTGTTATCTGAATAGAGATTAAGTATTCTAATAACAAAAACATTTTATATACTTAAAGTAATAAACTTAAAGATATCCATATCCTATTATTCAAAAATTGGTGAATTAAAAACTAATAAATCTTAAACAATTATTGAGCACATTTACTAAATATCAATCAATTAAAAATTTAGATTTTTTAATTAATATGTCATTGCTAATTAATTTAACTTTTTAAAAACAATTTTCGGTCAATTTTCCACCAAAACTTTTAACTTATTTTAGAACATTTGAATCAATATTTTTATGAGAATTAGTTATCTAAAATCTAAATTAATCAATTAAGGGTAGTTAATGCACTTTATAGTATTTTTTCTTTGTAGTCCGCACTATATAAAAGCTTTATAAATCTGTCTTAATTTTTACATAGTATTCGGGTTCTTTAATTTTAAGCTAGAATTTAAGATACTAAAAAATGAATACCATTAAGTACCAAAATTACTAAAAGTGCTAAATAATTAATTAACATTAATATAATTTACATTGTGTATACCTAAAAATTTTTAATCAATAAAGTTTATTTTATTAAATTTTAAATTAAAATTAAGTTTTAAAAAATCGATAGAAAAATTAGACTAGTTAATGTAAGTTGAGTTTTGTTATGAATTGAAAATGCTAAGACTGCTGTGAAAAGGTGAAATAATCCGATCTTGTCGCAGCATTGTATTCATCAATTAATTGTTGTACCGCCTTTATTAAATTATTTAATTAATATAATTAAAAAATTAATTTTTTTATTAGCTGTTACCTCTCTGGCGCTGTCGAATTCGTCCAAATTATCTCTAAACAATGGTTGCTGTTTATATTGTTCAATAAAAGCGCCTCTTTTCATCAATTTCTCAAATTGACGCAATGTTCTTTGAAATAACTTTATTTTAAAAATAAAATAATTAAAAATATTAATTAAAATAATTTTATTCACTGTCGAAATGCTTGTATGGTTGGCTAACATAAGTCCATTTACTCTATGTGTAGTTTTGAGATATGGAGATTTTTTGGACAAAAAGCATTGAATCGAGGCTGGACCCCATGGAATAAACTGACAAAGCTTTCGCTCTCGAATTCTTAGCAAACTCTTGTGTACCTGAGATGGATCAACTTCACCTTGGATAATGTTTAGCAAAGATATGTAACAGTGATTTATTCTCTTATCTCTATCAGTTGAGACCATTAAGTTTTTTGGCTGCAACAAACGTCTCATTACATCGAAGACAGTTGTTTTTCTCACCTTGGACTCTTCTTTTTCATCAGCAAGTGGTGTGTATGCACTTGCCAGAAAATGCAATCTTGGTGTTGGAATGAGAGCAGCTATTAAGCTGATTAGGTCATTATGCATGTAACTTGGATATCTCAATGGAGTTGTGCTTGTCGACATAATGGTAGATACTAGTTGATTAATTTGGGCAAAAGTTGGTGAATCAATTTTAAGTCTTTCAGCAGCTATGCGATTAAGTGCAGTGTTATCCAAAACAACTACACAATCTGCGTTTTGTATCAAACGCTTTAGAGTAAGAATTGAGTTGTATGGCTGTACGACCACATCTGAGACTTGATCATTATCTATTATTGGAAATACTGAATAGGTTTGGGTTAATTTTTTTGGATATCTTGGCAAAAATTAGAAGATAAATAAATCTAACTTAATTATTTACCTGTCATTGAGTCTTTCTAGGATAAAAGAGCCTACACCTGAGCCAGTACCACCAGCAATCGAATGGCAAAGAGTAAAACCCTCATAGGAAAATAAACTAGATATCTTTTAGGTAAAATTTTATTGTATTTACTTCCAAAGAATCGCTATTTTCTGCTTCGCGATCAATTATCTCAAGTATATCTTCATACAGTCTATCTCCTTGGTCATAACCTGATGCCCAATTATTGCCAGCACCGCCACCATGCTTTGACATAAAAATGTTTTCCGTATTGTAAAGTTTAGAATAAGGCGAATTTATTATGCCTTGGATAACACGAGGTTCCAAATCCAGCAAAACAGCTCTAGGTATATAATGATCATCATCAGCCTTATTATTTGAGAATTTTAAATATTCTATTAAGAAATGATTTTAATTCCTTGATTACCTGATAAAAGAAAACATCTTTTCTATCTGTGCCTTCAGTGGCATACTCTTCCAGAGTTCCAGCTTAAATTTATTAATTAATCATAATGGAAAATAATTTAGCAGAACACTTTACTATGGCTAATTCCATGCTCCATGCATAGTTGTTTCCAAAACTCCATTCCAACTTGAACATTTTTATTTAATTTGTTTTAAAAAGTTACAAGAGATTATTTACTTTGGTTTCCACATTGTCCAAACTGAAGTGTAATAATTTCTCTCGGCATTTTTAAGTACAAGACTAATTATTATCAAAAATGAAAATTAAAATGTCTAAATTCACTATTAAAAGCAAACATTAGTACACAAATGTAAATGTGTATACTTAAAAACAAGTTTAAAATGGTCCAATCTACTGAACATGGTTAAAATTAAATAATTCATTGTTTTAAGTTAATTTTTGAAAAATTTAAGCTTTTAATTAATAATAAATATGTTATACTAATTAAGTAGTTTAATATTTATATATCATTAGTTTTTATCTAATTGAAACAAGAATTTTTAAGAATAAATAAGTAAAATTTTCTCAATTCATTATGCTTTTTCAAAATTATCTACTTTCTAAAATTTTAATAGTTAGTTTATTAATAATTTTATTTTTAAATTCATTTGTTTCTGATATAATTTCAATCAATGGTTCAACATTATAATTTTTTTTACAAATATTAAACAGACAAGAATTAAGAATACAAATTTACACAAATCAACAAATTTTATTAAATTCTAATTTTTGAACAACTATATTTTACAATTCTGGCTTAGCGAAAGTGTTTGAATAACATTTTCTCTCCAAAGAATTGTTTATATCTTCTAAATTTTTGACTTGGACACCAAGTTCCTGCAGATGGCTATTGTACTCTTTAACTCTGTTCAAAAGATAATTAGTTCTCAGCTCCAAAAGTTCTATGCTTTCATCCAATTTTGAATCTTGGTCAATAAGAGAGGACACTTCGTTGAATTTTAGCTCTAATCTATCTATATCCTCTTTTTTTACAAAGTTTGAACTTGAAAACTCTTCAAATAGAAATAAATTAAAATTAAAAAGATAAATCTTAAATTTTAGATAAACCTGTGTACGTTTGGTTGATTTTTACTAAATCTTCGAGGGCATTATTTGTCGAGTCCAATAAATGCTGAGTTCGATTGGTAAGTAATTCTGTATGCTTCAAAATTAACTCATTTCTGGTATCCATATTTGACAAATTTTCCAATGCTTCATTTGACATCGGTTTGGTAAAATGTTTCACCGACAAATTCATTTCATTCACTTTATTCATCAATTTTTCACTCATTTTATTCAATTGACTCAAATTATCCTCCAGTCCATCAAAAGTCTTTTTTTTATTTAAAAATAATTAGAAATTTGGTTTTAATAAATGAACAAAAAATTTGATAGTTTAATTTAATTTTTTTCAAGTATATTTTATACAATTATTTAACAAATTTTTTCAAAAAATATGTTTTTAAAGCTAATCCAGTCACGAATACTCACACTCTTTGCTTCATTGAGCTTTGTGTTTGTCTCAATCACGTGACTTGAGGATTCGTCAAGCTTAATCTTCAGCAAGTCCAGTCTTTCTTTCAGCAAGGCATATAAAACTTCAGAATCTCTTATATTCTGTTCTGTATCAGGTTTTAAACTTTCTGCTTTTAAAATATCCTCTTTTCCTTTAAGAATCAATTGGTCAAATTTTTGCAATGTTTCTAGTATCTTTGATGCATTGGTCACCAATTCCTCTGTCAAGTTGTAAGCTAAATTGGCCTCGTTAACAATACTCTGTGAATATTCAAGCAAATAGTCAATTCCTTTTTGCTTTTGTGCCGCCTTATTTAGTTCATTTTTGGCACTTTTAATCACCGAAATTGAATCTGAACTGGCAAATTGGTCGTATTTATGTCCCAATGCCTGAATTTGTTTCTTAATTGAGTTTCTTTTTGAATTAATCAAATTGACCAAATTCATGGTATCCAAATCATATGTATCCAAATTAAATTCTGCAGGAATTTTAAAATTTTCTATCTTAAAAATAACATCTTTGGCCTCAAGAATATCTTTTTCCAATTGAGATTTTTGCTCTATTGCTTCGCTGATTAGACTTTTTGCCGTCGTGGCCAATATATTAAAATTTTCAAAATTAATTAAAGAATTGTCCACTTCTTTATATCTGGACAGCATTTCGTCAATATTTACCAGAGCGATTTTAGCTCCAGCTATATTTTGGGAAATATCTTCAGCAAACTCCTTGGCTAGTTTGGCGTGCGATTCAGCCGATTCGCGCGCTTCTCTAGCTACTTGTTGTAGCCTCTCATTCAATTCATTATCTATTTTCTTGTCCTTTATTGCCTCTATTTTCATCTTTTGCTCCTCATTCTGAGCCTGAATAAAATTCAACTGAGTCTCAGCTTGGCTAATTGAACCACTTGTTTGGCTATATGTTTTTTCAGCGTTCTTAAACAAAACATTAAACTCATCAAACAATTGATCAGTGCTCTTGATGGCTTCGCTCAATCTCTTGACCTCACCTTTTAGATAATTGACCGAGTCATCGTAAGATGGTCTTAGATTGCGGAAAAGCTTCGAGTGCAGCTCATCCACTGACAATTTAATTGATTCCAATTTTTGCTGCAACAAAGCATTCTGATCTGAGTCCACTTCAAGCCCATTCTCCTGCAAATAGTCCAAGCTGTCCTGGATATCTTTTATTCTGAGTCTAAGTACCTCGACTTGGTTTTGGACCAAATTGTAGCAATCATCACATTTTTGACACCCATTGGTAAAATTAAATCTATTCTCGGCACATTTGTCACATTTTAAGCCGGCAAAATTATCCCGACAGGAACATTGTCCAAACTCGTCACACTGCAGATTGCCAAAATGACTTCCCAATGGATCGCAGTCACATTTGCTGCACCCTTTGTCCGAAAAACCGTAAAAGAGTGGCATACATGAATCACATTTTAAGCCTTGGACTCCAGGTCTACAGTAGCATTGTCCATTGAATGGATCACATGTGTTATTGATTGATCCAAGTGGATTACAATTGCACTCTTTGCATCCATCTCCTGATTCTATGTTCCAGTAGCCTTCTCTACACTCGTCGCATCTTCTGTTCTTGACATTTGGTTTGCAAGTGCATTGACCATCGTTTATGTTGCATTCGGTTGAGTTGGAGCCCTTTTCGAAGCAGTCACATGAAAGACACTTGAATGATGTAAGTGCGTTGCCGTAATAATTTGGCAAGCATTTTTCACAATTATCACCAGTTGTGTTGTAAATGCATTTGGTACATTTGCCACTTGTTTTCTCACAATTACCAATGGCATTTTCATCTATGTTTCCATTGCATGTGCATCTTTCACATCTTGAATACAAATCATCTCCCTTGCTAAAATAGCCATCGGCGCACATTTCGCACAAATTTCCCTGCGTGCCCTCTGGACATGATAAACAAACTACTTCAGTTGTTTCCAATTGATAATTGAACATTTCAGCGCATGGTCCATCATTGGGACATGGACACTTCTTACACAAATTAGATAGTACACTTTCTACTTCAAATGAGCTAAGCTCGTTTAATTGTGCACCATAAATCGGGTTACCATAGTAGCCATATTCACATTTTTCACAATTGTCTCCACTTGTGTGATGCTGACAATCACATTTACCAGTATTTAGTTCACAAGAAAATGAATGATTATTACAATTGCATGGAACACATTTGGCAAAAGGGCCACCATTTATTGGATCGCGTCGGTAGCCGCGAGCACACGACTCGCATCGTTCACCCACATGTCCGATTGGACACGTACATTTTTCAACAAATAGAGCCATTGGTTGCTCAGATGTTTTTTCATCAAAGAGTTTGGCAGTGGTCATTTTAACATTGGATAAAACAGCCACCGAATTGGGCGCATAAGAAGCTCGAATTTTAATTGAGCTGACATTGGTAAGCAATCGCTGAAAGTCTCTACTAGTCAACTGAGGCATCCAATTCGAGTACTGATTAAGAGTAAAAGTAAATGTTTGTCTAGTTGAATCAGGAGTTTTTTGAGCTGAATTCGATCCATAAATTGGAATATATATTTCCAATTGATCATTTATGTTTTCTATTACCAAATCCTTTCGAGAAGCTCTGGGTTTAAAATAGCTTGAATTTTCAATTCTTAACTCAAAGGAAAAATTTTGGTTATAGCTGTTTAATTGATTGCCAAGAAATTTTTCTTCCACCAAGAACCATATTTCTTCATTTGTGCTGCTAATTGGGTATTGTAATTGATTATTGTTTATATAAGCTTGAAACTTTTGACCAGTGTAGTCGATTGCATAGTATTTACCAGATTCAAAATTAGAACTTATTTCTGTCTGGTAGTAATTGGTAGAAGAGCTACAAGTGGATGAGTGAGAATAGCAAAAGCATGGAATAGCCCCAAGAGGATTGTCTGGAGATAGATTAAAAAAGCCTGGCTTGGGTCTATCACAATTTTGGCCTTCAACGTTGGTCTTGCATCTGCATGTGCCATCTCTGGGATCACAAATTGGCGGACTATCAAACGAGCCAGCTACATTACATTGACATTTTTTGCAACCAGTATTGCTCAATTCATAATGGTAAGCATCGCAGCGATCACACTTATCACCAATAACTCCTGGTTTGCATTTGCATTTTCCACTTGGATCACACTGTAAGCTTTCCGAGCCAATTATGTTACATTGACAGTCAATGCATCTATTTTCGTTCTCACGTCTGTAAAAACCAAACTTGCACTCTTCGCAATGCGGTCCAGATGTATTACCTTCGCAATTATCACAGTAGCCTCCATGGCCAGTCATGTCATACAATGTCTGATTAAAATGGCATTTATTTGACAGACCATTACAAAAACAAGCTTCAAATAAAATAATTAAAATTAATTTATTTTTACAGTTTATTAACTAATATTTTTGTCATTTAAATATTTATCTATTTTTTTAATATTTTTATAATCTATCTTAAATAAATTGTATGACTTTAATTTACTTAATTTAAATCTAAATATATCTTTTATTCTAATAAATATATTAATTCTAAATTCCATTTTAAAGATAGATAAATTATTTATCTTACGTTTGCATTCGTGAGCATTAAATTGAGTAGCTGGAGCCCATGGAACATCGTTGTAGAAGGGAAGACAGACATTACAATCAGGACCATCTGTATAATGTTCACATTTGCACTTAAGTCTATCTTCAAAGTCTTGCTGCTGTTCATATACACACTTGCTAGCATGTCCATTGCACTTACATCTTCCTCCTACAGCTATATCACTAATGGCGTAGTAATAGGACTTGAGAACCTGAGGATCATAGAATACCTCGTCTCCAAAAGTGTTCAATCTATTCAGAGTAATACGAATGTCTGTGGCAGTAACCCATTCGATGAGTTCAGGTGAATTCTCAAAATTGTAGGCACTTGGACGGTCCTCGAGCGTGCCAAACACTACCGATGCACCAGTCAATGGAGCAATATCACTAAATTCATCGGTGCACAATGCCACGGCTTCATTTCCTGGCCTAACTATTTGATTAGTCTCTTTTTGATACGTAGCTCCACAACTGGCACTGTAGAATTGGTACGCACTCCACTCACTACTTTCATTTGTTCGCTTATAAATTGCAAAGCTCTCTGGTCTTGGTGAATGAAATCTGACTTGGACGTAGTTTATTTCAAATGTTTTTCCGAGGTTTAAGGTTAAATTTACCGAGTTGGGATACTGAATACCTTCGAGCATGGTGTCCGATTGCCACCATGTAGTATTACCTTGATTGTTGTAGTCATTTAAAAATTCTGGTGGATGAGCGTAGCGCTTGTCGTAGAAGTCGCACTTACGACACCGTGGGTTATCGAATGTAGTATCGCTTGATGCGTACTGTTCGTGATAGGAGCCTCGGTAATAAAGACCATGTAGATTGGTTTGGACACAATACTCACTCGGAGAATTCTGACCACAGGTATTCGAAGCTGTAATCTTGAGACCAAAAGCTGCATTCACAAATTCTGGCATGCATTTTTTGGCTTTACCAGTTACCGAGTCATAGCAGTCCGAGTCGTAGCGAGAAAATGTATTTTCATAGTCCTGGCTCAAGCTGGATTCATAGGCTCCTGAGTCGTATAAATTTTCTATGCCGTCTAATTTGGAATCTAGGATAAAGTTTTTGATTAGATTTGGATCGCTTGATTGGGATTTTGCCAAGCTTAAACATATTAAGGTGTATGAGACTTGTATGAAGTGTTTTAGCCTATGCTTCGCAAAATTTAACATCTAAATAATTTTTATTTGTTTATCATTTAATTTAAAATATTTTTAGATAAATTTTTTTATTTATAGAAATTTTTCTATTTTCGCCAATCTTTGGACGCCACTGATGGACATTTATCCCTTTTATCTCTAATTAACAATCAACATCACGGTCATATTTTTCACATACTTGCTCTGATTAATCTTGACTTTTTTTTTTGAATTTTATATTTATAATATTTATAAAATTAATTTTTGTTTTCAAATCAATCAAATTAAAATAATAAATTTTTTTTTCTAATATCTGTACAAAATTTAATCATTATTGAACAAAAATTATTTTAAATAAAAATAAAAAGATTAAAAAATATTTTTATTTTAAAAATTGTGTGTGACTAATTTCTAATTAGTAATTTTATTCGAACTTGTGGTCATAAAATTATTTGAATGAAAAAATTATTAAAATATGGCCTTAATTTTGATATTTTGATGGTTTAACAAGCCAAAAGCGCTCAAATTCTAGATGTCAAAATTGTTTAACTTAAATCTATAAATTTTTTAAAGTTTCTAGCCTGAAAAGAAAATACTCAAAAATGTTCAGGGCATGAAAATATATTTACTAGTTTGATTACATTGGGTCAGTCGGTCAGTTGAGTTTTTAAAATAAAAACCAATTGCTAATGAATACACGAGTGTACCTTTAGATAAGCTTGAACGCTAAAAAACTATAAGAAGCTTTGTTAAAATGCATAAATGAAAATAATTAAAATGCTGATACATGATTCACTGAACCGTGAAGACTGTATCTATGAATATGATCTTTCATGCTCAAGCGGTAGAATTAATAATAATCAAATGTTTAAGCTGAGTTTTAATAACAAGCAAAAAATAACTTGTTTTTCTTATTTTTACTTTTAGTTATTTGATAATTCAGATATAAAGTTTGACCCGCATTTAAATGCTTGGTTTAAAATTAATCTAAATTATATGACTAGATATTGTTTAGCGAAGATAATTGAAATTCTATACTCATCGCTAGTTTTAATTTGTTTTACATTCAAATAAGGATTTTTTATTTAAATAGATAATGCTTTATGTTGTAATATGTTTTATTTAAAAAGAGCAAATTTAAAATTTTTAATTTGATATTTAATTTAAATAATTTGCTAAGATTTATGATCATGCTGATACTAAATTTCGTTGTTCTGCAACTAAAAAAATGATACTTAAAAAATGCTTAATTTAAATAAAAATAATTGATAACTAGATCTACTGATTTTTTAATATGAATGCGTTAATACGCTCAACCAGGTCGGAATGAAAGCAACATATTATGGTGAAAGAAAAATGACCCTGGAAAAATTCAAGAAAAAATGTACTGAGCACAAGGACATAGAAAAAGTCGAAGCTTCTGATACTTGCTTCGAAGCGGGTCTTAGTGAAGCTAAGATCCGTTTAAGCTTGACAGCAAAAACGTAGTTTAGCTAGTGCCTAAAGCTAAACACCTATGCATAGATGCCTCTTATAAGCTTTCATGAACCAAAAAGTTTCTTGCTTTCGATTTAGCTTTATGTGAGCATGAAAAAGAGATGATTATGCTTTTGAAATGAGAAAAATTCAAAAGTCTAAGGAAGAAAGACAAGAATAATCCCTTCATTTCGAAAATTTACTACTTGGAAATACTGGAAATGTTTAATTTAACTAATCTCAAAATAAGACGGATGAATTTATCAAAATAAGATATGAATTTATCAATTTTGAAAATGGTATAAATTTTTCTCGAAATCAGTCGTACAGCATTAAGAAGACTATATGTGAAATATTTCCATTGATTATATTTTTTTAAGATTTTTTGTTTGATCAGAACATTGGATTTAATGAATCAACGTACAAACTAGTTCTACGTGGGATTTTTTTTCGGAATGCAAGACTGAAACCGGAAAAAAATAAAATGAATTCTTATTTTAATATTAATAAACAAATTAAAAATTTTAAATTAATAATTTAAATAAATATTTTTTTTATAAATCATTTTAAAATTTATCTTATGATAAAAATTAAATAGCTCCAAAAATGTTCAAAATTAGTTACTTTTTTTTTCAATTTCAAGGTTAATCAACAGGCTAGTGCTATGTCATAAAGACCGATTAACACTCCATTTATTTAAATAAAATAAGTTTTACAAATTAAAAATTAATTGTTTATATAATTATTTAAAAAAATAAAACATTGAAATATTTAAATTGAATTCTTTTTTTAATATTAATAAACAAATTAAAAATTTAAAATTAATAATTTTAATAAACATTTTTTTTATAAATCATTTTAAAATTTATCTTATGATTAAAATAATTAAGTTTATAATGGAATTTTTAAGTTCCCCTACGAATCGATTTCGAAAAATAATTGATTTAACCTTATTTGATAAACTTTCAGGAGTAGAAGATAAATGGAATAATAAAAAATATGATTGGGTCTAATTCAAAGCTTTAAATTAAATTTTTATTACTGCCAATTTATTTAATACTCAAATGGTGAAATCACATAAAAATTTAAGCTAAAAATAATTAATAAGCGAATTTATTCGAGAGAATAAATCTTAATTGATGAGTTATAACTAGCCATTAACTGATTAGAACTAGTTAGGTAAGCAGTTTGAAATTGTTTAAGACAATTTGACCAGTCAGATTTATTAGTTTTTAATTCACCAATTTTGCCATTTTCGATTGATGCCAAAACCAAATTTCCATTCTCAAAAAAGCAAATAAACCTGTCGGCATCAATCAAATGTACATTTAACAATTTGTTTCCATACTGCATACATTCAATTGTCTTATGGCTAGCCGACTCTCTAATATTCCACAACTTAACTGAACCATCTTTCGAACCACTCAAAAATTGATAATCATCCAATTTAACCAAACAAATAACATGATCCGAGTGTCCAGAGTATGTTTTGATGCATTTTTTTTCACTTACATCCCAGAGCTTTATTTCATAATCAGCGGAACAGCTGACAAAATTGTTATCATTAAGCTTTATTAACGAGAATACAACTCTACTATGTGAATGTTCCATTTTAGGCAAGCAATGTCCTGTTTGTTTATTACAAAAATAGATAGACCCATTGTCGTGTCCGGTAATAAATGTCTCATTATCTAACAATTCGATTGATGAAATTGTCGAAGGTAACTGAATTGATTTCTCACATGATCCAGTCACTGGATCGTATATTTTAATAAGTGAATATTTGGTATCAAGCTCATTCAAATAGATATTTATTTTTGAATCATCTTTCTTAAAATCTAAGCATACAGCAATTGTATCATTTGGCAAAACTTTGAAACATTTTATTCTTCCCATAGTTGGCAAACTTTTCTTACAACTTGCATCATTTGAATTCCATATCTTAATTAGACCATCGGTTGAACCAGTGACCAAATCACCATTAGATAATTCACCTATGTGCGTAATTCTGCCACAGCGACCATCAAAGCTTGACTTTTCGGTCAAATTATTACATTCAATTTTTTTGTTTGATTGGGTAATCTTGTTCTCTTCTGGTTTATTTATACTTTTGATTGAATCAACTTGATCACCTGTTTCCTCGATTATCTTGTCTTCATATTTAAATATACCAAAGCATCCATTAATATCAAAACTTGGTACCTGCTTTTCTTCAATGAACTCGAGAGTTTTTATTTTTTCCAATTCAAGTTTTAAACTTTCAAGATCATCATAAAATGAGTCCACAATTTTCCGTGATTCCTCCAGATACTTAAGTTTTTCACTTGATATCGTGTTTTCTTTAGTATTCATTATTTGATCACATCTTTTATTTATCTCATCTAATTGATTAAATGTTATATTTTTTTTTATTTTTTGTTCATTTTGGAAGTTTATTTGTTCCAATGTGTTTAAAACTCTATTGTGATAAGCGTTCAAATTAATTTCAAAAGAATTAAGGATTTGCTTTCTTTTTTTTTCTATATCACAAATGATATTCTGGTAATACTGGCCTCTAAAGTAGTCTTTATGCTGCTTGATAAAGTTAAATTCGTCTATTCGTTTCCCAATCTCTGCTATAGTTTTTTCCAATTCGTTTTCCTCGGTTGTAATTTTGTTTGCAACCTTTTTGGTCTCGTCATTTAAAAAGTGCTTTTTTTGGCAAAAATGGCAAGAATATGACTTGGAATTTTTCGCACCCTCAAAATGGTCAAGACATACCTTGAAACCACAGTCAAGAACATAAGTCAAACTTGACTTGTTGCAGCTGTCACATATATTGAATTTCATTTTTTTTCCAAATAAGTATGATTTTATATTCTATAATTTTAGATATTTATATCCAATTTTTTTTGAATAATAGGACGGATATCTTTAAGTTTATTACTTTTAGTATATAAAATGTTTTTGTTATTAGAATACTCAATTTCTATTCAGATAACAAATAATTTGAATAGAACCCTCTTTATTTCTTTTAAAAAAAGATAAAAATTATCAAAATGGTTCTTTTTTGGTAACAATGGTAACCAATTTTATACACTTTTGGAGCTATTTAATTTTTAAATTCTTAATTTAATTTTTAAAGTCTTAAAATAGACAATTTTCTTTCTGATAATTGAATACCAGTTAATTTTGAAGTTAAGGGTCCTATAGGATTTATACCATTAATTTCCAATTGAGTTTATTTTTAATAGTTTAATGATCGATTTAGATTCCAAAATTTAATCTTCAAGATAAGTAAAAAATATAATTACTGTTGTTATTCTTTGGTATCAATATCAATAGAATTTATCCAAGTCTATCAAAGAAATTTTCTTGAAAAAAATTTATATCATTGATTAAAAAATGTAGTTTCATTAATAAATTTTTTAGTTTTGAAGAATTTTCTATAATATTAAGTTCGATGGTATAAATCCCATAGGACCCTTAACTTCAAAATTAACTGGTATTCAATTATCAGAAAGAAAATTGTCTATTTTAAGACTTTAAAAATTAAATTAAGAATTTAAAAATTAAATAGCTCCAAAAGTGTATAAAATTGGTTACCATTGTTACCAAAAAAGAACCATTTTGATAATTTTTATCTTTTTTTAAAAGAAATAAAGAGGGTTCTATTCAAATTATTTGTTATCTGAATAGAGATTGAGTATTCTAATAACAAAAACATTTTATATACTAAAAGTAATAAACTTAAAGATATCCGTCCTATTATTCAAAAAAAATTGGATATAAATATCTAAAATTATAGAATATAAAATCATACTTATTTGGAAAAAAAATGAAATTCAATATATGTGACAGCTGCAACAAGTCAAGTTTGACTTATGTTCTTGACTGTGGTTTCAAGGTATGTCTTGACCATTTTGAGGGTGCGAAAAATTCCAAGTCATATTCTTGCCATTTTTGCCAAAAAAAGCACTTTTTAAATGACGAGACCAAAAAGGTTGCAAACAAAATTACAACCGAGGAAAACGAATTGGAAAAAACTATAGCAGAGATTGGGAAACGAATAGACGAATTTAACTTTATCAAGCAGCATAAAGACTACTTTAGAGGCCAGTATTACCAGAATATCATTTGTGATATAGAAAAAAAAAGAAAGCAAATCCTTAATTCTTTTGAAATTAATTTGAACGCTTATCACAATAGAGTTTTAAACACATTGGAACAAATAAACTTCCAAAATGAACAAAAAATAAAAAAAAATATAACATTTAATCAATTAGATGAGATAAATAAAAGATGTGATCAAATAATGAATACTAAAGAAAACACGATATCAAGTGAAAAACTTAAGTATCTGGAGGAATCACGGAAAATTGTGGACTCATTTTATGATGATCTTGAAAGTTTAAAACTTGAATTGGAAAAAATAAAAACTCTCGAGTTCATTGAAGAAAAGCAGGTACCAAGTTTTGATATTAATGGATGCTTTGGTATATTTAAATATGAAGACAAGATAATCGAGGAAACAGGTGATCAAGTTGATTCAATCAAAAGTATAAATAAACCAGAAGAGAACAAGATTACCCAATCAAACAAAAAAATTGAATGTAATAATTTGACCGAAAAGTCAAGCTTTGATGGTCGCTGTGGCAGAATTACGCACATAGGTGAATTATCTAATGGTGATTTGGTCACTGGTTCAACCGATGGTCTAATTAAGATATGGAATTCAAATGATGCAAGTTGTAAGAAAAGTTTGCCAACTATGGGAAGAATAAAATGTTTCAAAGTTTTGCCAAATGATACAATTGCTGTATGCTTAGATTTTAAGAAAGATGATTCAAAAATAAATATCTATTTGAATGAGCTTGATACCAAATATTCACTTATTAAAATATACGATCCAGTGACTGGATCATGTGAGAAATCAATTCAGTTACCTTCGACAATTTCATCAATCGAATTGTTAGATAATGAGACATTTATTACCGGACACGACAATGGGTCTATCTATTTTTGTAATAAACAAACAGGACATTGCTTGCCTAAAATGGAACATTCACATAGTAGAGTTGTATTCTCGTTAATAAAGCTTAATGATAACAATTTTGTCAGCTGTTCCGCTGATTATGAAATAAAGCTCTGGGATGTAAGTGAAAAAAAATGCATCAAAACATACTCTGGACACTCGGATCATGTTATTTGTTTGGTTAAATTGGATGATTATCAATTTTTGAGTGGTTCGAAAGATGGTTCAGTTAAGTTGTGGAATATTAGAGAGTCGGCTAGCCATAAGACAATTGAATGTATGCAGTATGGAAACAAATTGTTAAATGTACATTTGATTGATGCCGACAGGTTTATTTGCTTTTTTGAGAATGGAAATTTGGTTTTGGCATCAATCGAAAATGGCAAAATTGGTGAATTAAAAACTAATAAATCTGACTGGTCAAATTGTCTTAAACAATTTCAAACTGCTTACCTAACTAGTTCTAATCAGTTAATGGCTAGTTATAACTCATCAATTAAGATTTATTCTCTCGAATAAATTCGCTTATTAATTATTTTTAGCTTAAATTTTTATGTGATTTCACCATTTGACTATTAAATAAATTGGTAGTAATAAAAATTTAATTTAAAGCTTTGAATTAGATCCAATCATATTTTAATTATTGAGCACATTTATTAATATATTATATTTATAAATTACTTTCAAAAATTTTAATATGGTTGGTTTTATAATCGACGAAAAATCAAAACTCCTTAGCTATGTTAAAATATATGTATACGAGGATTGGTGGTTACTTCATATTTAAAAAAAAAAATAATCAATATATTATGAAACAGTCTAATAATCATTCATTATTATTAACACTTTGTCCAATTTGATACCATTTATAAATACTATTTTTTATTAAAAAATAAAAACTGATTAGTTGGTAAGAATTCTAAAATTAAATTGGTCTCACATTCTTCGGAGATTTTTAAGTAAAAGAAGAATTTCTGCGATTAAATATCAATAAATAAAAAATTTAGACTATTTAATTAATATGCTATGCTAACTAGTTTAATTGTTTAAAAATATTTATATTCTCAAATTACTGACCTTTTAAAAAGTTTTTAATTATAAATCTTTATTTCATATAATTTGAAATTTTTTCTCGTATTTTTCTTTTCATGATGAAGAATATTTTGCAATTATTAATTTTAATTTATTATTTAATAATGGCATGTATTTTACCTGTTACTAAATTTATTTTTCTGTTTACAGAAAAATGATTCTACTCTTATTTTCATTTCATTATTTTTTAATGATAAAAGATATTAATTTTAATTTTGAGGTTAATGATTGATTCCGAATGACGATGCACTAAGGTAAACTTTTCCAAACATTAACTACTCGATCAGTTAAGAAATGATATCGTTGCATGCAACTTTTCACATCTTCTCTAACAATACCCAGTCAAGTCAATAACTGAAAAAAAAAAAAGAAAAATTTTCGAAATAAAAAACATCAAAGATGGGCAAATATTTCGAAAATATTTCACAATTATTTTTCGAAATCGATTCGTAGGGGAACTTAAAAATTTCATTGTTATTCCTATCTTTAACTTTTTTAAATGGACAGCATTTATCAACGGAGAGCAGAATATTATCTTTAATGAAATTCCATTTATCTTCTACTCCTGAAAGTTTATCAAATAAGGTTAAATCAATTATTTTTCGAAATCGATTCGTAGGGGAACTTAAAAATTCCATTATAAACTTAATTATTTTAATCATAAGATAAATTTTAAAATGATTTATAAAAAAAATATTTATTTAAATTATTAATTTAAAATTTTTAATTTGGTTATTAATATCAAAATAAGAATTCATTTTATTTTTTTCCGGTTTCAGTCTTGCATTCCGAACAAATCCCACGTAGAACTAGTTTTTTACGTTGATTCATTAAATCCAATGACAGAAAATGAGCCTAAAAGAAATTTGTGATCACTGAAAGGACATCCTCCTATAGAAGAAATAGAATCAAAACTATCCCGATGTATTATATGATCTATATGACTTAACTTAACATTAACACTAGAAGCACCAAGCATTTTTTCCTCATTTTTAGCCCAAAATATATTTTGAATATCTGTAGTGATTTTAATATAAATTAAACTTTTTCTTAATTATGGAGATAAAATCTACATAATTCCTTAAAGATTGATTTACATTAGAATCTGTCCTATAGATACGAGGATTTTAAATTTTCTATAACGGGTCAAAATGACTCGTTTGGTGCTTCTAGTGTTAATATCTTTTGTATTGGAATTAATACCAATTCTTGTTGGTTGATTGGTAATTGTTTTTAGAGAGAAGTTTTTTAGATTTTGTTTTTTAATTCCCTAAACCTAATATCTCCATTTAAA
>JAESIW010000207.1:1626031-1641248 GCA_016802295.1 Brachionus rotundiformis
AGGTCAACACACTAAAACTACTGGTAGACGTGGTCGCACTGTCGGTGTATCCAAAAAGAAAGGCAAATAAATCTAAAATTTATCTTTTTATTTGTAAATTTGCTATTCTTTACACAAGGATAACAATTTATCAATAAAAAATAATTAATTAAAATTAATGTTCTTTATTCTTTTTCCAATCACTTTTAAATTTATTATAATAATAACTTATTTAAAGATTATATGCTGGAAAAATTTAATATTTTAAATTTCAGTTTTTAATTATTTTAGATCACTAATTTAATTGAAGACACTACCTTGAAATTAAAAAAGTCTATTTAATTTATTTAAGCCTAATTAATAATTCATATGTAATTGAAAACTTTAATTTTAATAATTGCAAAACTTAAATTAATTATTGAATTTTAGTAATTTTGGTTATAATTCGAAGAGATAATTATAGTTTTATTAATAGATGATGCTATTAACAATTTTTTAACTATTGAAGTAGATAAAGGTCTTAATTTGGTTTGGTAGTTTGTATCTAGAACGGGACTAGCAACTTAAACTATCAACCTGTAATACGCTTATATCAAAAATTACCAAAACATCTGTTAAATATCAAAATTTGGCACTTTTTTTAGATTTACCAATTCAACTTTTAAACTTAAATTGAATTCATTCCAATATTAAAATGATAAACTTAAAAGCAAAGTTATTCAGTCATTTAAAAAATTAATTTTTTAACTTTTTATCAAATATTATTTTTATAATTTTGTTCTGTTTGATTGCCTATGAAATTAAAATCTAATTTTAAATAAGATCTTTTTTTACAAAGCTAAATCCTGACACAATTATCTATTCACTTCAACCCACAAAATTATCTTATATGTTCAACAAACTTGATCCCTGTTTTTCGTTGATTACTAATTCAGGAATGATATTTTTTTATTTTTAAATTACAAATATCAAAATTTAAATATTGAATAATTTATTTAATTTAGAAATTAATAAAACAATCAATGCCTTCAGATTTATTCTAAAAACTATCAATAGATGACTTATCATTTTTGTACTAAACAAAAAAAAGTAACTTTATTTAACAATTTAATATCATCAAATTTAATTTTAAAATATAGCATCTAATTATAAATAATATTGTTGTAATTTATTTCTTTGAAATTTAAAGGAGTACAGGTTATCAATGGCACAATTAATCTGTTCGTAAAAATGCAATTTTGGTTTGATTTGTGTTCCACAGTTTCTAAAAAAGCTGAGTAAGCTAATATGATGAATTTTTTGATCTAAAGACTCGCTGAATACAATCAATCATAAATGATAAAATAAAATTATAATTAAGATAAATGAACCTAAAATATTCCTTTTTTATTTGTAAATTTTACTTGTATTAACTTACCACTTACCATTTTTGTTCAAAAAGATTTTATGATTTATAAAAAATGGTAAGTAACCAATTTTTTTTATTTTTATTTATAATAAATATTTATCATTCAATAAGTTTATTAAAAAAATGAATTCATTCTCTATATATTATCCAATAAATTAATTTAAGAAAAAATTTGACAAATTGATCGAAAACAGTTAGCCTAATATTTCCAAAATTTGATAATCAATCAATCAAGTTATAATTTAATAACAACTACACTCCAGAAATCATTTATTAGAAATTTTCGCTTTAATTTCAAATAAGTTAATAAAAAAAATATCACTAGATAATTCACTTATTAATGAAATTTTGAAATGTAAAAATTTATAGTAGATATCAATTATTCATTAATTTAAATAAGAATTGATAAGGTGAACCATTGGCAAAATTTTAATTAAATTTTATTTTCAATTATTATTATTAATAAATGGTAAAAATTTAAACTAATAATTTACAATTATTTCAAAGTTAAGTTAGTTTTTAAAATAGTTTCTCCTAATTAAAATTTGAATAAGCGTTATGAAAAAAAATTTAAAAATTGATTAAATTTATTAAAAAGAAAAATACATAAAAAAAATTACTTAACGTTATTATCTGACTTTCTAATGTTTTTACATCATGTACAATTTAAATTCAGTCGGTCAAAAAATAGTAATCAATCAGCCAATTTACGAACTAGATACCTCTAAACACAACATAAATCCGCAATGTATAGTAATTGGTTGTAAAAATGGTGAAAACAAGTTAGTTAACAAAAGTGTAAAATTTTACCAAGTGCCCAACTTGGCAACCTCAAATGCCATCGCCCGTCAGTGGTACATAAACACCTTGCGCGAAGACTTGCTTGAAAAAATACTCGAAACTAAGCAAGCGGCTCAGCACTTTGTCTGCATTGAGCACTTTGACGAGGAAAGCTTTCTGATTGCCAAAGATCCATGTCAAGACCCTTCAAATGTAATAATGATTCTTAAAGAAGATGCTGTGCCTTCTTTATTCGAGATAGAAGTTTTCCAAAAAATGATTGCTCACCAAGAACAATTTACTCTAAACCAGCAAAAATTTTCTTCACAGCCAAAACAAACTTCTTTGCCACAAAGCAAACCTCAAACTCCCCTACTCCAAAATCTGATCCTCAACTCTGAGCCTCATCCTATTTCTGTACAAACAAATAAACGAACGCGAATCGATCCGGACACTCGGGCCGCCCTAATCCAACGAATTCCCAAAGCAGTAAAGCGCACAGCACTTTTAAACTCAAGTTCAGATACCACAAGCTCTCAAGGAACACCAAAAGTCCAAAAAGCCCTTAAACAAACTTGTATTAAGCCCCAACAGCCACAAGCAGTGACAGAACCAAGCAGAAACAGAATGCAAAAGGCGGTGAAGCACACATCTTCTTTGGTAAATTCGATTCTAAAAGACATGCTTCCACCACCGATCATGCAGTCCACAAAGCGAACCAATTCCTCAATTGTACAGAATAAAGCCGTCAAACACACAAGTCAATTGGGTACAAATACGATGCCTATCAAACAGGCACTAACACAGGTTAATCAAAATTCAATTACACCAACATCTGGAAACAAGATTACCATAACTACAACTTATGTGTACAAACGAGTTTTACAGGCTCCTGAGATTGACTTGAATTTAGAATGTGAAGAGGAGGAAATTGTTTATGTTAAAGCTCCAAAACCTGCACCCAAAATTGAACAGAGTAAGAAAATTTCTGAACCAGATGAAAAGTCCACAAAATTGGTTGAGGAAAAAAAAAGTGAAATTGTTGAATCAAAAGCACCAAATGAAAGTGAAAATGAAAATACTGAGGTAGCTGAGAGCAAATCAGATAAGATTGAATCGGAAGATAAATCTAAATCAGAGACAAAAATCAAACAGAAGCAAACAAATGCTGCGACTAAGAGTCAAAATGCTTTACCAAATAAGAAAAGTCCTGATTATATAAACGAATTTGCCAAATTTTACTCTAGGAGGCTTGGTGCCATAAAAACTTCATTAGCAACCAGAAACTCGAATAAAAAGTCAAATTTATCTTACTTGCCCATTGACTTGAGACCTGGAAATTATCCTGCCAAGGTAAGACAGAAAAAAATTGGTTCAAAATTTGCCGGAAAAATTCGAAAATATATCTACAAATAATTAATATTTTAATCCTATCTAGTTATCATTTTATCATGTTTAAAATTTTTGATACTTATTGGTAAAAATAGTAAATAATTGAGTATGATAAATTTTAAATTTGGCTAATTTTCTTGGTCAGAAATCATATAGTTAAATGGCTATATACTTTATAGTTATTTTGGTGAAAAATTAAAAGAGTTTTTAATAAAAAATTGTTTTATTATTTAATTGTATAATATTTTTAGTGTAACATATGCGATTTGGTATTGGAAAATAATGTGGAATTGACCTCTCACATATGCTCTCATTTGGAGAGCAATGACCTGCTAGCCGATCAAAACGCGTACATATCTCCATTTGACGCAGTGACCACAACATGCGGCATCTGTGATACCCAATTCAACAACCCATTTCAACTAATCAAACACTTGGACTCAGCGCACATGAAGCAATTGTCCGAATACAAATGCCGAATATGTGAAAAACAGCATGAAAAATTGGAAGACTTGTTTGAACACTTGAGCAAATACCATTCTGAGCAAGAGATGCCGTACCGCTGTGATGCATGCGGCTTTAGGACCTCGTTCTATGCGGACGCTATTTACCACATCAAAAAAGAACATGTCAACACTCTGCGGCATTTTTGTCCATACTGTCTCAAGAGTCTTGTCCTTCCTTACAATAAAAAACTTGGCCATGTACAATGTAACATATTCTATTCGCATCTGATCACCCATTTCAACAAGCACGAAAATGACCAAATAATTCCATCAAAATGTAAACACTGCACCAAGTGTATTCTACACATCCGGCACATGAAGGAGCATCTAATGTTCGACCATAACTCAATAGCCATCAGTGAGAAAAAAAGCTCTGATGACGAAAAAAAGGAAGACTATGATGAAAAGATTGAGCTCGATTTGGTCAATGCTGAGAAAGATCTCAAGAGACGTTTGTCAAATAAAATTGGCAAAAATGATGCAGAGACCATTTCTAGTACTCAAATGAACATTCGCAAGCGCAAGCGATCTCTAAACGAGACCAAGAATGACTCTGGAAATGAAGTTTCCGAGGACGACTCGGTCAAGCTAGATGAAAAAGAAAGTGAGATAAAAATAGACGATGATCTAAAAGATAAGATAAAAGCAGATGGTCGCACTAAAGCCAAAAGAAAGACCAGTGAATATTCCAATTTGATAAAAAAGGCTCTAACTTTAAAATCAACCAAAAATGAACCTAAAGAGGTAAAGACAGACGATTTAAAAGAGGAGCCCAGTAGTCCTCGGGTCGAGGAATCTGTTGTTTATAAAAAAAAACAAAAAGCTTTAAAGCAAACAAATGTACGTCCGAATATGCAAAGAAGAAGGTTCAGATCGAGCAATTTTGTCCTGGACAAAGACCTGTCTCCAGTTGGTTCATCCAAAAGTCAAAATTGGAACGCTCTTATTTACGGAAGTTTAAAGTTTAGTTGCGAAAAAGCACAATTTAAGTGCATTGAGTGTGGAGAAAGTGACCTTAAGTCTCATTACAGGTTTTGTTTTAATTTTAATTATTTTATTTTAATTAATTAAATGAGCAATTTTAATTAAAATTTTTGCATTAATTTAATTTGAATTTATAAATTTAAATCAAAAATTTAATTAAAAATTTGGTTTTAACCAAAAAACGTCTTGGAAAAACTAATAATAGTAAAATAAAAATAAAGTTTTTCTTCCTAAATCTTGATAATAAAAAGTAACCTATTTTTAAAATTTAATATTAATTAAAAGTAATTAACAAAAAATTTTTCAAGAAGGTTTTTATTAAGAACTATCATGTATGTCCCTGTTTCAATTTAATTTTATTAAAAAAATTTTGAATAATTTTGGTTTATCATTTTTAATTTTTTTAACTTAAGAATTTAATTTATCTATTCTATTAAAAATAGGTCTTTAAGTGTCATTTAAAACACCTTCATCATCTTCTATTGTTTCGTCACTGTCACTCGATTCATTTGCCCCATTTTTATCTCTGTCAAAACTATTCGCCGAGTTATTTAAATAATCTTTTTCTAATATATCTAAATTAATACGCAAAAATTTATTAAAACTATAATAATTTTTAGTCTTTTTCAAAACTTCAGTTCTCTTTTTTTCCAAACAAAGGCTGTAAAATATATTGAAAACCATTTGTATGACAAGTAATAGACATATTAAAAGTATTATTTTTAAAATCAAATCTTTATATTTATCAAAATCATTTGAATAGTCTGTAGATTCATTATTCGAATGTATCCTTAAGTTATATTGAGCCACTCGTTTGTCATTTAGATAGCAATCAAACCGTCCACTATCTGAATACTTGAGTCTCTTAAAAACCAACTCGTTGAATTCATTTAGCTGATCATCTTCAATTAGATAATCATTTTTCATCCATTTTATTTCTATATCAAGACCAATCTTATATTCTAGGCAACTAATCACAAGTTTATCGTCTTTAATTCCCAAAATGTCAACTAAAGGTATCTTTAATATCTCAGACAGGTCATCATTATGATAATTTTTGGTTAATTTTGATTCTTCATTTTCTCTCCTGAACATATTATCAATCTAAAATTTTAATTAATTTTTTTCTTAATTTTTTTTTTTAATAAAAAATACTTCATTTTTTAATATCTTATCATTGTCGATGCATCTCATTCGACATGGTACAGTTTTAATGTTATCTTTGAAGTGATCTCGAGTCAAAAAGGCCCAAGGTAAAACTGAATAATGAATGCTCAGGTAACATGACCAGCCATTTTGTCCAAAAATTTGATCTAACCTCGTCAGAAGAGAATGGTTGGGTTCCATATTTTTTCTTAATCTAATTAGACAATTTCCTCTTTTCGCCTTAAAACCAACTAATTGCTTGGTATCACAGTTTCCCTTACAGACTGACCACTCAGTCCACTCAAAAAACATCTCTAAATAACTGTCCTTAAAATTTCTTGCATCATAACTCTTATCATCATAAATAACTCTTTTATATGCTTGTAATTCGGTTACCAAATATTCTAGTCTAAAAATTTTATCATCTTTTAACAATGTTTCCAAGGATGCTTCAGAATTGTTGTATAAACTTTCAAGTTTTTTATTCTGAATACAAAAATAAATTCCAGAATCCTGAATTTCGTAGTTTTGGATTAAAAAAAGCTCATTGTTTATCTTTATTCTCCTGGACAAGCTGTTATTATCTAAGTGCTGTATATATTTTGAATATTTAAACCAAAATGTACGAGAATTTTTTTCTCTTGACTTACATTTGAGAACAATATTATCTCCAATTTGAGCATAGACAATTAAAGGGGATTTTTTTACCAATTGATTACCATCTAGCTGATAATTTTCATATGGTTCATAAAGCTTAAATTCTGAGGTGAATGTTTTTTTTAAATTTTGTGCCTCAAAAAATTCTATTGATAAAATTAGATAGAAAATTTCATAAGTTAATTGTTTCATATTATTACGATGGTAATTTGAGAAATAAATTTTTTTTATTAAAATTGCTTCATTATCAATTAATTTTTAGAGTTTTTTTTCCAGAACAGAATATGAATGTCATCAGTGTAAATACAACACAAGTTGCTCCAAGGCATTTGAGTACCATTTGCATGGTCATTTGGTGAGAAAAAGAGTGGCTTTATGGAATAAATCTCAGAAAATTTCACTAGAAGTGTACACTTGTCCATGTGGGTTTAAGATTAATTCAGAAATGGACAACATGTCCAGATCTAATACTGGAAACAGAGTGGCTGAGCATTTGATGAATTGTGAATATAAGTATTGTTTATACGAAACAGATAAGGAAAATGATGAAAAAAAAGATATGTATATGAAAATGACTGATCAAAATTTAGGCAATTTTGAAACCATTACCAGCCAAGAGAAATTAAATAAAAGTGATGAAATTATTTTAGATAGTTCAAATGATGACATCACTGAAATTTAAAATAAATTTTTTTGTTGTAATTTTTTTATAATTTTTTATTTTTTTATTACAAATGAAATTATTAACAAAATAAAATTCAAAATTTAAATTAATTTTAGTAATTTTGAAGGCTATCTTTAAATCCGAGTAAAATTTTACAAAAATAACTGAAATATTTTCTTATTTAATATGATGCTAGATAGATTATAGCATCCAAAAATAATATTTTTTCAACATTTATCTATTCAATGTTCCGAATCCAACACAAAAATAAAAATCATTTTTTTTATTTTAACCTGAAATAATAGTATTTTATCATCCTTATATAATTAATTTTATTATTTTCTTAATCGGCCATAAATCAGATAGAAATATATAAAATTGAAAAAAATTTTAATCAACAAAAAATATTCAATAAATTACTGACGAGTATCTAATGCCAAATATTAAATAAAAATTTTTACCAATCTATTAATGCTTTCTAAAAGTTAAGATATTAATGAGTTTTTAAACTTAAAACATGTTTCAAAAGATATTCATTTTATGTATATATGATTATTAATTTTTTGAAAATAAGCTATAACTCTAGGTTTTAATAATCGTCTAATTTAACAATGTCCAAAATAGAGTATGTTGGAAGAGCTGGTCGATTTGTCGGCAGATCATTGCCTCAGATTTGTCTTAAGCTGAAGAATTTCGGCATAGGTCGTATGTTCACTCGCGAGACATACAAGCGATATCCTGGTAATTCACCAAATAAGCCCATAATCTATTCTATTCCATATAATTTTTGTTCTCTAAGAGGTTACCTACTATGTCTTGACCGACTTTCATCCAGACATGTCCGATGAATTCTTAAGACGTGGTGTTTTTAAGGCTGATGTTGTTTTTCGTGGTGGTCATTATGGCGTTATGGAAATTCCTGGCTACAAGGAAGATTTCCAGCTTGTGCCTAAAGAAGAAGAGCAATTTTTTCTAGAGAGGACTCTGCCTCTAGGAAAGAAGTGGCGTGAGCCAACCAAAGTTCCCAAATTCATCAATTTACCACCATTGCTTAAAGAAATGCTTAAGCAGGAAGCCTTGGAAAAAAATATCCAATTTGACGAGAATGAACTTAAACTTCCTTTGAATGTTCGAACAAATGATCCTTTTTCCCATGCAATTTCTGAATAATTTGTATAAAAAAATAAAAAAAAATTATTATAAAATTGTTTATTACAAAAAAATAAAGGAAATTAAACTCCTTATTTTTGTCTCTAAAATTAAATACTTGTTAGATTTATTTTTTTTAATAGAAAAATGCTCTCTTTGATCTGTGAAGTTGATTTTGAAGAAAATGATAATTTTCGTCAAACTAAATCATATCCAGATCTATCCCAAAACAATCATTTTAAAGTTATCAAAACAATTCCATTGTATGACGAATTTGTGGTTTTTTCCAAGCAAATTTTTTCCAATTCAAGCGATAATGATCACTTAATGCAAGAATTAAAAAGCTATGTTGGTCCAAAAATAGATCAAATGGATGCAAATGATGCATTATCTTTGGCAATTTCATGTCTTCAATCATTTGCATTTATTAATTGGTTTGGTCCTGTTCCAGTACAATTTTCCACTTTAACTTCAGAACTAAAAAAAATAGATCTTGATAATCCTAATGATTCTCTGCTTGTCCTGAACTTAGTTAAACATTTCGATTTAAATAGTGATGTAAATTAAGATTTTGTTTTATTAAAAAGAGATAATTAATAAATTTAAAAGGAATACGAAAAATACCAAGAAATGTCACGCGCTTTACTAGGCCTTGACGGTGAATCGTTATTTCAAATAGTCAAATGTTCCCATTTATTGCTGCTTTCAAAGCTTATACTTTTGGACAACTTAGAAAAAATATCTCTTGGTAGCAAATTGTCTAGCTGGTGGGCTCTTAGACTAATTTTTTTGTACCAGCAATTATTCGAAGAAAAGTCTTCTACTCTAAAAGAAATATTTGAAAAAATATTGACTAGTTTGGAGCAATTTTTCGATCCTGAGTCCGATTTTTGTTTTGCCAAGACTCATGGTGAACTAATTTACAAGTAAAATTTAACTTAATTTAAAAAAAAATTAAAAACAACTAAATTTTAAAGAGTGTCTTCAATTGTTTTTAATCTAGAAGTAGCTCATCTTTATTACCAAAGCTATAATTGGACAAAAGGCCAAGAGTGCTTTAAAAAAGCAATTAAATTAGCCAATTTGAACGTTGAATTGGTTGGCGTGTTTGGCAAAAGAACAAAATACCAGCAAAAAGACTTAGCTCAACTGTTTGCCAAAATAAAAAATGACCAACATAATGATTGTTTGGAGGCCATGAATTTAAATTACTTGAATAGAGATTTAAATTTATCTGAATTGCCTAAAGATGTGGCATTAAATGATGACACTGTACTAAATAAGATAAAAATATCCAACCCTGAGCAAGAAAAACAATTGGAAAATGGTCGCAAAGACATCTCTCAACTGGAGCAAGTTGTTCTTTTTTGTTCTATGTTCGATTTTTATAAGAATAACCCCAAACATGATCTTACGAAAGAGGAAATGAGTACATTAATTGAAGTGAGTTAACTGATAAATAAAAAATTTAAATTAAATTTAATTAACTTTTAGCTCATTTTGTCCAACCCGACTAATTGGTGTGTTCAAGCAAACACGCTTCTTATGAGAACCAAGCTTGAAGTGGACAGTGTGAGACGAATGGAACGCTCTTTACAACAATTAGAGGTTACAAATGGTCATTATTTTACTTCAAGATAAATCTGAATAATTTTTTTCTAGAATTTGGTTGACCATTATCGGCAGCCAAATGATAAACCAGACTCAAAATACAGATACCAATACTTCTATTCAGTTACTTATCCTTCATTCTGGAACGTATTGGTAAGTGAAAAAAAGGTAGATAAATGTGTTTTCATATTTTAATTTAAAGCAAGAGCTTTGTAAATTTTACATGCAGCTGGGGCTAATTAACAGCAGTTTGGAAATTTATACCAGTTTAAAAATGTGGGATGATGCTATTAAGTGTTTAATTACTCTTGACAAACGAGATCAGGTAAATTAAAAAAAGTTAAAAAAGAAAGTATTCCATCTTATCCAACAGGCCGAACAAATGATCCTTAAACAGCTAGAGATAAAAGAAACTTCTGATTTATACTGTTCACTCGGCGAAGTTACCAGAGACTTGGAAAATTTTAATAAAGCTATTCAAATTTCAAAAGGAAAGTCAGCCAGAGCTTACCGCGTCTTGGCAAAACATTTATTTTATTTGAAAAGAGTAAAAATTATTTAAAAAATTGAAAAAATTTAAAAATTTAAAAATTTAAAAATTGTTATTATTTTAAGTACGATGAAGCCATCACAAATTTTGAAAAATCACTCTCTATTAATTATTTACAAGTGAGTTTAAATTATTTAATTAAACTTAAACTTAAAATTTTAAATTATGATGAAAATTTTTTAAAATAATTTAATTTTGATTTAAAGTATGATGCGTGGTTTATGCTTGGAAATGCAGCATTTAGATGTGAAAAATGGGAAACCGCTGTGAAAGCTTTTAGAATTTGCACCAATTTAGACACTGAGGTATTTTGGTTGCTTTTCTTTTGAAATTTTGATCCTTTTTTTCATAGAATCACGAGACTTGGAACAATTTGGCTGCATCCTACACCAAACTTGGTCAAAAGGATAAAGCTCACTTTGTTTTCCAGGAAGCAATTAAGTTTGACTACGAAAATTGGAAAATTTGGGAAAATTATTTATGGGTAAGTGAGTAATAGAAAATAAAAAAGAAATAAGAAATTAAATCTTCTTTAGACTAGCATTGATTGTGGTTATTTTAATGAAGCAATTAAGGCATATAACAGGTTATTAGATCTAAAGCAAAAATATGTTGATGTAGATGTCCTTAAAGCCTTTTGTTCGGCTTTTGAGAAAAAAGTTAATGACGCTCATAATGAGTCAATTTTTAAATATAAGAAGAAAGTGCTGGAACTCTTTGGGCGCATATCATCTATGGTAGTCACCGAGTGGCAAGTTTACTGGAACTATGCTGAGATAGTCAGATTTATTTCCCAGACAGATGATACCAATAATAACATGTCTGTCGAGCTTAATCAGGAATCGAGTGAAAAATATTTTTCCCTATTGCTCAAGTCTTTTAGGAACCTAATTAATAAAGCCAATTGGGATTTGAATGTTGATTCATGTAGAGAAGTTTTAGACACAACTATTGATGTTTTATTAAGTAACAAAAAAATTATCTTATGAATTGATATTGTTTTAGCTTTGTTTATTATTAAGGATGCAATGATTTTGGCAAATATCTACAAAATCCGAGAGATGCTTTTGGTTCTCTAAATTTAAGTGTAAGATCAATTATTTCCAAATTAAAACTAAAATACCAAGTCGATCCGGACTCCCCTGACCAATATATAAGACTTTTATTTCTTAAAGATTTAAACAATGAATTTGTCCTTCTTCAAAAAGAATACAACCAATTTATCAAAAATTATTTCATCTAATTTTTTATTAAATAAAATTATCTGCGTATAAAAATTAATTTTATTCTGAGTATATTTTCATATTTATTGTTTATTTATCAGGCAACTTAACAGGGTTCAAAAATTAATCAATTTAAAAAATATTAAAATTTAATTACTTTAAAGTTTTAAAAATTTTTAAATTAACAGAAAAATGTTATACTAAAATAAATTAGCATTATTAATTATACTGCTAAATTGAACACTTGAACTAATTTATTTGATTCAAAGAATTTTATTTTATTTGGAATAATTTATCAATTATTTTAATTAACAGCATTAAACAAAAAAATTAAATTTTGGCCACGAAAGCATAAAATTAAATGGTTTTAATTTAAAAAAAAAAACTAAAAAAATAAGTGACGTTTCAACATAAAAAATCTAAGTTTTAAGTTTTTTGCTTTCTACTCATTTTTGTAGAAATAGTTTGAATTTTATTTTTTAATTATAATAATTTAAATCAAAAATATATATATTTAATTTAGAAATGTATTAGATTTAATATTTAAAAATTTTTAAATATTGAAAAAATGTCACATAGCATAGCTAGAGAGCGTGTTGATTTTTTCTGCTTAAATCTGGCCGTATTGGACCGGAAATCGCTCTTCATAGCTCTAACATTGATCACCTTGGTCTTCTTCTTGTTGTATGGCTATTTGCTCGAATTGGTTTTCAGACTTCCTGGCTTCGAAGAGTTCTCATGGTTCTTTACCTTGGTGCAATTTTTTTTATACTCAGTGTTTGCTTTTGGTGAAACAATTGTGAGAAGAGACACATACAGGAAGTAATTTTTATTAATCAAATGGCTTGGTTATTTGAATTAATTTTTGTCCAAGGATTCCATTTAAAAATTATCTGTTGTTGGGATTTTTGACTGTTGCCACTATGGGTTTATCCAACGCTTCGGTCCCTTTTCTCAACTATCCGACTCAGGTAATGTTCAAATGCTGTAAATTGATACCAGTATTAGTTGGTGGTATACTTATACAAAATAAGCGCTTTAACATTTATGATGTCAGTGCGAGTGTAGCTATGAGTATGGGACTGATATTTTTCACTTTAGCTGATGTTAAAGTTCAGCCAAATTTTAATCTTTATGGTGTTTTGCTTATATCAGGTGCATTGTGTGCCGATGCGGCAATTGGCAATGTTCAAGAAAAGCAGATGAAAGGACACAATGCTTCAAATATTGAAGTCGTTTTATACTCTTATTCAATTGGTTTTGTTTACATATTATTTGGACAAATATTTTTTGGAAATATCATAGGGGCTCTGAAATTTTGGTTCAAAGTAAAAAATAAAACAAAACTTAAATTTGATTTAATGATTTTTTGGAAGCATCCAATTGAGACCTTTGGATACACTCTCATCTTATCCTTATCTGGATATGCTGGCATTAACATTGTTCTTCATTTGGTCAAGCAATTTGGTGCCTTACTTGCAGTAACAAGTATTTAAAATTGCCTATAATCTCAATCAAAAGCTAATTAATTTTTCAAGTAACTACATGTAGAAAAGCTGTTACCATAGTATTATCATTTATTTTTTTCACCAAACCATTTACTTATCAGTGAGAAGCATTTTTTTTATATGAAAAAAAGTTAATTTTTTTTAAAGGTATTTATGGTCTGGTTTATTGGTTTTATTGGGCATTTATTTAAATCTTTTGAGCAAAAATCATGATAAATTTGAATCAATGCTAAAATTTTATTATTATCATTATTTTAAAAAGCAAAAAGATCTTCAAAAGTATGAGTCAGTGGACAGCATGGTCTAGAATAATTAAAATAAATTATTTTTTTAAAAATCTTTTTTAGTTAAGAAAAAATTTAGAACTAAAAATTCTAAATAAAATTTTTTTATATAACTTTATTTTTTTATTAAATATTAAAAGCATGTTAGCCGAGAACAAAGTCAAATGTTTATTTTTGGACTTGACCAGATACCCAAAATCAAGTCAATTTATTATCTTATCAATCACAGTATTTGCCTTTCACTTGGTTCAGGGCTACATGCACGAATTGATATTTCGTCTTGCTGGTTTTAAACCCTACAGCATGTTCTTAACCCTACTACAATTTGGCATATATGCCATTTTGGCACTTCTCGAATCGTTGCTAAGACATGAATTTAGACTTAAGAGAGCAATTAAACGAAAGTATATTTTACTTTTTTTAAATTAATTAAATCTTAATTTAATAAGGTTTATTTAAGTGTAGATTTAAAGACTTATGCTTTTATAGCATTTCTGTCAATGTGTACAATGGGTCTTTCGAATACCGCAGTGGCCTATTTAAATTTTCCCACTTTTAATATGTTTAAATCGTGCAAATTAATTCCTGTTATGATGGGATCTATGATAATTTTAGGTAAAAAATACAATCTATATGATAAATTGGCTGTTTTGTGTATGACTTTGGGTCTGATTTTTTTCACTCTTGCCGACTCAAAACTGCATCCTAATTTTGAGTTATATGGTGTAGTGATGGTAATAGGAGCTCTAATGGCAGATGCTGTTATTGGAAATGTTCAGGAAAAAGCTATGAATGAAAACGATTCTTCCAATACGGAAATGGTTCTTTACTCTTATTCAATCGGCTTTTTCTACATTCTTTTTTGGGAAGTGTTTGTCACCTTCCGTTTATTGGAAGCCATCAAATTTAGCAATGAGGTAAATTAAAAAATATCTTTTAATAAAAAAGCTGATTTGTTAGAATCCTTCTAAAACTTATCTGTACATATTTGTCTATTCGGTTGTTGGATATTTCGGTGTTAATGTCGTATTGACTTTGGTAAAAAGATTTGGTGCATTGATTGCTGTTACAGGTACTCTGGGTTTATGCTGTTATCTAAGAATAATGTATTTTAATTGATAGTTACTACTTGTCGAAAAGCCATAACCATTGTTTTATCATTTATACTTTTTGCCAAGCCATTCTCAATGCAGTGAGTATTTGATTTAAAATGCATACACTCTGCAATAATCTTTTATTAAATATTATCAAAAGTGCTGTAAAATAACCATAATCAAAATGACCAAAGATTAATTTGGTAAGTAAACTTTAATACTTTAATAAATAGATAAGATTAATTTTAAAAAAGAAGTTGCAGAGTGTATTTTTTTATAGAT
>JAESIW010000207.1:1641675-1776335 GCA_016802295.1 Brachionus rotundiformis
TATTTGATTTAAAATGCATACACTCTGCCATAATCTTTTATTAAATATTATCAAAAGTGTTGTAAAATAACCATTATCAAAATGACCAAAGATTAATTTGGTAAGGTAAACTTTAATACTTTAATAAATAGATAAGATTAATTTTAACAAAGAAGTTGCAGAGTGTATTTTTTTATAGATTAAAAATATCCTAATATGTATCTTAATTAATTAAGATATTTTTGGTCCGGACTTGTGGTTCTATTCGGCATTTATTTAAATCTCTACGGTAAAAACAAAACAAAATGGGATTCCTACTTAAAATGTAGCCTACTTCGTTTGAGCAAATATTTTAAAATGAAAAAAAATCCCAACTACGGAATAAAATATGTTTAGCTTTAATTTTATTTAAAAATAAAAAAATCCAAAAATTATTATTTAATTATTTTGAGTATTCCATTTGAAGTATTTTTGTAGGTGGAATTTCTAGTTCTTGATTGATATTCGATTGCATGTACTGTGCCAACAACATTCTCAATTCCATGTTCTGGTTGGCCAAAGCTTTGTTCTCGTCAATAAGCTGCACTCGTTTGTTTAATACTCCACTTCAAATAAATATTAAATTAGTTTCTTTTTATCTATTATTTTCAAAGTATACTAATATTTTTGCAAAGCGTATAACATTCCATCCCAAAGCTTTTCTTTTTTTGGACTTATTAAGTCTTCATACTTTTTCCAATACTCACCATCGGCTGAGTCATCTCTATTGTCCAAATTTTCCAATCTAAACTTAGACAATTTTTTCTGCTGACTTCAAACAAACAAATAAACAAAATGAGCATTTAAATTTAAATTAAGATAATACTTTTCGTGCTTTTGGTGAAACTTCAAAAATGTTTTTAGCGCAGTGATAGCTTCATTTGGATCAATGAGCTCTATTTGATCATTTGGGATGGAAATTTTGTCATCACTTTTTGATCTATTGGTCAAGCTTCCGTCTATTTTGGAATTTTCATTTTCTTCTTCCGATTTACTTCTCTCTGTAAAAGCCTTATTCTTTACCAGCTCTTGGTAATTTCTATGACTGATAAAATATTGAGCCAGAAGTTTCACATCATTTTCAGTTTCAATTCCGAGTGCTTTAAATATGGAGTCCAATTTGACCATTGATTTTTCATTTTTTTCCAATGGTTCAATTAGATTGGCCAATTTTTGCTCCAAGAGAAAGCCGGCTTCATCACATATGAGCATGATTATTTTTCTAAGGGCGCCTTTATTCAGATTAAGGATTACATTACGACTTTCTTCTTTAAACTGAGTGCCTTCTTTTGAAATTTTGCTTGGCTTTTTTTCCAAATTCTGGCTTTTCTGTTTGGAAAAGGTTTCCATGTCACTTTTTGATTTTTGATCTTGTATAGATGTCTCTTCTTCTTCGTCTTCAGTTTCATCATCGGTCTGAAACAATTCATTGATAAAATCGTTGCCAGATTTCGACTGATCATTGCCATTAATAGGACCAATGTTGTTCATAAACGATCTTAATAGATATTAATTTTTTTTATTTTTTTTCAAATATTTAATAAACTTTGTTTAATAAAAAAATAGAATAAAATTAAATCTATATTGAGAAAAAATTCTAACTAATTAGTAATTATTCCTTTCTTTTGGAAGATTGTTACCAAATGGGAAAATATTTGGAAAAAGTTGTCATACTACACTTTAAAAAAAATAGTTCAAATTTTAATTAGATAATTTTTACAAATTTTATCTACAATTATACTGTTTTTATCATATATGATAATACTTCAATGCTTTAGTGTTTTTAATTAAACCAAAGTTTATGAGATGTTATGGAGTTATTATTTTTAAAGTATTACATATCAGGACAGGCCCATTCCAAGCCCAATTGCTGTTCATGTATAATTCTGTCTGCTTCCAACAAGTTATGGGAGAGAATTTTACACTGTTCCTCGTTCATGATCCAAATGTCGTGGAACTTTTTCAAATCAACAGCCAAAAAGTGCTTGGACTTAATTTGCATGTCATTAAACTTGTCCGTCACTCGCTTGTACTTTTCGGCTAATTGTTGGCTCTCGTCATTGAACTTTTTTATCTGTTTGGCAAGCTTTTTTTTCAAACTGGTCAACTCATCCTGCAGTTTGGTAATTTTTCTTTTCTGTTGAGCCTTGCTCTTGGTTTTTTCTTCATCAAGTTTTTGTATAACTTGAAAGTTGTACTCAAGTTTTTCCTGATTCAGCTGATAAGTAGCTTTCATTTGTTGCAGCCTTTGTTCCAGAATTTGGAGATCGTTCTCCAATTTTATCTTTATTTCATTGTATTCCTCGGCATCTTTGACCCTGAGCATGTTCAGCTCGTTCTCGTTGCGCTCAACACGCTTGAATCTCTCTTCCATAAAAGCAATTTCCTTTGTCTTTCTCTCCTCCATTTTATCGTCCCATTCTTTTCTATGCTTGTCCAAAAGATCCTTTCTCTCATTAATAAACGCGTTCTTTATTTCATTAAACATGATTAACTTTTAATTAACAAAGCATTTTTTATAATACCTCAATATTGATCAGTTCTTCCATGTAAAATTTTCTCATACTATAAGTTTGGTCCTTCATCCGCTCGATCAATAGATCAATATCCTCAGCATACTTTTTCAATGCCTTAACATAAATGTCATCTTTGTTTTTAAGCTCTTGCTTAAAGTCGTTTATGAGCTTGTTCTTTTCCTCAATCATGGCATCGCACAGTTGTTTTTGGTCCATAAGCATCTTTATTTAATAATTTCCAAAATTTGGTAAAAATTTTTTTTGCATTAGAAATTACCTCATGGAGCTCTTGTGGAATCTCTTTCGACTGGGCAGTTTCCCATTTTTTAACTATCTAAAAATAATTTTTTATCTATTTTACTCTCATGTGTAATTTTTTGTCCACAATTAAATTTTTTTTAATTTAAAAAAAAAGATGCCAATTGTGTACATAGAAGACCATTTTAAAAATATACTTCTTCGAATTTTTCAGCTGCCGACTTGGCTTCTTGTTCAAGTCTTTCCTTCCTTAACCGAGACTGTTCCTCTTCTTCGGTGCGTCTAGTGTGCTCTCTAGCATCAGCAGCAACCCTGACATTTGAAACCAACTCGAGACCATCATTTTCCAATTTGACCAAGCGCGCTCTCGAATCTTGAATCTGTTTGCGCCCTTTGGTCAATTCGACTTTTTTCTCAGTCTCTGCTGGTGCCGTAGAACCAATTCGTTTCCTTTATTTTCATACTTAGTATTTTATATTAATTTATCTAATATTATTTACTTTTCTTCCAGTTCATTTTTTTTCTTGATTCGTAGACGCCTAGCTTGGATTCGTTCATCTCGATTTTCTGAATCAACACTCGGACCCTCGTCATCCTTGACACTCGAATCCTTTTTGTTTATGGTCAACAAGTCCATTATTTTATATAAGTTATTTTCCTACAGTATACTATTGAGTGAAAACGAATAAGATATTTCAGTTTTTCCAAATAAAAATTTAATAAAATTGGTTGCCATAGAAACTTCATTTTAAAAATTAAAAATTTTAATAGAGAAAAAACTTTGCTAATTATTTCATCTTATTATTAAATGTTTGACCTTATTGATTAATTTATTAAAAGAAATTTAAAAAAAAATATACAAAAAATTATATATTATTTTGTCTATCTTGAATTTGGCTTTAATTTTTTTTCAGCCGGTTGGTCACTGTTATTTTCAGACACTGTTTCTGTTGGATTAACACCATTATCTTGGTCCATATTTTCAACGTTGTCCTCACTAGGCTTAAGTGGTGTTATTTTTTTGACAAACTCCTCAATTAATGGCTGTGTTTTGGACCTCTGAAAAAAGGACCATTTTTGTTGCTGAATAATTTCTTTATTTTTATTCTCTTCATCTAAAAAATAATTAAATTTTTAATTGATATATTGGCTTTTTGGGAAAACAACTTTGATTAAACTCCCAGTGATAGCCCTTTGATGGGTTAAACTTGTAGTATCCGAATGAAGTCTCTAGGCATTCTTGTAAATAATGCGAAGTCATTTCAAGGCGAGAGCTCAAGACCGACATGAAGTCTGGCGCTTGGTAAACAACACCATGTAAAATGTAGTAATAGGATAGAGGAATAACTTCTTGAGGTGATTTTCTCTCTACTTTTCTTATTATGTAAAGGGGAGGCTGGGCAGAGTGAAGCTGGTACTCGTAGCCTTTCAAAGACCTTAAGATAAAGATCTAAGCTAGATTAATTAGTATTTTTGTTTCAAATAATACATTAATGTTTCTACATTTCCGCCTTGCATTTTCAAGTATTGGTTATTGCATTCTACATTGTAAAATGGGTTTCGTACATCACAAAAATAGTCAAGTACTGTGAATTCATTTAGCCATGGAAAAAATGAACTATCTGACCAATTTATGTGAAGTTTATTCCCTGAATAGAACAAGATAAAAAGCTTGTTTCTTTTTTAAAGATAAATCACCTGTTGAAAGACTGGCCATATCTATTTTTAATCAAATAATTACTGAAAAAGACAGGTTTTGATACAGTCAAAATTAACTGACTTGATAGAATTGATAAATAAGCAAATAGTTTTTATAAATTTTATTAAAATAATTTAAACTGTTTCGATTTAATGATTTAATTAGATTTTACATGACAAAAAAGAATATCTATAAACAAATTTTAGACTATTATTTCGAGTTCACGAGCATATTCTATCATTTGCATGACCAGTTCGTTAGATGGAATGTTTTGGTTCTCTTGGTCTGTTTGTTTTTGTTCGAAATAAAAGTAATTATCAGATGCCATAATCCATTTTCTCTAAAAAAAAATCAAATAAGATTTGATAAGCAAAAATGATTAATCAACCTCTTTGGCAAATTCAACCAATTCTTGCTCGTTTTTGAAATAGAGCATATTTCCGGCTTCACGGAACAAAATTTTTTTATAACCAACTTCCATGCAGCTGGCTATTTCCTCTCTGGAAGAAAAATTTACTTTTAACTTTTACACATTTAAAGCATAAAGACAAACCTGATCGTTTTAAGTAGAATGTCCATGAAAAAATTGTAGGATGGAGATGGTACATTGCCTTTGGACAAGAATACTTTGTTATAACTACCTTCCATTAAATATTGTTCCAAAGAAACTGGATGACGGATGTAAATGTTTGTTTGGATCAATTGAGGACTCAGAAGCTCAAGTTCAGTGTGGAACTCGGATAAGCGATTGCGAGCCAAAAGGCACAACAAATTAAGGCCAATTAATTGAAATTTAAAAGGTGATTCGGATATTTCATTTCTATTTTAGAAGAAGATAATTATTGGTCAAAAAAATAGATAAAAATTCTTGTTTACTGAAAATCAAAATAGAATGTTTTTAGCTGAGAAATGTAGCGCTCAAAACCCTGGATGTCACCAACTGCTATGGAGCATTGAGCACCTATTTCAAATACATCTCTGGCCAAGTGAAGTTCTCGTTTGTCAATTGGACTTCCAGGAGTGGGAATAAAACCGGTTTCGGACAAAATTATCTTCAATTGGGTCAAATACTCTAGACATTTGTCAAAATTTTGAGGCTTTTTGTTCCATTCATTGGTCAATTTTTGGTACAATTCGACAGCTTCTTTTCTCATTTTTTGGTTCAAATATTTTAAAAAAAAATTAAACTTTTTCTTGATATGATTTTGCAAAATTTGAAAGGAAATCTGTTTATAGTTTAGTAATTTAGAATAAATGCATTAATGCAGATACATTTTTGAGTCTTATTTTTTATTACATTATCTTAGTTTGAATAATGACTTAATAAATTAATTGCTTATTAAATCATCAAGAGTAGTTAACCAAGTTTAATTTGGTTAAAACAGACTGGAACGATCGTTTCATAATTTTTGAGATGTGATCTCGACAAGACTCAATAATCTTTTAATTTAAATATATTTTTTGTATGTGAGTGAATTGTAAATATCTTTGAGCTCTTGAATTGACACAGTTATCAATTTGATAATTGCAAATTTTGTATATCTGATATTATCTAAGTTTAATCTAAGTTGGTTTTATTCGATCAAAAAGTACAAAAGACACTAATATTTGAAAATTATTAGTTTAATGATTCTAATCAAGAAATTATTTTGATATTTTAAAAAGAAAAAAATTTTTTTTTTCGAATCTTTTTTTATTTTACAAAATTATTTTAATATATCAGAAAATTACGAGTAATTTTTATTATTTATTTTTAAAATTGTTAAATTCGTATACAAGTATTTTATCCTATATTAAAAATATATATAAATATTAATTATTGAAAAGAAAAAAAAAAATAATTTAATTCCTATACAATTGAATGTAAGCCTGAGTTCAATATTGTAAACAAAAAAAAATTTTACATTAAATTGTATACCAGATAGACTTGTCCGAATGCATTTAATGCTTTGTGGGCCTTTTGTAAACCATTTATCTAATCGACAAGTTAACCCAGTACTAAAATTTAAAATTTTCAAAACAAATAAAAAATTTTAAAAAAAATTTATATCATAAATTCTCATAAAAAGTTGTCTTAATGGAGAGTATGAATATCTAGGGTGTAAAAGTCCGATTGTGTCACTAAATTCGTCATAACTGGAATGTCTAAGGCTCAATCTGTTTAAAAATTTTAAACCATTTGCTACAATACCAAATATGCTGAATGGCCTCTTGACCAAGTCGCCTATTTGCCAATTATTTTCGCATTCATTTTGCTCTTTGAGCTCTTGGGCTCTTTTGGTCAAGCTTTTAAAGAAAAAATACTTTTCAGCTGTTTTCCTAATGCGCCAAATCGATCTCTTGGACCATTCGCATATTTTATCTTTTATAATGAGGGGAAGTGAATCTATGGCAAAATTGTTATTCACAAAAATATTTTCGCTTATCAAAAACTCATAAAAATTGTTCATGGTGTCGTCCGTATTGAACACAGATAGAACCAGGCTCGGGGCTGCGAAATTCACTTGTGAAAAAGAGCGATTAGGGGTCAGAATACGGCTATTAAACCCGCTGTCCAAGCTCAATATGTCTTCAATTCTAGAGCTAGGGGAGAATTCTGTGTCCACATAAAGTGGTCTGTCTGTGTCCGCTGTTTGCTGTTGCTTGTTCTGGTTTAATAGCTCAAAGCTAAAACTCTCATTGGAAACGGTGAATATGTTGCTTTCAAATGAGGTGTCATTTTTTAGCTCTTCTTGCTGGAACTGTTTGCTTGCTTCCGGTTTTTCGTCCATGTCACAATCCTTTGTGTTCAAGCAACTGCATAGAGACACTGTTTGGCACAGCCTATTGCCCATATTTTTCAATGATATGAATCTGTTCGAAGTAAGTTTAGTTTTTATGGGCATTTGATTCGATTGTTTAAAATCTAAATGGGAATTGAATTATTATATAATTTCTAATTGAGTGTCAAGTATCATGCCAGCAACCATGCCAGAGCCAAGTGATCAACACGACTCTTGACAACTGTCAAGCTGTTTGATCTCAAAAGCTAAAGTTTAATAATTTAATATGATAAGAATAATCTAACATTTTATACACACTTAGTGTGTATACACTTTAATAAATGAAAACAAATGGTTTCAACTTAACAAGTTTGATGGATTATTCAAAAGTCAAGACTTAGTCTAATTTTAAGTCATAAATTGTCTACTACTAAGTTTAAAATATTAAAAATTAAATTAAAAAGATGAAATATCATTCAGATTAAAATTTTTAATATAAATATATAAATAAAAATATAAATTGAAAAAATAGACCACCTTTTTTTTTTAAATGTTAGACAAAGCCAAGCAATTTTAAAAATAGATAAATATCTTATTTGGAAATAAAATTGATCTCTGCTTTATGTACAAAATGTGGTCAAATAAAACACCTGTATGTGTGTTTTAAATGCTTTAAAATAATATTTAATAAAACACTTAAAACAAATCTAATTTATTGTTTACGTTGAGAATTAGGAGATTAAAAGATAATATTTGTTTATTTTGTTAAATCGGATTTTTTATGGCCAGAATTTATGCTCAATGGACCTAGTTCCAAATCTGGTTTCAATTTATTCATGCTCATGTTACACTCAATCGATACTAATTATCTAATTCGATCCGCACGAGTCTAATTAGTTAAATAAAAACTCATTTTTAAAACTAATTTCTTAATTGTTCTCTACAAACATGTGGATTTACTTATTAAAAATTTAACTCCATTACCGGACACAAAATAGGCATTCGTTCTTGCTGAGTACTCGACCATAACAACCTAAGTGGTCAAAATTTATCTCCAAGATATTTCCACATGAGATTACTTCCAAATCAAAGGCAATAAAACAGCTCTACTTAAATTTAAAAAACAGTGTCAAAACAAAACTATTTCGCTGATTGTCTTTACTCTCGGGTTTTGTATACCTTTGAAAATTGTCCGAGTCCATCAATACTTTGATGGTTGTTTATAGAGTGTTTTTAAAGCTTTAATTTATACCCCTACCAAGACATTTAGTAAACCTATTATCCGATAAATGAACCAACATTTAAATGTTATAATAATTGAATTAAAATTTCCTGATTTTAGAAGTTAATTGTAAAAAAATATGTTTATGATTATCTTTTTTCTTATCTTGTCAAAAAATTGAACACATTTTAAAGAAAATCGAATTTTTAACTAGGTCTTGATGTTAATTGACACTTAATAGTATGCTAAAGAGCCTAATTTGGATAAGCATGAATAGTTTTAAGACTAAAGGGTCTTTTTTTTTAAATTTTAATTGACTGTCATGTAGTGTGGCTAAAAAGGTCATTTTTAAGGTCTTTTTTCTAAATTGGTCACTCGACACTATTTTATAGATGTTTGACAAATTTTAAATGACTGATTAATTAATTTTTCTTTAGGCTAAAGTTTCACATTTCCGACTACTGTAAGTCTTATCTATAAATTCAAAAGAGACCTTGATCTTTTAATTTCTATTCTTTCATCAAAAGAGCGGTTTTTTTCTAATAAAAAAATTAATTAAAACTCTAAAAGAGTTAAGTAAAGATTTTTTTTCTCAAATAAAATAAATTCTATATTCTTTATATTCTTAGTTTAAAAATTTGACTTAATTTGATGGTCAAGCATTTGAGAAAGTAAGTCTCGATTTGATTCTAGGCAACCGAGTACTTATTATTAAGATATTAAATTGAATTCTTGAATCTTTTTTGTAAAGATATAGTAAATTATTTTTATTTTAATTTATCTGGATTTATTTTTTTACCCTTTAGAGTTAGAAAATATATTTTTTGAATTTGCTTAACTTGACCAAAGAACTCTCAAGCTCACCAGTTAATACTTTTAAATTCGGCTTTTTAATTTATCTTAATTGTATGAAAAAATATATTTTTAATTGATAGAATGTAATTTGAATGTTTTAATGCAAACAATTGATTTTCGACAGGTTTTTTATTTAAATCAATTATAAAAGGTTTATTTATTTTCGAATAAATTAACAAGTTATCTATTGTTAAAAAAGCGTGAGAATTTCAATTTTTATGCTTACAATATATTTGACTTTGAACTAGTTTAAAATAAAGCTGTGATAAAAAATTCTTTTATAGTTAAAATAGTATATAAATTAGTTCAGTTTGGTGTTATTATAGATATCAAAAAATGTGCAAAAAATTATAAGAGATACTGATTTTAAAATTTAAATTGACTTTTTGAGTTGATTCAGAAACTACTAAATCCATTAGTAACCAAACTGGTGAATGAACAGAGTAAAGAATCAATATTTAGCTCTAACTTCTTGCTACAATTACCATTCAAAATAAAAAATTTCTTTATTTTTCTTGACTAAAGTTTATTCAGATTTTTATCAATGATTTTATCACTTTTAAATTTTGAATTATATATTTTGAAGGAGATTTAGATATCGATTCAAAATCAACAAATAAAATTATAAATTTCCATTAATATTTTTAATTTTCTTAATTGATTAAAATTAATGTATATTTTTAAGAATCTGTTTAAATATTTTAAATTTAATATTAATTAACATGTCTTCTTATCAATTTTAAAAGATTTATAATTATCACTATTGCTATTTATATGAAAATCATAAACATAAATAAGTTTTTCTGTAATTCGAAATCAAATTCTTCCCATTTTAATAAATCAAAATTTACTAAAATAAGATATATTTAAAAAAATACTGCAACATACTTTGCGTATCTTTTTTACTTAAAATAATTTTTCTGATGTAAATAAGATATAAAAAGTAAAGCATCAATAAGACTTAAAGTGACTTTTGATTTGTTTACCTAAAAAAGAAAACAAAGTTTTTATTTTTGATAAAAAAGATGCAAAAAAGTATTGTTAGCGGTTAGCTTAGGACTGAACTTACACTTTGGCATTGGAAAGAATAGACTGGTTTTAGAAACTTTATTAAACTCAAATCTTTAGCTATAAATATCAAAAAAATTAATTGCTCAAAATCAAAATATTCCTTCTTATATATCCTTTGAATATCATTTTATTTTCTAAATTGTCTCCAAGTTCCAATCAATTATTAGTTATGAATACAGTCTAGTAACTACGAGTTTAGTTTAAATCTAATTCAAGCAACAAGACTAGTCACAAGCTATAACTAGTATGAAAGGTCCAATTTGACCAGGGATTAGAGTCAGCCTAAGCTTATAGATCCGCCAACAGTATGTTGCAGTATTTTTTAAATATATCTTATTTTAGTAAATTTTGATTTATCAAGATAGGGAGAATTTATGTTCTGTTTGTTTTTGAAATTCACAATACCAAAATACTTAAGTTAGGACTATTGAAAAAAAAGTTTAGTTTTGATTTAATTTTTCTAATGGAATATTCATGGACATCTCTTTTAAACTACAGAAGTATAGATAAAAAACTAAATTTTCATAATCTATAATTAAAAACTATCAAAAAGTTAAACGCCAACTGACAGCATTGACATGATCACTTTGAAAAAAAATAAAGCTCATTATAGAAAGATGATTAAGTTTTTAGTAGTTACCATCAATTTTTTTAATTCAGTATATGATGGTAGAATCTAAGTTTTTCTCTCAAAATTTATAGCATTTTCTTTTTAAAAAAAATTCTTGTATTCAAATTCAACTTTTAACTTAATCTAATTTTGTAAAAACCTAAAAACTTTTCAAACTAGAGGGTTTAAACGAAGACTTGCGCCATTCGGACGAAACCTGGGGTCTTCCCCTCAATTATATATAAAATAAAAAATAAATAAATAAAAATTCTTGTAAACTTTTTAATAAACTGAATAATTAACAAATTAAATATCTTTATTGTTTCTGATCTTCGATAAAAAAAACTTCAATAGCCAACTGATTTTATCTTATCTAGATCATTAGACACTGAACTAAATAGCATTTTTTTGTCTAACTTAAAGCGTTGTCCTGTCTGATTTAATAAGCTTAATTTTAAAATAAAAAGGCTTTCAAATATTTTATTTCTAGATAAATAAAAAAATTATAAATGAAAAAAAAAATAATTCTAGGCATTTTTAAAAATCATCGATACATTGATTCATACTGTTATGGTTGAAATCTTGTTTGACAAAAAGGCAATAAAAAATTCGAATTGAAATTTAAATTTTGAAAATTATTTTGATAATTTTTCTCTGACCACTTGACTACAGATATTAGTATCTTGAATACGACTAAAACAAAAAATTATTAATTAATAAAATTAAATAAAGTACATTAATAAAAAAAAACTAAATAGATAAATATCTCATAAATTTGTGTTACCAAGACACAAATTGAGTGCTTACCGATTTGGATCTATAATTGGGCGATATGGCAACCTGTGACGCGTGGCTCGGGTAACCAGAGTCGTATTTGCTTGTGGCAAAAACCGCACTAGAATAAATATTGTTTAAATTTTGATTAATCGAGGACAGTACTCGATCGTATTGGCTAGGTTGTGTAGCCGACGGTTTGTATGAATTGCCAGCAACTACCGATGAATAAGTTGTGTAGTGAGGTGAACTTGAATTAGTGCTATTAGTTATTCTAGATGAAGTGTAATAAGTAGGTGAATTTTGTGAGCCTAAATGATGGCTAGATTTACTACTATTTACACCCGTATAGGTACCGGTCGATGCCGGAAATGAATTGTTAATGTTATCGCTATTTGTTATGTTATTCAAAGTTGGCTGACCGTAACTCGACGATCTCAAAAAATAGTATCCATTTATCGAGTTCGGCGTATATGTCGATTGCTGTGCTTGACTATCAGTTCAAAATTAGAAGATTTACATTAGATTTGGTTAACTATAGATTGGTTAGTAGGCTACTTAGTATAAAATTTGCCTATTAAACAGATAAAATTAAATGGCAAGTTAGGTGCTCTAGTTTGGGAAGCAATCAAGTCATTAAAATTGGTTAGTGATCCAATAGGTCGGCACAGCTTCGACGGTCAATTGGGCCAGTGCGTTAACTCAAAACACGCAGTCAAATGGATACTTGTGTGAGAATTTCATAATTTATTATACATACAATTATTAAACATATTAATTTATATTAATAGTATACAAAAAATAATTAACAATCAAAATATTGAACAACCAAAAAATTATTTTCAAATAATTAAAATTAATTAAAAAAAAGATCATTATTAAGATGAAATAAAATAAAAATACAATTAAAAATAATAATAATAAAGTAATAGGCAAATTTTATTAAACATTTTTCATCAAGATCAAGCATTTTTAATTTAGATGCATATATATATAAATAAATATATATATATATATATGTAATTTTTTTAATTAATTAATTTTTGAATATAAGTTAGCGTATATGGTGATCTAAAAGATTGGGATAATAGGTGAATATGGTTAATACCTCTTTGGAATACTTGATCCAACTGCAATTGAGCTATTCATTGAGCTCTGATTTTGGAGAAGACGAGTGGAACGACGAACAGGTGTACTCACAGATGATTGCAAGGCTGCCATGGACGGACTCGATTGAGTTGAATGCAAAGCTTAATTAAATAAATTTTAATAATTAATTTTATACAATTAAGATAAATAAAATTTTTTCAAAAATTAAAAAAGAGGAAAAAAATTTTTCTAAAATCTAACTTGTATATTTTTTGTTTAGATTTTTGGTTGAAGCACTTTTGTTCAAATGATTAGAGGCATTATGGTTTGGAGCCGAGTTGAGAGCGTGCTGGGAAGCCATGAGAGTGGCCCGACGAGCTTCGGATGCCGAGTAAGTCTGGTTGCTAAGGCCAAAAGATACATTGGTGGCACTTGGTGAATTTTTTGTCTGATGACGCCGATTGGCTTTGATTGCATTGAGTCTATCGCCTTGAGTGATCGGACCTTGGTCGATATCGAAGCTTTTAGGTCGGGCCAAGTTTACCAAAGATGAAGAAATATTAAAATCGGAGTTGTCTCTAATGCCAGTTAGTCTATCCTCTCTTTCTTCTGTTGACTCTTCAGTATCCTCTTCGGTGTCATTGTCAATGGTCAGCTCATTACTATTCTCGTCCAGCTTGAATTTGTTTACCTTTTTGTTCGGATTCAGGGCCATTATGGGCGAGTTTATGGCTTTGATGCCGGCCGATTTGTGCTTGGCACGGTACGTGTCACCCTGGGCCCACAACCACGATTGCTTATCTTCGAGAAAATTCTGCTGTGGACCGATTACACTACCTGGTCGGCATATCCTCAACCAGCCAATGGTCTCGGCGGCCGTAAACTTAAAATGCTTCATTATGTAGCAAGCAATCAAGGTTCCTGTTCTACCAAGACCAGCTTTGCAGTGTACGGCAATGGCGCCAGAGCAATTTTCGCTCAATTCCAGAAACTTTTTCACTATTTGATCATTTGGCGTCGATCCGTCAATAAAAAATAGGTCCTGATGCTGAAAGCCAGCGTCAACAAATCGTCTAGCGTCGTACAACTTCTTATTTAAACGAACAATACATTTTACATTATGCTTACGAAAATAGCTAAAGTATGCCTCTGGTGCATGCAATGGATAGCCATTTTCGATTTTACTTTTGGCATGAGGACCACAAAAGGCCAAAAATTTACCCGGCAGTACCCAGTTCAAGTCGCCGTTCTCCACTTTTTCATAATGCTCGTACTCTTCTACATCGAAATTCTCAAAATTAAAAAATCCATTCAATAATGCCTTTAAAATAAAAATATTTTCAATTAAATAAAATTATTTTTTTTTCTTCTATTAATTATTTATAATTAATTGGTATATTTATTAATAAATTTTTGGTTTTTTTTTTTGTTTTGGTAAGTATTGCTTAACCAAAAATAAGTCAATGATAGTGAATCAACTAATTTGGGAAGTTGTCTAAATTTTTTTATCATTTTGATAAATCTGATTAACACTAGAAAGCCCGACCTAAAAATGACAAAAATTTAAAAACTAATTTTTAAAGAAATTATCATAGAATAGCAACATTTTTTTTTGATATTCAATAAAGTCTCCATAAATCTATAAAATAAAATACTGAATATTAAATTCTGTTTCTGCATTCAAAAGATATTGAGATTTGAAATTTAAAAAAATGGGTCTAAAAAACCCGTCGGGTCTTCTAGTGTTAAGAGCCAACAAATTGACAATAAAATTACTTAATTTTCTTTTTTTACCTTTTCTAGAGAATTAATTCATAAATCATGTTTAAATTTCAAATGTAAAAAAAAAGATTTTATGATTGTTCTTGCTTTCCTGACTTATAATAATATCCTAAACCATCTTTTCCAGGACCAGACAGATTTAAGCATACATTTTTCTGAACAATATAATTGTAAGATTGTTCATTGAAGCTAAAAATTAAAATCACTAAGCCAGTGATCATTATAATTAGTTTATAAATTAACTGCTATAAAAACGAAAGAAAATAATTCCAATAAATTAATTTAAAAACCAATAATTTTTATTTATAGAATTTAATAAAATTATCATTAAAGACAAAAATATATTCGTGAAATAAAAATCCTGCTAATGTATATGAATTTTTTCCGATAGAGGATTTGTACCATATCTTGTGATTACTTGGTATTAAATGGCAGATAGTCGAACCAATACACCATCGGCTCTTCTGCAAGCGCTTAGGGCTTACTACCCAACCGTACAAGTATTAAAAATTAACAAGGAAATCAAGTTAAACGACCCTATACTCCACAAGAAGCGAATAAGAAAAAAATAAATGTATATGAATTGCGGTCAATTTGGTCAAATAAACCATCAACTTGAAAAAAACTTAGGAAACTTTGACATGTGAAACTTTTTTTTTAAATTTAAAATAATGATAATAATATTTTTTAGATGCAACTAATATAATCTACAATTACAGACAATGAAAGTCAATGAGATTTATATCTGTATTTATTGCCATAATTGACTACTCAAATTTTATCAAAAAAAACTGTTTCTCATTATATCATTTATATTCAAAATTAAATATAATTTATTTTAAAAAAAATAATTAGATCTAGAAACCAAATAAATCACTAAAAAAGTTCCGAAAAATAAATCTGATATTTTGTTAACTTTATTTTGAACAAATTTTATTGTTAGGCTCATAAATGAAAAAAGCTGTGGATTCCAAGCCATAAACGGACACACAATATAAAATTAGACCTACCTTGTAGAGACCATTTAGACAATCTAGAAGAGTCAAGTTGTAGGTTGATCCGCTGAAGGACGCGTCTCGGAAGGGCAAAAACGGAGGGTTCGATCCGCCTACTAAAGGCTTGTACGCTTCTTCTGGAGTCCGTTTTAAATAAATTATCTTAATAAAATATTAAAAAATAATAAGAAAATTTTTATTCATAAACACACTGCATATGAGGCTATCAGATAGGCGGCATTGGCCCTCTTTCGCTGGTCTACTGAAGTATAATGGACAATTTTTTTGCGCGCCAATGATGCGCTCTTGAGTTTCTTGTTCAGTCGTATACAATATCTGTACAACATAGCCAAATTAAGTGGCCCAAAGTCGGCATAAAAGCTATATGTACATACACAGACAATATACACTAAGTTGGCTAGGGTTAGTTTGATCAAAGCTTACTTTTCATAGACAAGCTCATCGTCTATGGTGAAATAGTGGGTATTTATGGTCGAGCGCGGCTTTGACCGTAGCGACGCAAAGTACAACCGATCTTAAGATTAAAAATTAAATCTAATTAACCTATGTTTTAATTAAGTATCTAGCTTACCTTTTATAAATTCGCTTGCGCTGCCAATTAGGTCCTGATCGTCATTGTTCATCGCACCGTTGCTGGATAAAAAATTACTCGTCATTTTCTCCTTGCTGATTAATTGAGCTTAACGAACGTTTTTAAAACGAATTTCTAGCAATTCATCTCGAGATCAGGTCAAATAATTTGTCTTAATCTAAAAATAAATTCAATATATTAAAGGTAACCAAGAAAAACACCAAAAGAGAAATATAAAATTTGTTTCTCTCCTCAATTCGGTTGTTATAGTAAAAATCATATAAATATATATATATTTTTTTTTATATATATACATATAAATTTTTATTCTTTATAGGATAATAATTATAATCTTCATAATCAATTTTCCTGCCATGCTGTATTTAAAGATAATAAAGACTTATGAATAATTTCTATCTTTAAATCAAGTCATGCTTGCCAGAAGGTGAGATATTTTGATGAGCAAATAAATGTGACTTATGACTTAATATTATGTAATTATAAGCAATCAATTAAGACACCAGATTTTAAACTTTTCATCAGCATAATCATGTAAATCATGATTTATCCTTTATATAAATCTTAATAAAAAAATAATAACAAATAATTAAAACTAATAAACTTTTTAAAAATTTTTAAAATGATAACCACTTAAACTTTTGGGCTGTAGCTCTGACTGACTTTCGTGTCTTTCCTTAACTTTTTGAATAATAAATATTAATAAAAAAGAAAACACAATTAAAAGTAGATCTAAATTTAATTTTGAAAAAAAAAATTAATAATTTATCTTTATTTTAATATCAATTAATTAAATTAACTAGTGAATTTAAAGCCTGTAAAAATACGCTTAAAAATAAGTGTATTAATTTCGCTATTAAAAAACTAATCCTAATTAAGAAATCAAATATTAACCTTAAAATAATTAAAAAGATTAAAGCTGTAAAATTTAAAATTTTCAAGAAAAAAATTATATTTGATGAAGATGGATTTGAATTAGTTGATAATTGGAAAAAAACTTTGTTCACCATCAACCTAATAGTTGGAATTAAATAATTAGAAAATGATGCAGGCGATAGTTTTTTTACTCAAAAAATCAATTATCCTAATTGATAAAGCGAAATGTTTTTTTAATTTTATAACTGTATAATATTAAAAAAATGCTATGAAATTGTTTTTTATTTTGGAAATTAACAAAAAACCTTAACTAAAATAATTTTCAACAAGTTAAAACCATGACGTAAGAAATTTGGTGAACAAGAAACTTGGAAAAGTTAAGCTTTTCAGCAGTTAAGATTCTAAAATATTTTAAAAATTTTCTTTTGTTCTTTTTATCAAGCTCCATATGCTAATCATTTTTCAATTAAGCCTTAAAGAAGATTATAACTAATAAATGTATTAACCTTTATTTAATTTTGATAAATAGTTAAATAAAAAGTCGATTAAAAATTTTAAATTTATTTTAAATTTCCATGCTGACATAAATATAGTCCGCTTTATAGTCAACTTTTTTCTAAATTAGACTTCTATGTTTAGCCATAAATTAAAAGTAAAATATTTGAATAATTATAAAAAAAATAATTGCAGCCTTAAACGTTCATTAATTATATTTTGCTTAGAAAAATAACCAAACTAATCAAAATCAATAAATCACTTTTCTAATTTATAAAATAAATTACAAGTGTTTAATCAGGCTTATTTATTAAAATTGATTGTTATCTAATACTTAATATCTCAATTTTGTAAAACATAAATTAGAAAAATATCTTAACAAAATTTTTCTCAGCACTATTAATTTACTAAGCAACCAGGTATTCAAGTCAAATATCCATACTAATGTGTCTTTTTTTCCAAGACCTAAGCATAATTGTTGCCATGTAACGTTGCTTGAGGAGGTTTGGCATATAGTGTTAACAATTGCATCACCTCAAGTACCAACTCAAATTAAAGCAATAATAATTATAGAGAAAATTTTCAAATATTTTGATTAGGATAGATATAAAATGCAATCACATTTATGAAGATTAGGAATTTGTGACTTAAAAAATTAAAATAAATAATTAAAATTCTGTCTTATAAATTATTTAAATTAAACTGGTAATAAAAGAAAAAAAGCTAAATTACTTGCTAGGGCGTGTTATTTAGAAAGAATGTGATCTTTTTATTTACCTTACAAAAAATGCTTAATTTGAAAATATAAAAAAAAAACTGTATTAAAATTCTGAAAATTATAACTGATTCTATATAAGCTTTAAAATTGTAATTTTCAGTGAATTAGAAAATCAGATAAACTAAGCTAAATTACATAACAATTGAATATAATAAATGGAAAAAATTGCTAGGTTTTTGTTGGTTTTTTTTTCGTTTTGAGCAAACTTGAATTAACCTGGATATTAGGTAAATAGAGCTAAGTGCGTAATGAATCGGTAATGAGCTATGGCATATTATTCATTTTAGGTCATTGTTTTGTGTGTACCAAGTTGAAATGCTCAAGTTATTGATTTGATTGTGCGATAAGTGATTAATAAAAAACTTGAAAATTTAAACAATCCAAGGATAGAAAAATGCCATTTTAGTATGTTGCGAGTGCCTTAATAAAAGATAATTGAAAACATGCTCCCTAATGATTTTTATCGATTATTATTTGATTAGTTTAATTAAAATATGCACTTATAAAACTATTATTTAACTTTATTTTTTAATAAAAAATTTAAAATTATATTAGACAAGTCCCATGAGATGTATATAGAAATTAAAAATAATCTCTTATTACGCAAAAGAGAGCCATTTTAATAAAATCCAACTTTTAGGCTTTTTAATTAATATCTGGAAGGAAATTTATATGTTGTATGTTTTTAGATAAAAAGAAACTTAATAAAAGAATTTGTTTGATTAAAAAAAAAAGGTGTTTTATTTTAATATATTCCTTCCTGTCATTAAGACTCAAAAATGGTAATGATGTGATTTTTTATTTGGTTGCTGGCAAAATAAGCTCAGATTTAGAAAGAAAAAAGTTGATTTAATTTTTTTGACTTTATTTAAACAAATTGATATTTGTGTTTGTGTCTGTGGATCGAATTGGGGCCAAAAAGACGGACAATACTTTTTGTTGGAACTCAGTTGAAAGTAATCCGATATACATGGTTTGGCTAAATTTAAAATGCTAAACTGATAGCCTTCAAGTTTCAAATTATTTTAAAAGGATTCTAATTTCAATTAAATTTATCTAAATACTTAAGTGCATTTTTTATCATAATTGCAATTATAGGTAAAATAATTGCAAGAAAAATTATGCTCATATCAAAAAATAAACTATTTGAATGCATAAATTTTAAAAATTTTTGTGTTAGTGATAGATTGGAGCATACCTCTTCTTAAAACACAAATTATTGCCTAGTTTTTGGTTGTTATAGAAATTAGAAAAAGTTTAGTTTTTATGTCAGTTTGCCTTCAAATTGAAGAAAATTTTCTCTTTTTTATTCAAGTCAAGTCTGAGTACCATGGAAATAGCGGCTGAAAATTCTGGCTCTGGTAGAGCCAATGTGAGCGAAAGCTCCAATACCTCTGATGTGGTTGATGGCTACTTGAAAAAATATAAACTTGATTTGAAATTGTTGCCCAATAAAATGATAAAACTGTCAGATTTGTGTTCTTTGCAGGAAAAAAGTGACAATTTAGAAGCCGAAGAAGAAGAGGAGGTCCAAGCTGAGGACAGCCAGGATGGTGATGAGCATGAAAATGCCGAAAAAAGAAAAAAATCTCGCAAAAAGCGCGAACCAAGTCTGAAACTTCAGCAAAAGCTAACCACACAGGATCTTGAATTAATAGTCAGCTTGGTAAGAGACAAGAAAGCCAAAGTATTCAAGGCTGATGTCAAAAAAGATGACTACATTGATAAAATACTTCGAATAGAGCTTGAAAATAGAGTTCTTTCGAATGGAAAATGTGAAGCTTTTCTTAAAAAAAGCATTTTTTCCAAAGAATTGAATACACTTTTCGAGACTTTTATTAATTGTTTATGTGGTCAAGATAGTACAACAGATGAGAACGGCAACTCTAAGCCTGTATTGAAGTGTCTAGTGGTTGATTGTGAGTTTAACTCGTTCAGCGAAGCGGAAATAATGCGCCATATTAAGCGACATTTGGCCCAAGATGGTTACACTTGTTCCGAGTGCTCCCATCAGTTCGCTTCAATGACAAATTTACAGCGACATTTGAAAATACATGCTGGTGATCTTGGCAAGGAGGTCAAATGTCCGCAATGCGATTACAAGGCTTCGACCATAACTCATGTAAAGAGACACATGGCTCACAAACACTTGGAACGCTCTTTGCCATGTCCTCATTGCACGTTCATGGGCGCTACCAATGCCGAATTAAAAATACACATGGCCCGCAAACATTTGGAATTAACTGGCAAAAATCCTCTCTTTTTGCCAAAGTATTTAAGAAAAGACTATCAGTGCAGTTTGTGCAAGGAACAATTCAACGACTTTAAGGTGAATTGGAAAATTTATCAATAATTTATTTTAATTTTTCTTTAAAGGAGTACCAGACTCATATGTACCAACATACGAGTTCTTCGAACAGATTTAGATGCACTGAATGTCCGTACAATTGCAAAAATTATAGCAAATTAAAGGTAAAGATTATTATTTTTTTATTAAATGAATATTATTTTATTAATTAAATTAAATTAATTTTTTTAGAGGCACATGCTTTACCATACTGGAGCTAGAAACTTTGAATGTTCAATATGTGGTAATAAATTTTTTCAAATGGAGCACTTAAAGCGCCATTTACAGTCTATTCACAATTCTCCAGCTGTTAGCACAAGTATTAAATCCAAAAAGTGCCAAAAAAAAGAGAAATTTAACCAACAAGAACTAAATTCTAATCAAGTATCCCAATCTTTCACAGTATTAACCAAATGTATGTACAAATGCCAAAAATGTAGCTTCAGCTCGGAAGAATTGCTTGACTTGAATCAACACATGCTCAGAGAACACTCAGATAAACTAAACCAAACCAATTTGGACAATGATAGCTATGATTTTATGGATGAAAGTGATTCAGAGGAAGATAATCTGTCTGATTTGGAGGACAATTTTGATCAGGAAGATTTTGTTAGTTTAAATTGTTCATTTTGTGACTTCAAAACTAATAAAAAATCCACTTTAAAAGTACTAAAAGCTTTTAAAATGTTCATTTTTTTTATATTTGATAATCTAGGCTCATTTGGCAAAGCATCATTCATCTGAGGTTACCAGCCCCATTATATTGAGCAACGATTGTCTGGTAAACGACCCGAAAACAAAATTTCAATGCGGCAGTTGTAATTTTTTACTGGACAATTTGAGCAATTTTACCAGTCATATGATGGAAAAACACAAGATTAATGTTTATTTAATGGAAACTCAGAACGAGCAAATTGAAGATCATTCCAAGTTGGTCGATTCGACTGGTGAAAAGACGAAAATGAGTCAGAAACAAGCAATACCAAGAGTTCCAAGACATCTTAAAACAAATAGTCATACAAAATCAATTGCCAAGAATCAAAATGAGACCAGTGTCCGAATAAATCCTCTTTATTTAAGGCAATTTCAAAAGGTATCCAAAGCTAGAGTCGAATTTCATGAACAGAACGAAATTCTAAATGATTTTGTCAACAATTCTGATTTTTCTAATCAAAGTTTAAATTTTTAGTTTGATTTATTTTATTAAAATTTATTCCGTCCATTTGTAAATAAATTTATTTAGATAAGAATTTCTTTATTCAATCTTTTAATTTTAAAATTTTATCAAATTATCTGAAAACTCAAGAATCTTATAAGAATGTAAAAAATTTAAAAAAAAATCTATCTTTTTCATTTTTTTACTGTTCAATCATAGAATCTCATATATAGAAATGTTCTAATTCAGAATGGTCTCTCCAAATTAATGGCTCAGTTTTTGAAGTAAATTAAGATAAAATCCTAATTTTTTACAAGTACAAAAATTAAAAAATTTTGAAAAATGTAAATTTATTAAATCTATTTAGCCTTGAGTCTATTATAAAAATATTTTAAAATAATAGGATTTTTTCAAATGGCTTTTATAAACATTTATTTAAAAGTTTAAACTGATCTCCGTTTCTTTTCATCAATATTTTAGGACCCATTTTGATAAAACTTCTATTTAAAAGACGATTCGCCTATAATGATGAAAATAATAAGCATTTAAAATTTAAAAAAAATATAATAATCACAATTAATAACTGTTTAATAAAATGAATTAAGAAATTTGTACCATATCAGTGAAAAATAAAAAATTTGGTAAATTTACCTAAATTTAGTAGCCTCACTCTTTAATGAAAGTAAAAACTTATGCTTAATAACATAATTAAAAGATTAAATTATGTTCAAACATTTCATGTTTTTTATGGAAATATTGGAATTGGACGAAAAGTGAGATGTTGATATTTTATAAAACAAATTAATATAAAGATTTTTATAAATTTTAAATCTTCAATTTACTTAAAAAATACAAAATTTTTTCATTCAAAAAGTAAGACTTAATCAATCAACTTAATTAAATAAAATCTCATATTAATTTATTAATTTATTTTTTGCTTTAATTTAAGGTTGAGAAGGCGTAATAGATTTTATGGAAACAAAAAATTTAATTAAGTTAATTTTTATTTTAGTCGATTAGTCTAATATTGGTAGCGTTTTTTTAATTACGATCAAAGGTCTAATTGGTAGCTTTTGTTTGAACCATTTTACCGTTTTGCCACTGGTTAACTCTGGCAAAGGCTTCTTCTCTTTTTGCAGCTTCTTTTTTGGCATTCTCTTGAACACATCGCCTCACAACTCTGGCAGCAATGTTTGAAAATTGAACATAGCTAGGTAAATAGTCATCTTACATGAGGAAAAGTATTTAAATGCGACAAAATTACTTTAAACCAGCTTGTCTCCAGTAAAGCATCTTGAACTAATGGTTAATTTCTATAAATTATCTATAAATAGATTAATATAAATTACTGATTTTCAAAAAATTAAAAATATTCAAGCATTCATTTAAGCTTTTTTATTGCTTAACACACGCTACATAAATAAACTCATTTTGCACCCAGCTTTCGAATATATTTTAAAAAATTAGTTTCATAATTTAATTTTATTAACTTAACAATTTGTTCCCAACAAAAAAATATAAAAAATCAATTAAATTTTTTTAATTAACAAAATTTAACATAGATAAAAAAATTATTTCAACGACTTAAGCTCTTCCATTGTCAAACTTTCCAAATCATCACTGTCTTCATCCAGATCATCATTACGCATGGTTAATTCCAAATTGTCATAACTATTATCTAATGAGTCAGTTAAATCCAAATAATTAGGAAACTTTTCTTCTTCCATGTCACTAATCTGAGTAATGACGCTGCTTTTAAATTCATTTATCAACTGACCAAAATATTTATTATCATCTTCATTTTGGCAAAGAACAGAGCTACGACCATCATCTGAGTCATATTCAGTAAACTTTTCAGCAAATTCTAGGTTAATAAAAAAATAATTTATTTGTTTTTGGGAATATTTTCATTACCATAGTTTATTCGGCTAACTGGTCTTGGAAAATTGTGACTGGCAGAGACAGGTCGATTTTTCTTGACATCATTTTTATCACTTTTTGGAATATAAAATGACTTGGCACGGTCGTAATCGGTTGCTTTGCCAGGTGACTTTTTCATCTCAAAATTTAGACTGTTTTTTACATTAATTGGACTCTGAGTACTAAATTTTGGTTTCATTTCACTTGATTGAATTTTTCTCTCCATTTTTTCTCTTTTAAATAAAAAAAAAAAAATTACCATGGAAACAAGCTATAAATTAATTACAAATCATTGATTTTCTCATTAGGAGTAAGACTTTTCTGAGGATTCCATGATCTTGGCGACATGGCATACAATTTTGGGTCAATTCTGGCAGTTTGTGGTCTTGATTTTGGCGCTACTGCTACTGGTTTTTGCTCATAACTAATCACATCTGTCATCAAAAACTCACCATCACCATAAATGCGACTCTCACCATTTCGCTGGGCAATATTCTTTAATAAACTAGTTGGCTCTCGGCTTAAATTTTGCTCAAATTTAGCCGGACTCTTGGCTCGAGCTGATTTTGGTTTAGGTGTTTTAACTCTACTTGAGGATTTTACTGATTTTGGTCGCGCTGAATCTTTGACAGAGCCAGCAGTGTTTGCCATCAACTCAGGCTCTAGATTTAGCTTCAAATCAACACCTTTAATTTCAGACTGGCTCTCAACTTCTTCAAAAGTAACATTATTGTTGATAAGCTCGTCAAAATTGAGTTTATTCACAGGTCTAAGATCACCAAATTCTGGTAAATAGGTATGGCTATTAGCTGCTTTGCCATCATCTAAAGCATTCATTATAGAATTGAAATCTAAATGACTGACTGTTGTTTCTGGCTGATTTTGGATAGAACTATTTACCAAATCATATTCAAGCTCTTTTCGCGGTGTGTAGACAACATCTAGATCGTTTCTCCTGTATTTTTGTAGCAACATACGCTCAGCGTAAGATAAAGAATGAGATTTTATTTTGTCTTCTAGGTCTTGGATTTGATTTGTTGTGGTCTGTAATTGTGTTTCTACACCAGCGTCTTTACACATTGAAATTTCACGTGACATTGGATTACTTTCGGTATTTTTTTTGCCATTTCTCCATTCGCTGAGAGCTTGCTGGAATGACTCATGGGCTTCTTTTTCGTCATATGTTCCATCAAAAAGTGAAAATCCCACTCTTTTCTTGGCCGAAGATTGGTTGGATCGATTGCTTGTTATGTCATAAATACTTTCATTATCTTCGTTTCTGGTATCACCAGTCTCTGGTCGATTTGTTTCATAATTTAAATTGCCTGTAATTGGGACAGTTCGATGCTTTTGTAGAGCACCTTTCATGTGAAAGGAAGTGAAGCAATTGGCACAGTAATCTTCTCCACATTCAAGACATTTCTTATATTAATAAATAAATTAATTTTTTAATTAAAATAAATTAATTTACTGTAAAAGCTAAATTTTTTTCACATTGACCACATTTAACTTTTTTCTCCTTTGGTGCTAGAGTGTTAATTTTTTCGGCTTGTCTCTGTAAATAGTCCTCTTTCAGCACTTGAAGTTTAATTTGTCGATTGGTCATCTTTTAGATATTTGAGTTAAGAAAAACAAATTGGTCAAATTAAAAATTCAACTTTATTCAGAGTTGGTTCTGTCTTGTCTGATTTCATTATATTTTTGGAATAATTGGTCACTGGTCCAGGTTGAGCTCTTGACCAAATAGTGCCACCCATTGCACTTGTTATTTATTTAGAATACATAAAAAATCTCTTTTAAAAGCTTACTTTCGCTTGCTTTTGTCAAAATTTAGCTCGGTCTTGAGCTGATTGAGCCGTTCTTCCATCATTTTGTTTTCGATTTCAAGTTTTTTACTTGGTATTTGGCTAAAGAATCATATTTTACGGAAATAAATTCAAAAAGTAAACTTTACTCAAGCTTCCATTTGCGGCTGACCGCACTTATCAACCCTTTTGAATCACCCATTTTTTTGTTACTTCAAAAAAGAATTTTACATATAGAAAAAAAAATGAAATTCAATAAAATAATGGGTTCCAAATTAGGTTGCCATGGTAGCGTAATTTTTTTTTTATCAATTTTAATATTTTTTCAAAGAGTTTCGGTTTCAAAATTTTACCATTTAATAAATATAAATAAAAAAAACATTTCCATATAATTTTTATTTTTAAAATTGTTGAGCATTTAAATTTTACTAAATTCTAAAAAATGTTGGTCATTTTATAAATTAAAGAGATCTTAACTGCGTCCCTCTATGACATTAAAAATCTAATCTCTAATTAAAAAAAAAAAACTGGGACATTCTAAAAATAATTTAAATTTGAATTATTCTTAAAGTGTTGGTATTGCCACTGCCACCTCTCCATCCAGTAACAACCACAACATTTTCTCCCTTGGCACTAAATCCTCTTGAAATAGCAAAGTCAAGACCTCGCTGCACTCGGTTCTCAACATCCTGGAGCCATTCGTCACCTTCTGGTGCTTTTTTCGGATCATTGAGCAAAAGTGGGAAAAGTCCTCTCCACAAGTGCATCTGTTTTGCGGCAATCTCACTTCTAGTCACTGCTACAACCGGGCATCTAGGTCTGTATTTGGCAATCAAATGTGCTGAATGTCCTGATGTTGTCAGAACTACAATGGCCGTCGCCTTGCTGTGAAACGATGCCTCTACAGCGGCAATGGCAATTGAGTTGATCGAATCACCAATTTTATAGTTGTCCGCTCTCAAGCTCTCAAAAAGCTCCTTGTGAAACAAAGCCGACTCGGCCTCCCGAGCTACGGCGTGCATCATTTTCAAGCACTCAATTGGATAGTCACCTTTGGCTGTCTCACCACTCAACATGACACAATCGGCTCCATCCAGCACAGCATTGGCCACATCGCTTACCTCAGCTCTGGTCGGCCTAGGCTTTTTGGTCATACTTTCCAACATTTGAGTTGCACAAATTATTGGTTTGCCAAGCTTGTTACATCTGCTCATCATCATTTTTTGAGCAATGAACACTTTTTGTGGCGGTATCTCAATACCTAGATCGCCTCTTGCGCACATAATACCATCTGATTCGTTCATTATGTCATCAAAACTTATTTGAAAATTTTTAAAATAAATACTTTTTTAAATTATTTTACCAATATTTACTTTTTTACACCTTGGTGATTTTCTACTTTGGAAATAACCATGATATGTTTGCCTTTTTCGCCCAAAGCCTTGCGAACCTCCTTTACACCAGCTCCGTCACGAATAAACGAAGCAAAAATCATGTCCACATTATGTTCCACGCCAAATAACAAGTCCTGTTTGTCTTTTTCCGACACTGCTGGCAAATCAACTGGTAAACCTGGCAAGTTAACACCTTTTTTGCTACCCAAAAAACCACCATTCTCAACCACGGTTTCAATTGAGTCACCATCTGAACAAAATTTTATTTTATCTCTTTTGCAATTTAGACAAATTTAACAAAACTTACTAATTGAGCTGACAATTAATGAGAGAAGACCATCATCAATAAAAATTAAGCTTCCTTTTTTCACAATTTTGACAATGTTTGGATAATCAACAAAGATGTTTTGCTCATCACAATTTTCAGCAAATTTCTGGTCAATTACAATGTTGATTTTGTTTCCTTTAATTAATTCAATTTCTGCAGTGGCGCTCTTTTAATTATTAAATTATTAAATAAAATTTAATTAGAATTTTTTTTTTGCTCAAATACTCCTTTAATTAGACCAGTTCTGATCTCAGGACCCTTGGTGTCAAGAGCGATGGCAATCGGTCTTTCGTACTCGGTGTTTTTAAGCATTTGGGCTGCCTCGCGGATATTCTTGATAGAACCAGCATGGTACTTTAAACCAGGCACATAAAATTAACTCAAAATTCAAATCTACAAATCAAATACCTCATAGGTGCCATGGGAAAAATTAAGTCTGGCTATGTTCATGCCATTTTTGATCATTTCGACCATTTTGGGAACATCGCGGCAAGCAGGACCAATGGTGCATACAATACCGGTGTGACGGAAAGTGTATGGCTCACTATCAATGTCCAATCTACTCAAATGCTCCAAGTAGCTTTTGGCCTGCTTGGATGGCAAAATGTGGTGATCAGGTTTTTGGTACTTGTCCAAATCGACATCATTCAATCGACTCATGGTAGAAAAATGTTTAATCCTTCTAAATTAGCAAAAAATTCAAAGCGTTTTAAATTAAATTTATGAATTTAGGATTATTTCTTTCTAAATAAACTCAACTAATAAACCAACGATCTCAGAATGGTTTATGGAAAAAAAAGAGAGAGTATTTTTGAAAGCGTCTTTACGTCACTATTGGAGCAATGCACGAGCATGATCAAAATTACATAATTCCAACATTAATTTGTTTTAGCTGAATATTATCAGCATAAATTAGTATAATCGTTATTTTGGGCACCGGAGGCGCTTGGAACTCTGAAAGAATGGCAAAATAGGCACAAGTCAAAATACTAAAAATAACTTATTTGTTCTTTTTTACTTGGAAAAATAAATGCTTTGAGGCAAAAGACCAAGAGTGCGGAAAATAAACCGCCAAATCACTATCTTTAAATGTGCGCTTTTTTAAAATATTAGAATAATAGACAAAAAAATCTATTTATAATTTTAATTAATTTAATAAAATAAAATAGAAGAAACAAAAAACTATTTGTTGATGTCATCCCTCAAAATTTTAAATTTTGCATTAAATTATAAAAGTCACTTTGCCTTATCACGTGACTTGGTGAACAATGTAGCCAAACTTCTTCAACTGATCCTACAATTAATTTAAAAATTAATCAAAAAGTTTAATTTATTATTTTTGAATATAATTAATCTTCTACTAACTGATAAATATGAAAAGTATTGATTTGTTTTAAGCAAATTTATAGACCATTAGTCTTTGGAATAAATTAACATGGGCCATTGTTTATGTTCAATAACATTGGTCAGAATAAACCGGATCTAACTTAATTTATATATTTTTTATTTTAAATGAACTTAAATATTTACTAAACAAAGTTTAATTTTAGTTTAATTTAAGACAAACTATAATGAATTATAGAAAAAATATTTATCAGTTATAAATTTAGACTGATTTTTTAAGCTCACATTTTAGAATTGCTCAACAAAATAGATTTTGGTTAAATATCAACATATAGAGAAAAATTCTTCACATTTGCAAGAGCTTTGCTAAAAAGATATACTTAATTTTGGAGAATATTAGATTGGTAAAATGCCGGTAAGTGTTTTTATTTTAATAGAATGGCCCTATAGTCCAAAAACGGGTGCTCGTTGACAGGTTGCATAATTAGGCCTATGACGAGCACAAGTTTTCGCTTTGGCAAATTTTAATCATCCTCCAGTTAGCTACAGACTTGTTGAATCCTTCAGTAGAAGACGAGAAGAGAAAATGCAAACTTAAAAGATTGGTACAAAGCCCAAACTCTTTTTTCATGGACGTCAAATGCCCAAGTAAACTTTTTTTTCATTCTTCCAATTTAAATTATTTAATTAAGTTTTTTTGGTTAAGGCTGCGTCAAAATAACAACTGTCTTCAGCCATGCTCAAACAGTTGTATTGTGCGTCGGCTGCAACATGGTCTTGTGTCAGCCAACTGGCGGTCTAGCTAGAGTAACCACTGGTCAGTACAAATTATACAATTAATGTATAATTGCTTTTTTTCCAAATTAATTATATTTCTTTTTAGGCTGCTCGTTCAGAAAGAAACAACATTAAAAATTTTTCAAAAGTTTTTACTGTTTATTCAAAAAAATATAAATAAAAAATAATTAAAAAAACACATTTTTTTATTTTCTTTATTTAAACTGTACATTGTTACATATTAATAATGATCTATTGAATCATAAAAAGACCTTCTTTCTCTGGAAAAGTACTCATTTTCCAAGTCCTGTTCAAAGCTGTCCCCATTGAAACTGTTTGTTTCGAGGAAAACACTTTTCTCATTTGGTAAATAGGAGTTTATGTTTAAAATAGCTTCATTAGATATGTTGTCTTGTTTCACTCGAAATAGGACCACTACCACAAGAGATGGTATTAATTCCCATATCAAAATTACAATCACGAATGTAATGTATTTCTTAGTCTCTGTTAAGTTTACCAAGTCGGCCTTTTAAAATTATAGACTTTAATAAAAATGATAAAATTAAATAAAGATAATTTTTTAATAGATTAGCTTTTTTCTTATTAGGCTTAGAATAATTTTGCAATTTTAATTTAAAAAACTTTTTGTTTGATTAAAAAAGTAGGTTTTTTGCGTTGGTGAAATAAATTTACCTGATCACTGACATTGATCCAGTCAAAGTTGAATCCAGGTAGTTTAAGTCCATCAATTGAGATGGCCAGAATGTTATAAAATGTTCGGCTTATCAACAAAAATGAGGTGCATACGGACACTATTGTTGATTTACAAACAGATATATTCTTATATATATTAAGAAAATAATAAATAAATTATTTTAAAAAATAAATCTCTAAATTAAGTACATTTTGTTCAGGTATATTGTAATTTAAAGATAATTGAGATATGCGGTACAAAAATGAGCTCAATATAAAACCAATTACCACAAACAAACTATCAGTTATAAGGATACGGATCATGGTTATTTTATATAAATCGTGGTTTGCAGTTTTTTTAAACAAGCACACCTCGCGGACCATGTAGGCTGATACCAAACTGGTGACAAAGAATACCAAGATACTAACAAAAATAAATAGTCTCAGTCTAAATCTTTAAATGAAAATAAGAATTTTTATTTGATTCTGTGAAAAAATATTACTTGTTTTTATCTTGGTTTACTCTGGTAGCAATTTTAAAATATACCTTTTTGGAAATAAATTTTATTTTTATTACATTAATTAATTTGATTCAATTAATAAATACCTGTCCGTAATAAAGGACCAGAAGACATAAAATTGAGAATTGGATAACCACTGGCAAGCAATAGAATGAAAAATAAAGAGGAAATATCAATGTGTTTGCATCAGTGGCGTTTTTGAAGTAAAATGAGAAAAGTATAATGCGAAGACTTGACCAAATTAAACTTGAAAACAAAAATGCTGTCTGATAACTGAATCGCTTGTGTTTATGGTACCAAATTAAAAATAACTGATAATAAGCAATTATGAATATTGATGTGTAAAATATAATTAGGATGATTGTTAGGGGAAGATAAACATTGGCTGGAATAGCCGGCGCTGCCGTAGGAAATGGAAATGTGATAAAATCATCCATTTAACTCGGCTAAAAAGTGATTTTTAAATTTGCTTAAGAGAAAATTAATGATAATTTTTTTTTTCAGCAGATATAACAAAATCTTATTACATATCTCTGAATTACATATCTCTTTATTTCAATATTTAAAAAAAAAAGATAATTTTTTCTTAAGTTTTTTTATTTCACTGTGTTTGAAATGTATTAACATTCAAATTTTGATTTTGAGTCATTAAAACATTCAGAATATTTTATCATTTTAGTCTTGTTGCCTAGACATGTTAATTCAGGATTGGAAAAAATCTTTAAATAAAGATAGTTTTTAACAAAAAAAATACATGTTAATGTTTTTTTCTTATAAATTTAATGATAACTATTGAACAGAGCTGGTAATTTTATATTCAAAGTTGGTTCTGGTGAATTTAATACTCAACGCTGCTTATTTTACTAACTTCTGTGAATTCTAATTTTTAATAATTTTTTTTAAATAATATAGTAAAAAGTTTGAAAAAAGACCTATTGATTTTATCTATTTTATTTATTTATTTATCTATTTGAATCAGATTTGATAAATTTTCATAAAAACTCAAAAGGTTTTTCAAATCAAAGTTTTTTGTCACCCTCCTCTTTTCGCAACCGGGCTTGGGACCGGCTTTGGCAGAGTTATGACGGCGTCTTTCCCTAAGAAGCCAGTGGGACGTTCGTCATAAACAGCGCCACTCATCCGAGCACTCAAAATTGGCTGCGAACTCGGCAACTATTTAGACTAGCTTGGAACCACAAACCAAGCGACTTTTACTAAAAAGTCTTAACTTAAGGCTTCCAAAGTTACGTCTACCTGCAGAGGGTCAGCTGTACAGCAGATTCTCGCTCCTTTCGGATTCTATACTGGGAGATGGTCGAAGCCAGCGGCGCCCTCATACGACAAGACTTGGACAAAGACCCGTAGGCCTATGTACCCGCCATACAGCTCTTCTGCAGACTACGTGAAAGACCACATGCACATACGATGCATGTGGCTGCCACCACCCTCCTCTTTTTTCATCAGGGCTTGGGACCTGCGGATCGGCAGAGTTATGGTGACTGCTTTTTGAATCCATTTTTTTAATTAAAAAAATGAAGTGAATTTCTTACAAAATGACATACTATTTATACTTTTTTGGTGAACATAAACCACTTTTTTAGCCAATATCCAAGTTTTAAAAAAATTTTTTAATTTTAAAAATGAAATACTTTTTATTAAAATGACATCCTATTTATACCCCTGAGTCAAAAGAACTAATTTAACCAATTTAACTGATTTAATTAATTTAACCTTTTATACAAAATCAGCTGATTTTTAAAAGAAAAATTTTACCTTTATATCATTTAGATGTTATGATGACTGTTTAAAGTCTATTTTTTAAAATAATAATCTTTTTTGAAAATTTTGAATTTTATAAGATGAAATAATTTTTATCAAAATGAAATCCTTTTTATACCCCTTTGGTCTAGAAGAGTCGTAAAAGCTAATTTAAACAATTAAACTTTTTATAGAAAATAGGATGTCTTTAAAAGAAAACTGTACCTATTGAGCGACAAAATTAAACCTTATTTTATCCTTATCAGCTCATCTCTTTCCTTAATCATTGAAGAAAATGTCAATTTATAACTGACCAACTCCAAAATTTTATCAAAATTAAGATAAAAACATATTTTTTTTTAATTTTATTTTTGAATTAAAATTGTAAACAAGTGAACTGAAAAAAGGCTACATCATTCCGAACTTTACTGGAAATTATCATTTTTAAATTCTTATTTTTAAAGCAAATTCTGTTTAATTAACAAATTATTTACTGAAAAAAATTTAAAGATAGAAAGATATCAATACTGTCATATTGTACAAAATAATTAAATTTAAGAAAATTTTTTTTCTAATTAATGAGGTTTAATTTGATTAGAATAAAATTTAAATAGCTTTTTTAAATTTAGAAATGATTATTCAAATGTGTAGTAAATTCTAGTTATAAAAATTGAAAGCAAATTTTTATAATTATCTAATTTATTATTTTTTAATGCAAGTATGGTAAAAAAAATTTAAATTTTCAATTATACTTTATAAACACGTCACATAATTTTGAATTAAAATTCAAACAAAATAAATCCAGTGTTACGAATAAACAAAACACTTTAAATATCTAGTTTGCCAAGAATGTCCATTTCGATCCGTGATAGACAAATTGGTAACTTTAACCAATAATTTATATGATAAAATTTTTCATTCTTCCAAAGAAACAATAAAATGTATGCTTAACTTTAACCAACCATTGTCATCCAATCCAAATTTAGATGAGCCACAGTGGAAAATTCTAATCTATGACGAATTTGGTCAAGACATCATATCACCACTTCTCTCAGTCAAAGAGCTCAGAGACCTAGGAGTAACTGCCTATCTGTAACAACTACTCAACTCTTAATTATCTTTTAAACTTCCTTAATTTTCAAAAAGTTTACTCAATACAGACCGCGACCCTATTCCGGATGTGCCAGCTGTTTATTTTATATCACCCACTGCCGAGAATGTTGCCCGCCTTTGCCAAGATCTTAAAAATGAACTATACGAGTCTTATTATCTTAATTTCATATCTCCAATACCTCGAACTCTTCTTGAAGATATTGCTCAAGCGGCAATTTCGGCAAATTGTGTCCAGCAAGTGAGCAAAATATTTGACCAATACTCAAATTTCATAAGTCTTGAGGACGAGCTATTCTGTCTACAGAACAAAAATAAAGATCTTATATCTTATTATGGTATTTTCCAGCTTTATTTATTAAAGAGTTTCTATTTTCTTAGCATTGAATAAGGGAGATGTGACAGAGGCTGATATGAATGAAATGATAAATGTGATAGCAGATGGTCTTTTTGCGGTTTTTGTAACCATGGGATCAGTTCCTATTATTCGGTGTCCTAAGGGAACTGCTGCAGAATACGTAGCTGAAGTAAAATGACTTTTGAGACATTATTAATTTACTAATTACATTTAATTAAATTAAAAGAGATTAGATAAGAAAATAAGAGAAAATTTACGTGACGCAAGAAATTCTTTATTTTTAAATGATTCATCTAGTCAAATTGCTTTCCAAAGGCCATTATTAATTTTGTTAGATCGTAACTTTGATTTGGCAACACCGCTACATCACACTTGGACTTACCAGGCATTGTTGCATGATGTATTCGATTTAGAAATGAATAGAATTGACTTGGACAAATGTTCCGATGCTGGACACGCAAGCAGCAAAGAGAACAAAAGATACGACCTGTTGAATACAGATAAATTTTGGAAGCAGCAAAAAGGCAATCCATTTCCGGTTGTAGCCGTATCTGTTCAGGAAGAACTAGAAAAATATAAACAACATGATAGCAAAATTCAAAGTCTAAAGAATTCAGTAGATGGAAAAAACGAGGATTTTTTCAATGAGACATCAAAGTTGTCCAGTGCCATTAGCTCTTTGCCAGAGCTGACCGAAATGAAACGCTTTCTGGAAATGCATACAAACATTGCTACATCATTGCTTGACCAAATTAAAGTTGATTAAAAAATTTAAGTTTAATTTTTATCTTCTAATTAGAAATTTTTAGAAAAGGAAGTTGGATATTTTTTATGAAACTGAGGAAAAAATAATGGGAAAGATTACTTTGGTAAAATTTTAAGCTAAAATTGCTTTCTGTTTTATTATTTAAAATTTATTTTAGGAAAAGTCAATAATAGATATTTTAAATGATCCTGAAGGTAATTATTTAATTATTAAATGAACCAAGAATCAACATATTTTTTGATAAGCCGGAACGAATGAGGACAAATTAAGACTATTTATGATTTATTATCTGTGCAGTCAAAACTTATCACAATCCGAGCTGGATGATTACTTAATTCCAAAACTAAAAGAAATTAATTGTGACTTGGGCTCAATAAGCTATATCAAAAGCTACAAAACAATAAGTAAAATGAACTATTCAAACCAATATGGTGATTCTGGTACTGGAACAGTCAAGTAAGATTGAAAAAATCAGAGACCAAATTTTGTATACATTTTTTTAAAGTAAATTTTCCAATCTTTTGTCCAAAAGTTCAAAATTTGTTATGGAAGGAGTTAAAAATTTTGTTGTCAAACAAAATGTTATTATTAAACATTAATAAATTTTCCAAAAAAAAATAATTTTTTTGACATTTTTTAGAAATTTCCAATCACCCGAATAACTGACAATCTAATGGAGCAAAAATCTTCACCAGAAACAGATGATTACAGATATTTTGATCCAAAATTGATCAAGAGTGATGGTAATAGAAACAGGAGTCCAGCCAGTGATGCTTTGGTATTCGTGATTGGAGGCGGAAATTATATTGAATACCAAAACCTTCTTGATAATGCCAAAGTAATTTAAATTTTTTAATGCTCTGTTTTTAAAAGAAATTTCTAAAGACTAAGGCAGCCAGTGGTTATCCCAAGCGAATAATTTACGGGTGCACTGATTTGATCAGCGGGTCAGATTTAGTAAGACAGGTAATTTTGGAAATTATTTAATGAAGCTTTAAATTAAATATTTTTTTATTAGTTTGGCAAATTAGGAAAAAACATGTAGTAATTATGTAGCGAAAGTGTTAAATCTTGAATATTTTTTTTAAATTATTTAACTTTTATTTTAAAAAAATAAATTTTTTCATGAGAATTATTTTTTTGATTTTTAATTTAAATCATTAAATCACGTTTTTCTATAATTTTTGATAGATCGGATTTTTTAATTTTTAATTAACTAAATTATTTAATGATTTTTTATTGATTTTTTTAATTTTTGTCTACTAAAAATTAAGAATTATCTTTTTCTCATAATCATTTACATTTGGCAGTCAAGTCTTAAAAATTATTGTTTTTCCTCAAATTAAACACCTAAACTATAGTCATCTGTCACACGTATCATCAAATATATAATTAATCAGCGATATTTTTCAGCTAAAATTTTTTTTTTAATTTCTTTTCAGTAGTATTCATTTATTAAATTAGTAATAGATTATACTTAAAATTAGATATATTTTAGAAGAGACAAAAACATTGTGTGTCCAAAAATCAAAGTCAATACAATAAGATATCTATTAAAAGGAAAGCAATGCAAAATGTTAAGTTTGATTTGCAATAGCTGAAAAAAAAACTTAATCCAGTGGATGTATTTCAACTTAATGGCAAAATTACACATACAAAAAGTTTATAAATTAAATATAAATTAGTTGAATACATAGAAGCTCAAAGAATATTTCTGTTGAAATTTTGAAACAACGAAATAAAGAATTCTTAATTAATTTCTGGATTAAGATGTCTACAATTAAAAATCCACCCGGCAAAATAGCACTTTCCAGCTCAACCACAATATCACTAAATGACAGATTCACTAAGCTGGCGAGCAATAAGCCTCAGATGGACAAGCAGGTGGTGCGCAAATTACCCAATCCAGTCGGATTAGCAAGTGCAAAGAGCCGCAATTTGGTAAAACAAATGTCAGCGAGGCCAAACGTCAGAGCAGCTCTTAAACTCAAGCAAAAGTCGATTAAGCAGCGTCTGGGCATAAAGCCGAGAGCAAACGGCAGAGGCGCCAATCAAACCAAAATAGACCCATCGCGTTTGAGCGGTCTAAAGAACCGCAAGTCAAATCTAGCCCAAAGACTAGGCAACCAACGATTCAAACGAGTCAACAAATCTCTTAACACTTCTGGCTTTGGAAAGCGCGGCGTTAAACGCCTTGGAGTTCAAAACAACAGAATGAAAAATCGAATCAGAACCAAACAATTCAAAAATAGCCGCTCAAATCCAAACAGACCCAACAAAAATCCAAATAGAAATAAATTAGACAAAGATTTGGATCAATACATGGCCAAGTCAAAGCACGGGTTGGACATGGATCTCGACAAATACATGGCCAAGTCCAGGAACCATTTGGACGCTGATTTGGATCAGTACATGGCTCAAGCCAATTCAACTAGTTAGATTTATAATTTATAAATATTGCTGAATGTAAAAATTATTATTAAATAAAGTTATCATTTTTTTTCTTGTTTTTTTATCAGGACAAAATGAATTTGATTCTACATTTGGTCTTGGTGTTGTGGAGATTTTCTTTTGACTAGATTTTATCATTATGTGATATTGTTAGATTATATCTTTAATTATGTTAAATTAATAAAATTTAATTACAAGCAAACGTGTTTTTTTTGTTCATTTTTCATATGAATTTTTTCTTATCATTGAGTAGCAAATAAATTTAATTTCACAGTTTAAGCAGTTTTAAATAGTAACTAATTTCCAGTTTAAAAACGAATATTCAAAATAACAATAAAATATTTCGGACTGATGAAAATTATTAAAAATTTTATTTAATCAAAAAATTTGAAAAAATTCTAATGTAAAATCTCTGATATTATTAGTATTTAAACATTTAATAGTCTTTGAAAAATAAAGAATCAATATAATACATTCACACTGTTCAAAAAAAAATATTTTTTCTAGCTTTTTTGAAGTTTAGTTTATTTTTACAATTTATTCACTTATTAAAAAAAATTTCAAAGCAAATTTGAATTAATATTTGAATTATCTTAGCTAAAGATTATTTTAAATCTTTTTACAATTCAAATTATTCAATTCAACGAGTTATTCAAGGGGAAATTTTGTCGGATTGGGCTTAGATTTTTAGCGGTTTGTACCGCAAGGGTCAGTGATTGGTCCACTATTGTTCATTGTGTATATCAATGATCTACCAAAAGGAATAAAGAATGAGAAAAAAAAATTTTGGATCAAATTTCAAGCGCTCAATCTTGCTCAAACATTCTTAGATGCGCAATTAAATTTCATTGCATTTTAAGAAATTACAATCCTTTTTCAAAAGTTCAAAAATAAAGCTTTGAAATGTTAAAAGAATAAAAAATCCGCGATGAAATTTAATTGCGTATCTAAAAATGTTTGAGCAGCATTGAGCGCTTGAAATTTGATCAAAAATTTTACTTTGCTTATTGAATGTTGTCAACTTGACAACATTTGAAATGTATTCAGATGATACTAAAATGTGAAAGAGGCTACAAAAAAAGCAAATCAAATGTTAGGTTGCATCAGGAAATCATTCGCTGGTTATGATTGTAAGTTATTAAGATCTTTGTATTTAACTTTTATTCGTCCTTTTTTTGAATTTTCGGTGCCTGTATGGTTTCCAATTCTTAAGTCTGACTGTGAGAATGCTATGTGGATTCAACGCAGAGCTACGAAATATGTTTATTCAATTAGAAACAAAGCGTATGAAAGAAGATTGAAGGCTTTGAAAATTCCAAATCTGATGGAAAGAAGAAAAAGAGGTGATCTAATTCTATTATACAAGTTCATGCATGAAATAGAATTGGTTGAAAAAAGCAACAATTTTGATGTCAAAAAAAATTAGGAAGAGGTCGTTGCTTCAAATATCACAAAAAAATTTCGAGGCTCCAACGTAGAGATAACTTTTTTTTCAACAAAACCGTTAACATATGGAACTCGCTACCAAATAAATTAGTTGAAGTCCCCAATGTTAACAGCTTTAAAGCAGGCATTGATTGCTGGATGAGCAACAATCAACGACATCAGCTGTCTTAGAGTGCCTAATCAGCACAGTCGCTGGCTAGCAAGCTACAGTCAAAAATTCTGCTAATACTGCTTTTAAATATTAAACTAAATCAAATTAAAATTTTTATTTAAATTAAAATTTAAAAATTAATTTAACTATTCGAAAATCAATTCAAATCTAGTTATTTACAACACAACTTAGAATATATTATAAACTTAAGAGAATAAGCAATAATTATTAAGGATTTTTAAAATAAAAATAAAAAGATAAATTTAAACACTTTTGTAGTAATTAAAATTAACTTTCTAAATGATGCCAATAAAAGAGTCTTTAATTTAAAACTAATAAACCTGACTGTTAAAAATAAATTGAAAAATTTTAATAAATACTTTTAATTTCTGTTTTTGCCATGAATTTCTTATAAATTTTTATCATTATTATCTTCAATATTAGCCAATTTAAAAAAAAATAAATTTTTCTTGAAGCTTTGTGGCTTTTCAATTGATTTATTTATTTTTTGCTCTTATTCTCTCCTTGTGGAGAGATTTCCAATTTCAAAAGATTTCCAAAAAAAAGTATTTTATTAGAGGAAGAATCATTCAATAGTTTAAAACGAGTGTCACTAAATTCAGTTAAAAGGGTAATGACTGGCATTGTTTCAGACATTGGGATGCTACCCCTTCTTCCTTGAGCTTCTTTCTGGCTTTTGAAACAAATTTTCTTACTTAGCCAGTCTGGTAGTTAGTCCTAGGCGTTTGTTCAAGAGCCTTGAAAAGTTTTACTTACTTAAAAAATAATATATTGAATGAGTTTTTTTAAAAAATGGTTATACAGCCCTTCTGTCAAGGCGTGTGCCACTTAAAACATAATCCAACAAATCCCCTGGTCGTCTTTTTTCATTTACTTTCGTCAAGCTCAATTTTTCTAACTTTCTAGTTAAAAAATGATAAAATTTGATTGTACAATAACATTATTAATTTATTTTTAAGTATCAAATAATAAATTTTTTTAAAATTGTTTGCAATTAAATCTTAATCAAATAGTTATGAGAATATTTTTTTAATTAAATTTTTTTTATAAATTTATTAAAAAGTAAAATATGTGAAATGAATTTTATTTAATAAAAAATATTTTAAATTTGCTTTTCGAACTTGACTCATACAGATAATAGGATAGATAATAATATGTTAAAAAAAATTAGAAGGAATGAATTTAAAAGTGACTACGAGGACTTTTTGACACATTTTTCCAAGTCCCATTCAATTGATCCGCCTCGACTACCTAAATGCTTGTGCATTGTAAAATCAAATTTTATAAACTTGGCTTTAAATTGATATATTTCTCATTTTATTTTTAAATTACCAAAAAAAAATAGTAGAAGAGTGTAAAGAAAATTAATCAACGACAAAAAATGAAAAAAAGTTTTTTAAATGAATAAAATTATTACGTTCAGTAGTTATACCAATAGTTTAAAAATAAAAAAGAATAAATAAATGAATAAATTAGCAGCATCCGGAGCTTTTGGTGGGTTGCGGTTTGTTGATATTAAGCGAAGTTTGTCCGACTCCTGGCGTAGCTGGAACACTTTGCATTCGGTTCTTTATCTCGGCCGCCATGGTCATGAACGCTTGTTCAACATTGGTGGAATTTTTGGCACTAGTTTCCAAAAAAGGTATGCCCAGCTGATCAGCTAACTCTTTGGCAGTGGTGTAATCTACCACTTTTTTGGACGTCAGGTCGCACTTGTTGCCAACCAGAAGCTTGTTAACATTTTCGTTAGCGTATCTCTCAATTTCTTGTAGCCAATTGCGCACATTTTCAAACGACTCTTGGTCAGTCACGTCGTATACCACAATGATGCCATGCGCGCCTCTATAGTAACTAGAAGTAATGGTTCTGAAGCGCTCCTGTCCAGCCGTGTCCCACTTAAAACAAAAGCTTTAAGCCCCTTGGTCAAACTTACTCCCTTACTTACAATCTGGAGCTTTATGGTCTTTCCGTCAAGCTCAATAGTTCTAATTTTCTAATCAATTAAATTAATAAATTTTTAATATTATCTTTTTTTTTATTCTAAACTCACGAAGTCAACTCCGATTGTGCTGATGTAGCTCTCGGTGTATGTGTCGTCCTAATTGATAAAAATAATAGATAAATTTGACAAATTTTATATTATTAATTTTATTATATAATTAAATTCCTAACTAATGAATACTTACTGCAAATCGAAGCAATAGACACGACTTGCCGACGCCAGAGTCGCCGATCAAAAGCAATTTAAACAAATAATCATATTCGGGATTCATTATTTTATTCTAGAATATCTTATCTTAAATTGAACCAAAAATTAGTTACAAAAATTATTAAATAGAAAATAAAAAAAAAGTAAGTGTTGGCTTTTCTGTGTTTTGCCATCTCTAATTTTTACGTCTTTTATGTTAGCTATACAGTAATCTTAGCTAATATTAATATTATTATTGAAATATGAAAATTATAATTTTAAATGGAATAGAAGAGTAGAGAAATATAAAATATAATATGATAGAGAAAAATATATGTGCAGTTGTGAATTTTGGATTGTCGTCATATGAATTTATCACTACCCTGGCGAGGATGTATCTCTTAGGACCTCAAGATAAAAGATAATTAGCAATTTTTATTTGAAATAGCTTTCTAGAATATTTGCCAAGATGCGCATAGTTTTTCTCTAGTTGCTATAGTTGTTCGTATGAAGCATTGGTTTGAATTTAGAGTTGTCATTCTTTTTAATAATTATAATTAATATTAAAATTTTATTTCTAGTTCATCATCATCAACCATTTAATGCTGAACTAAATTAACTTTAGACAAATTTTTCACCGTAATTTATAAAATATAAAAATGAGTGTGATTAATTGTTGACTAATTTTTATTAGGCAGATTTTCTACACCGTGGAACAATTGTTTAATATTTTATGAAATTTTCTCCTCTGTCTCAAACTGACTTTTGGAATAGATGCTTATTTTTATCTGGTCTAAAGATAGATTGTGAATTTTATCTAGAATTTTTCTTTATAAATTAGAAAAAAAAAATATTTGTAAAAATTACATTTGAATAAACAAAATTTTCTAGCTTGTATTCAATCTTATCTAACTAGAGGATTGAATTGCATATGAATTAATTTGGCAAATTGTTTTATTTACCTTTGTTTCCCATCCGAGAAACAATAAAAAAAATTTTCAATTATAAATTTTTGAAATATAAAACAAAATAAACTAATTCATTTATTTGAAATTTAATTTCAAATTTTTTTTGTTTAATTTTTTTAAAAATTACCAAATTTTGGTTTGGTTAAATTTGGTACATTTTAACAAAATCAACCAAAAAATATATTATGTTTTTTTTAAAGCTTAAAACTGGCCCTGTAAATGCAACATGGTAAAAAATCAAAAGTCAATCAATTGACCAAGTCTGTTAATAGTGTGCAAAAACTGTACACTATGTTGTATTTACAAGACCAGTTTTGAGCTTTTAAAAATAAAATATAAAATATTTTTAAATGTACCAAATTTAACTAAATCTCAAAGATTGTCTATTTGGGCAATATTGTCTTATAATTAACTTTAAAAGATACCTTTTTCAAAAATATAATGAATGATTCGCCAATTTATTAGGCTATAACCTTGGCATACTTTTTTAGGGTTAGTTTTTAGCCTCAAAATTTTTGGCTAGTCTTATTAGCTTACTTTTTCTAAGAACATTTATTTTGTATAAATTCATAATGGCAAAAATTTTTGTGAAAATTCGAATATTCCAATCATTAGATACCAAACATCCATTAACATGCCGAAAATTTGCATTGTGCATTTTTTGTTGCTTTTTGACAATATCTTGGGACCATATAATCGGAAATCATGGTTACCAATTAGGACATTATAGTTTTCGAAGAAAAAAATTAAATTTTCTTTAAGTGTGTAACCTTTGTCTTATCATTTGGTCAAATTTTTGCAAAACATAGCTTTCTCATTAGCTTAATAGAATCAGTAAATTTCTTTGCCAAACAAAATATTTTTTACAACTAAAAGATAATTGAAATTAGTTCATTATAGAGAGAGATGTTTAAAAATTTTAAAATAAAATATTCTCTAGTAAAAAAAGTAACAATAAAAAGACCTTTACTCAATTTAATTAATCATTGTATTTATGATTCACGATTATTTTAATGATCAAAATTTTTAAGAGTCTAATTGACTTGGCACTAGATAAGATCAATATAAAAATCAATCTCTAGCGTTACTTAATAAACCAGAATAATTATTTAACTATTAATTTAATTTAATATTAATCAGCTTTATTATTTTAATTTAATAATAAAAAAAAACATTATAAAAATTAAAAAAACACTTTTATAAAAAAAAATTGGAATTCATTAACTTTTAATTAACAATTGTAGCGATTTAAGTTTGGCATCAATTTCTTTCATCTCATTGTTGGTATCATAGATTTCATTCAAGTATTGGTCTTCTTGTGGATAATTTTTTTGAGTGGAATTTTTCACTTTTGTCCTTTGATTAGGTTTTTTCTGGCTCGATTTCTTGCGTGACAAACGACTTGAAACCGAGTTACACTCGGACTGATTATCAGATGAACAATAAGATCCAATCTCACTATCATTCAGGCTAAAATGGCTAGTTCTAAATCTCCTCTCATTCAAGGAAGTTCTCGAACCACTTAGTCTGTTCTTAATCTCCCTATCTTTCTTTGCTTTCAATTCTTCCAATTTATTCTTCCTATTTTTGACATATTCAGTTGGATTGAATTTTCTTCTGCCGGACGAGTCTAGGGAATTGTTTGACCTGACTGACCGATTTGAGGGAGCTGGCGAAGCACTCTTAACCCTGTTGGTGACCAGTGAGTTGTTTCGACTAGAACTACGGCTCAATTCTCGGGACATATGGCCATGAAAGGAACGCAACGAGTCATCTCTGGTAAATGACCTCACTGATTCATTTGATGAGGTTCTTTTCAAACTAGATGTAGAAGGCTTTCGCTGGCGCAGAACTCTCAATTCATTACTAATACACTTAATTTCGTTTTTTAAGTTTCTTTCGGTAACTCTGGCCTGTTGTAGCTCATTTTTAAGTATCTCCACCTCTTGCTTTTTCTTCTGGAGCTGCTTTTGGAACAAATTTTTTTCCTTTATCGCTTTTTCTTCAATGGTCTTTATCATTTGCCTAAGAAGTTTTGTCTCTTTTTGAAGCTTTGAATCTGTCCTACAATCAATACTGGTATCCAGTTCGTCCGAGTCTTCAAAAACTTGATTTTTGGCTGGACATTTATTCTTTTTTTAAAATTAATTAAAAAAAATAAATTTTATTTTTTTATCAATTTATCTTTACTTGGGACTCATAATTTTTAATAACATTTTTTAGCTTTTTAATTGTGTCAATGAGAACGTTCACATTTGTTTTTCCCTGGTAGTTTAATTGAAGCGGATAATTTATTCTGATGAAAATTAAAAATTAATAAATTAATTAATAGACAATTTTTTTCCTATTGCCATACTTATCAAACTCAACACTATAAGTCAATATTAAAAATCTTTTATTATTATTCGAGCTCACATTTGATGCTTCGTTGAGCGAATTGTGCTTTCTGGAGCGCAAAATTTCCAAATCATGGTAAGTCAACAAATCTATTGTGACCGATGTGCTTGACTTTAAAAATAGATAATTTTTTTTGTTTAATTAAACATAATTTTTTATTAAATTAGAAAAAATTAAAATTTAATAATTGTAAAATTAATTATATTTTGAATAAAAAATATTCTAATTACTTTGCTCAAAGCTGTTTTAAGCATATTTAAAAATATGGCAAATGATTTAAAATTTCCTGTTTTTTTGGTCAACTCTTCTATATCTGTAGAATAATTTAAATAAAGATAAAAAAATAAAATAAAAATTTACAATATGATTCAAAAGTCCCTTTCCAACAATCAGCCGAATTGACATTACTCAATTCAATAACAAGCCTATTATCATTTTCCATTAAACTCAAATTAACACAATATTCAACTGAATTCAAATCAAGCTCGTAGGTCCATTGCTTTTCCTGGCTCATCTTTTTAAGTATTTACAATCTACAAACAAAAAATAAAAGATTTATAAAGACTTTTAAATCTTTTAAATGTTTTAAGAGACTATTTATTAAAAAAAGTCTTAAGAATTTTATTAAGATATGTAAAATTTTCACATAATGGTCTAGCTCAACCATAATTTAAGTCTGAATGCTTCTACACCATTTAAATAGTAGCGGTACAAACGTTTATCTCTAACAAAACCAAGGTTTTCGTATAAATTAAGTGCTGACTTGTTGGTTATTTCAGTCTCAAGAACCACTTCATCAGCATTGTTTTCAATCATGGCTTTAATAGCCAATATGACTAAGTTAGATCCTAATTAATAATTTTAAATCTTAAAATAATAAGCTAATATTAAAAACTTGATCAGAATACCAATTTTTTTCCTTCTGCATTTTTCATGTACGGCCAACATGGCTATATAACCCCTCATCGAGTCCTTATACCTGTCAAGCTTGCACACAATGGCCCCAACACACTCTTGACCGTCCATAGCCTATACTTAATTTTTTAAAGGCCAAAATTAACTATTTCCTCTTGAATAAATTTACCAAGAAGCATAAATGAGGCCAATTGTGGATGAAATAGCGGTAAGTGTAAACCGAATATGGTTCACTTAAGTCCCGTGTGATAAGATCTATAATCATAGGCATTTGAGTCTCATCCTTATACTTGACGTACCTGATGCCATCCATTTCTACATGCTCATCATTAACAAATTCCACCTTAAACTTGGACCTATCGGCAAATTTGTTCGATGAGGTGTATGGCTCTATGTCAACTTGGGGTTCGTGTTCATGATCGCAACATTGTCCATGTCCATGCGAATGTCCGTGGCCATGACCATGTCCCGATAAATTCAATTTTTCCAAAAGACTTGCATTAGATTCCATTTTTAGTCTAATTTAGTAATTAATGTAACTTAAATTTTGCAATTTTTTCTCTATATATTACTTAATTTAATCGAGCTCATTTAATTTTAAAAAAATTTTCCCTTAAAATTTCAAATTAAATGGATGGATTTTTAATAAACTTAATTTATTTATTTTTTATTGGGATAACTTTTTATTTCTTTACCTACTTTAGGTAAGTAATTGAAAAAAATTAAAAAAATTCAAAGAAAATTATTAAATTATATTAATTATTAAATTAATAGAAGGCGAGTTCAACCTGTTAGACTTGTTGAAAATGAGTTTGAATTTATAGACCGTCAATTGAATAACATGAACGAAAATTTACGCCAAGCCAACCCGACTAATATTCAAGTGAGGCCTATTGAAATTCCATTTTTAGTTGAAATAGATGCATTAAAATCAAATTCAACAGGTAAATATACATTTTTTTATTTTATTTTTTTCTTATTTTATGACCGCTTAGCAATTTCAAAATGGTGGTTTTATTTTTGTCTTATTTTAGATGGAATATTTTTCACTTTGAAAAAATTTAATAGAAATTTAAATTTGAATCTAATGATCCTATGGTCAGTGGACATACATTCTTTTTATTCCATGCTTGAATATGAAGTAGGCCAGCTTTTTGCCGACCATTTCCAAATGATGCCAAATGTGTGCACTAGTAGGAGAAAAATATCGCCAGTGGCAAGGTAGCAAGAAAAATTTGACGCTAAATATCCAAGTTTTTACCATTTTTTCAAGTGACATCGAGTTGCATTATGAAGTGCCACGAGAATGTGCAGAATATTTTTTAGATACCAATTCTGGTATTTTGAGAGACAGATATCATGTGGCGGTGTGTGTATTCCAAAATTTAGAAGAAACATCCAGCAATTCAGCAGTTGTGGCAAATATATACGTCTATCATTTAAAAGATAAAAGAATGGAAACAAGGTGCATCCATAATTATTTAAAATGTTCAAATAATTGTGTAATAAATTTGACCGTATGATTATTAATTTATTTTAGATAAGAAAATTAATCTTAACTTCAAAATTAGACAATTAAAAGTAACCAAGAAAATATTTGTGTTGTATGTATGGTTGGGCCTGCTGACCAAGTAATATTACCTTGCACTCATCGGTGTGTTTGTTCTGAATGTTTGGTTCGAATACCGGATAAAAAATGTCCCATGTGCAGGGTTCAGATAGTCAACAAATTTCAAATTTCCAATTAAAATGATGTGTTTTTTATTAGTTAATTTATTTCAGTAATAAATAAATTTTAATCAACAAGTTAAAAGCATTTAATTGATTTTAGATAAATTTTTGTTTCTTTAAAATTTATTGATAAATTTGAAAAAATTAGTCAAAAACTTCTTCTTTAATTTGATAACTTTTTGGCGAGTTTTTTCTAGTCTTTAGATCAATAGCTCCATTTTTTTGCAAATTTCGCCTATAATTATCAAATTTGTTTCTTAATTTTGTTCTTAAATTACACTTAGATAATAATTTTAAAAAAATAATTCATAAGAAATTAAAAAATTATCTACTAGAATGTCAGGGTTATTTTTAATTAGGCTCGGGTATGCTCTTATGACCGATTCTGTTGTTTGTCTGTACTGATCCTGTGTCGGATACAATCTAAATTTTTAAGAAAATAAAATATACAAACAAATAAATGATGTTTATCTAATACACTCTATATAAAATTATTTCGTTAAATAATACTTGAATTATTTTCACCAAATCCCATCTTTCCAGTTTATAAGTGGATTTTCTCAAGTTAGTTGCCAGTGGTTCTTTTATATTTCTTGTTGGAAAAATGAAATCTGTCGGCCACTCTCTGGCTAAACTGGCCTTATAAAATTGTCCAGGGCAACTTTGAAACTTCTCTCCTAATCTATTTTTGAAGCAAACGAGTTGAAGTGCCGCTGTTTGGCAACAAAATATCTTAACTGCTTGCTCAAAGTCCAAATATCTGATCATATAACCATTTAATTTAAAACCTTAATTGATTTTTCAATTAAAGTTTTAAATTTTAATTTTGACTTGTTTACTTTTGATTTTTTTTAATAATTCAGCCTCATATTTATAATCAATATGAGATAAAATTTGTGAATAAGATAGAGATTCCATTATTTTGAATATTTTTAAATTCAATTCTTGTTCTTATTTATATCCAGTTAAATACTTGACTTGTAAATTGTGCAATTCTATAAATAGTTTTTTTTTTGTATTAAGCAAAATAATTTAAAATTGTTTATTTAAATAATTTATTCGTAAAAAAATGAATAAAAATTAAAAAAAATTATTTAGCATTATTTATTGCTTTTGACTATTGCTGGACTCATATTAATTTGAAATTTACAGCAAGGTGCTGATTTAATATCAAAAGTTACCGTGTTCGGATATCCCAAATTGCTCACAACTCCTTTAAGCATGCCACAAATGAACCATAAATACTTAAATTTTGATTTGAATTTTAAAAAAATGGTTAACTAATTGGTTTTTTACATAAAGTGTTGTTGGTGAATTGGGATCATCTGAAATTTGACTCATAATTCTGAAATTGTTGTCCTGAAGAACAAATATACCCTTAATAATTAAATATCAAAAAATATTTTATATATTCAAATATTTATATACTGAATTGTTGGTTCTAAGATTGTCTATTTGTTTTGAAAAAAGGCTTGTCCAAAAGTCTTTGCAAACATATTTCATTATTCCTATCTCATCTGTAAATCTGTAAGTATCTGGAACCATTCTTAAAAAATTAATTCATAAATTTTTTATTGCTTTTCATTATGAGTGACTTATTAATAAGAAGAAATTTTCCAATTTTTAATAAAAATGATTTCTTTGATAAGATTGAGTGGTAACCATAACAAGATCATGGAAGAAATATTCTTTTTTATTTATTTCAATTCATGTTCAATTAATATTATTAAAAAATAAGCTTTGGCTATTGATGTTTACTAATTTATTTATTTTCAATTAAAAAAAAATTAAGATTAAATTTTTTACCTTAATTTAAAATTATTTTGTTGGTTAAATAATTAATATTCTTAAAATAAAATGAAAAATAGATAGTCTTCTTTTAACTAGATATTCTTAGACTTAAAATTTAGTTGTCAACTTTGTATTTTATTTATAAACAAATAGAATCTAAATTTTACAAACTAAAATAAGAAAAACTAATACACAATTTATATGTTATTATTTATTATCTATTTATATTAATTTTATTTTATTTTCTATGAGAGGTATGGACTACGAAATGCGATTGCTGAAGATGGGGCTTACCAAACTAAGTGAAAGGCGAATGAGAGGAGATCTGAAGAAAAATGCTCAAAGTTAAGAGGAATAGAGGAATTAGTATGAGAATGCATAGGGAGAGCTTTTCTTCCAAGCTGAGAAATGATTTTGCAACTGCAGTGACAGGCTGACATGTTTTCTTTCTAAACACAGTGGTCCTACAATGGAACAGATCGCCTAATAGTGCTGTATCCTTCACATCCACTGAAGTTTTCAAGGCAACGTTGGCAATGTATATTGCTGCTACAGCAATTCCACAAAGAGTAGTAATGGGCTCAGATATTTTTGTTAGAATTTCGCAGCAAGAACTTCTAACTAACTAACTTATCTAAATAAAGCAAAAGAAAAAACATTTTTATCAATTATCAGCTTTAAGTTAATGAGAATAAGTCAACATTTTTTAATTTATTTTAAAACTTAATCTTTAATAAACTGATCTTAATACTAGAAAGTCCGGCTGATTATTTATAAAAATTCCAAATTAAAATATCAAAAGAGATAGATAAAATTTATTTAAAATTTGATTATTAAAATTTGATCTTAAGTTTCTTTGAGTAGTTTTTGATAGCTTTATTTCTTTGAGAAAATATTCAAGTTTATATTTATAATAAAAGGGTTTTAAAAACTCTTCGGCTTTTCTAGTGTTAAAGAAAGGTCGATCAGCCGCCTTAAAGTACTAATCCTCTCCGAGAAGAAGAAATAAAAAGTTGGCCGTCAAGGATCATCATCACCAGTCTTTTCTGCTAACTACCAGGTCGCCTAAGCATAAAAATTGGTTACAGAGAAAAAAATATTAAATTAATTCAAACTAATAAAACAATTGAAGGCTTTTCTGCAAGTGCGTAGGGCTAACTAACAGGGCGCTTAAACATAAAATTAGATAAATCAAAGAATTAGCCCAGTGTAGTAATGGAAAGGTCCAACATCAGTCAACTGAATTGACCACATGTTCCAAAAGGACTGAATAAGGAAAAAAAAAATTTGCACATAAATCAAGTGGGTCGATTAGAGAGCAAATATAAAAGATAATTTTGACACATTTGTTTTATCTGTCCCTTTGTATAAAGCTTTTTTAAGTATCTAAAGCTCATATTAATAAAAATAAGATAATTTTAATTCATTTTTGAAGATATTTCTATATATGTTAGAAAATTTCTCTAAAAATCGAAAAAAAATATTTAATAAAATAATAAATGCCTTTCAATAAGTTGGTATCCAACTTTGAAGCCGATCGATTCCATGGTCTTTTGTACATCCTCGTCCGAGTTGCGGTTCCTGGACAAATAGTTCTGCACGGCTATTTGCAAATACTCGTACACGCCGTCCTCTACCAGTGCCATTTTTTTTCAATTTATATTTTATTTTATTATAAAATTAATAAATAATCTTCGAATAGAGAATAGTTAATTTAAAATTTACCAATTAATTAAAATACAAATGTACAAATGGTGAATGTCAACATCCACAAGACTCTTCATTTTTAAAGCGATCATTATTAATAACAATTATTTTAATAAATTTGAAAAAAATTTGTTTAAATTTTTATTACTTGTGTTAATAAAGTTTAAAAAAAAACTAATAATAAAAATAAAAATAATAATAATAATAATAGTAAGAAAAATCATAAGATTTACCCATATAGATAAACAATAGAACATTTACACTCATAGAAGCCGAAAAATAAAGATTGTTTTGTGTGTGTATATCTTGGCCCAGGTGATAACAATTTATTAATTAATCTATTAGACAAGATAAAGATGAATTAAAATATCATATTTTACTTTGGATGCCGAGACGCTTGGCCTCGGTCTCGTAGACGAGCAGGCGCCACATCTTCTTGACGAACAGCTCGGCCTCTTCCTCAAGCACGACCTTGACCTCGTCGAGAAGCCGCTCGGGCCGCGTCTGACTCCTCACCTTGGCGCAAATAAAGTCGTTCAGGCTCTCCTCCTCCTCGCCAATGTACTCAATTATTTTCTTGTTTATCCACGGCTTGATACGCTTGTCCATCAACGCGTCGTCCAGCTGGCTCCAATCGATGCCAAAGTTGAACAATTCGTCCCGGTCGGCCGGAATACTCTCGACCAGTTTTTTCACTGCGCGCTTCTTTTCCTCTATGTTTTTGTTAAAGACCATGCGCGCCTTTTTCGCCGCCACCGTCTGCTCCTCTTCCTCTTCGGCAAATAGCTGATTTTTTTGCACCACAACAGCGCTTTTCTCGCGCTGCACCGACCTGATCTTAACCGCAGTGGTTAAATTCATGTTTTGTCTGAGCTGGCCGGAGAAGAGCGGCGAATTGGACTCGCCAGGCGAGTCTATCTTCATCGGCGAGTCAATGCTCGCCTCGGGAGTGTCCATTTTTTCCACCTGTGGACTGGACTCCTCGGTCACGGGGGTTGCCTCGGTCTCTTGCGCTTTTTCCTCTTCTTCTGGCTGCTGTTCTTCAACGGCCGGCTGGCTCTCGGGCTCGGCGCGGCTCTCGCTCGCCTCGACCTCCTGCTCGACCTTGTCCGGGTTGAGCGCGCCCAATCGGACCCCGTCTCCGGCCACTTCATCGGCCGCCTCCTCCTCAGAGCTGCTCGACGACGATTCGTCTACGTCCTCGAATATTCTCTTAAGCCTGACATTTTCATCATTCTGAATGCGCTTGGCCTCGGCGTCCACGTCCTCTGTGACGCCCTTGTTGGCCAATTTTCTCTTCAGCTCGTCCAATTCTTCCCTCTCCCTGGCACGGTCCTTTTCGTCGGCCTCGATCTCCTTTTCGCGCGCTTTCACCTTCTTCTCGAACGACGAGCCCTTGAAGTAGACCGTGTCGTCCTTGGAGTCGTCGTAGTCCTCTAAAAATTGGCGCAGCTTTTTCGCCTCTTTCATGACCATTTTTTGCCGCTGTGCCTCCTTTTTCTTCTCAATCGAGTACTCGTACTTTTTCTTTTGTTCCCGGGCCTCCCATGCGTCGAGTCGTTCCCGATAGGCCATTTCTTTTTCCCTGAGCTTGCGCTCGAGACGGCGCCTCTCCTTCTGCTCCTCGGTCTCTTCGGGACGGTTCTCTTTGTACAGGTCGCGTTCGAGATCGCGCCGGCTTGAGGAGCCGCTGCGCGAGCGCTCGTGGGAGGGCGACGAGGGCCTGCGGCGGGGCGAGCGCTCCCTGCGCCGATCGCCGGGCGACCTGTCGCCGCTTTTCGCCTTGTCCTCGTCGGGCTTGTCGACTTTGGGCGCGGACGGCGTGGCGGGCTTGTCGGGCGCGGGCGCCTGCTCCTCGGGCGGCATCAGCTCCTTGGCGTACGTCTTTATGATGGTCTCGAACGAGTTGAGAACGGTTCGGTCCTCTTTCAGGTTGTTTTCGTCGACGTACTCGAGATTTATGTCGGCGTTGTCGTCGTCGGGCGCTTGGCGCCGCCGTCTCGTCGGGTCCATGGCGCACAGCTTTTTTATGTGATCGCTGAGCAGGTCGCGCGTCTTCTGGTCCACTTTGACTGAGATTTTTTTGTCGGCTATTTCGTAGCCGTTGAGCAGACGGATGCAGCGCAGTGTGGCGTTCGGGTTGTCGTATTCGCAGAAGCCGAATGTTTGCAGTTTGCCGCCGGCGCCCGTCGCCCTCTTCCAATTCAGCACGTTGCCGCACTTTTGCAGCATTTGGCGCATCATAGCGTCCGGCGCCCGCTCCGATATGTTTCCCACAAACACCGTGGTCGCCTGTGTTCTTTCAACGATGCTTTTTAGTGGGGGCATGCCCGGAGGAAGTATAGGTGGTCTTACTGGAATCATACCTGGCGGCGGGATCATTGGCGGATAGCCGTAGCCCGGCTGCATCATCATGGGCCTTGTTGGCGGTGTGAATGACATGTTTAAATGCGTCTCTATCAATTATTAACTTATTTTTTATTTTTTTATTTTTTTTTGTTTGACTTTTAAAATAAATATAAAATGTAAAAAAAATTTTTTATATGGTTCTAGAGAATTTTTATTTAGAAAATTTGTTTATGATTTTTCTTGCTAGAAAACTAAAGTCTATAGTTGACGAGTTTATATTTTATAAATTTTCTAGGTGTGCAAAACTAACTTGACAATTTGTCGTGCTTAAAGGCTTGTATTTATAGTCAAGTTGAGACACACGATTGCATACACGGACCATCTGCATTACACAACAATACATTATAAGCAAGAAATGCTGTCTCCAACATTTACCTTGTGAATACATTTGTGTTGTAAAAAAAAACTTTATACTTACTTAGTATTTTGGAAACACGACGAATAGGAATGAACAAAAAACAAAAGATTTAAATGAAATAAAAGATTCTGTGTCTAAATCTTTGGAGTTTTATGATGATCATATGGATTTTTATACTTACTTGGAACAGACTTGGCTCGGCTATGATCAAGTAATGGAAAAAGGTCGAGGTAAAAATAAGCGATCGGTACTTGTACTCAAAGATCCGTTATTTAGTATTAAGTTATGGAATTTTAATAGTCGAATTCATGAGTGTATGCCACGAACGAATAATTTCGTAGAAGCGTGGCACAATGCATTTAGTAGCATGTTGTCGAAGCATCCTCTAGTAAATTCATTGATTGATACTTTTAGACTTGAAAAAAAGAAAAATGAAGATACATATGTATAAGTATTCAATTAAAAACTGGCATTGTTTACAAAAGACTACCAAAATACATAGTATCAGACAACAGAATACAAGAGATAATGAAAGAATATTCTTTAGAAAATTTCAATAGTTTTTATCCAAATTTGAGTAAATTATCAAAATATTAATTTGTGATTAAATTTAGAATAATTGATTTATTGATTTTTTAATTAAGCTTTTTTGAACTTGCGATTTTTTACCTGTGCTATTTTAAATTATGTTATTTTAATATCTGCTATTTTAATCCCCTGCCAAAAAATCTTATTTTGTATTTTTCTACAATATAACTTCGGCTTATTATACCATTATCATTAGTGAAATAGGCTTGAGTGGGTGATGATAATGGTCAAATTCCTGAGAATAGTACCAGGAAATCACCAAGAGTCAAAACTCAAACTCAACATATTCAAGTCAATCCTCACTACTAAACTCTCTAATGAATCTTAAATTATAAACTTTGGAAAATTTTTTTTTAATATTCTCTTTTTTTTAAGCTGGGGAAGATGCAGTATCAAAGAACGAATACTTAGTTTATTGTGCATTTAAGGAAATATTATAGAATGCTTTAGTTTCAGAAGTCTGACCATACCACATTCTATACGCATCACTCGTGTAATATAATTTTGTCAATTTTTGTATACCAAAGCTTACAAATATAAATTACAGTTGTAAATCATAAATTCAAATTAATTCTTGTAATCCAAAGCCGGCTTGGCTTTGAATATTATAGATAAAAAGTTTAATTCTATGGAAATATAAAATATCTCAAAAAAAATTAGCACTTTATCCAATTGATATAAAGACGCGACATTTTATTTTTAGCTGTAAGAGTAAGACTGTTGTCATGTCTTTTTTAAATATTTTTAAAATTTTTATAAAATGAAGCACCACTTATTCTCGTATATAAATCTTTTAACATGGCGAATGGGTATTGATTTTTCGTCCAGTACAACCATGTTAAATTTTTAGAAGTAATTTATTTATATATAGTATATTAAAAATAAAGAAAAAATAACTTTCTAATTTTTGTTGCCATTCAAATGGATGAATTTGCAGAAAAATGAAGAAACAATTTATTCATTAATTGATCTTGGTTTAAGATTATTTAGTACACTTTGTTAAAATAATACATTTTTGTGCTTAAATACTATAGAACTCTACATTTTAATGTTTTATTTTATTTTTATTTATTTAAATGTCCATTTTTTCAATCAATTTTAAAATGCAATATTTATTTAAAATTTGTTTTTAATGCCAAAAATCAGACACATTTTCCTTCATTTATGTTGGATAGATCTCAAAAAAAAAATATGTTGATTTTGAAAATTGTAAAATTTTTAATAATCTAAACATAAGAAGTCATATTTTACCAAAGTTATTCAATTTTTTAAGTATACTTTATTTTATTCTTAAAAAATTGAGAAATTTGAAAAATTAAAAATTTTTATTAATTCAAGTTTTTTATAAAATTATTACTTAATATAAAATTCTTTAAAATTTTAACTTGTGTTAAATTTATTTATTTAAATCTCGTGATTTCAAATTTATCTTGTATTTTATTATTTATGCAGTAATATATTAATATTTTAAATGAAGAAGATACTCAGTCATACAAATTTTCGAAAGAATTATTAAAAATTTTAAACTGGTCAAACAAAAATTTAATATTGTTAAAAATTATTATTTCTTTAATTAAGTTAATAAGTTAAATAATAAAAAATTAATTTATTTGTTAGCCTTATTTCTATTTCGAAGTTAAACAAATGCCAATTTATATTTTTATAGTTTTGATGGTCATAAATATTAAATTTCCAACAAAAAAAACGATAATTTTTTTATTTGTCTATCAACAAGAAAATGTTTAATTTTTAATATAAAAAACTTAACTTATTTTAAACAAGTTGAAAATTTTTATCAGAATTAGTGCTCTAAATCTACAATTTTTTATCGAATTTTATTTTAATTAAATCTTTCAATTTAGCCATTGGTTTTCTGAAATTTTCAATTGATTTTAGAACCTAATTATTAAAATACTATCATCATAAATATCCTTATCTCTCTATAGTGACTAAATATCAGATCATTTAATCAACGACAAAAATAAAAACCCACTTATCTTAATTATAATTAATAAAATTTGAAAAAAGCACAGGTAATTTTAAAATTTGAATTTTATTTTTGAAACAAAAACTTTATTTGTCTTTTGATAAGAACACGACCTAAATTGTACAGTATTAGTAATAATATATTATTTTTAATATTAATCATCTATATAGCAATTTAAAAATTGGATTTTTTTAAGTTCATAAATTTCTTAAACAATTGATTTTCTCTACCTTGCCAAGGAGAGATAAAATGCATTTCAAATTTGTATTTCTATTCTTGATTAATTTTATAAATATTAAACTTTTAATAGCGCAAAGTAAGAATTTGATAAGATTTTGGACTTATTATCTTAATTGTTTCTACCAAGAACTTCCATGGGCTTATACATTATATCCTTATGGGGAAGCTTATAATGATACAAAAACAGCACGTGACAAAGATTATGGCTCTGGTCTGATAGACCTTCCTTTTAATATCACATTTATGGGTCATCGCTATGACCAAATATGGGTTCAGCACCCAGGATTTTTGACATTCCAACCAGACGCTAGATTTAGCCTTACTCACACATGGCCTCATCCAAGCTATCCTGCCATAGATGATCCAATCTTTATAGCTCCTTTCTATTGTAGAATTGAGCTTGCAAATGACATGTACTTAACAGGTGAGCTAGAACTTGATTTCTATCGAGACAATGATTATGGGCGTGTTTTGTGGAGGTATGTGGTCCGACCAGAGAATTATATAATGCCACCTCCGAATGCTATCTTAGAAGGGGAAGAAAAAACAAAAAAACAAGCAGTTGACATGCTTAACATGGCTCAGGATCAAATAAGAGATTCGATATCTGGTGCTGAACATTTTGTTGCCGAGTATGCTTTTGTGGCAACGTGGGGTAATGTCACATTTTTGGGCATCAGTGAACAAGATTTGAAAAAAAGACCAGTAAAAAATATTTGTTAATTTTAAAAAATAAATTAGAATATAAATTTTTAAATAGAGAAATTCTTATCAAGTAGTTCTAGTGACTGGCAAAGACTCAAATATGACTTTTGCCATTTTTAATTATGAAAAAATACAATGGGTTGCTTCGACTGAATACGGTGGCGACTCAAAGACTGGAATGAGTACAACCAATGGAGCCAAAATTGGTTTTAACAGAGGAAATGGCACAGAATTTTATCAAGTTTTGCCTTATAGCGATAATCCAAAAGAACTTATTAATATTCATTTAAACTCAAATGTAGACCATAAAGGTAGATACATATTCCGTATTGATGAATGGATTCAACCAGCTGGATGCAAGAATGAATTTTCAAATGGATCATTGTTTATTTGGCCGTGGTTTGGTAACATGTTAGGTGGACAAGAAGTTAATATAACTGGTCCGTGCTTTGGATATCATCCTATTAAGGATTCGGACTATTTTCTTCCTTTTGGAAAAGTTTATTGTAGATGGGGCGATGATGACGAATCGCCCAAAACTGTGGCCGAAGTAATTACTATTTTAAGAGCCAGATGTGTAATGCCACAAATATACTATAATGGTAGAATTAATTTATGGGTTTCGACCGATGGAGGAAGGACCTTTTTTTGGAAACATGAATTCAGCATTGTAGACCCCATTCGTTCTCCATCTAAAGTAGAATTGGTTGATGAAACTGAATGGTATAAGCCACTGCCTAGATCAAATAAATTGGCAATTAGATGGAACAAAGAAGATTTAGGATGGTCAAGAAACGAGACTATAGATGTTCAATTATTTGGTTATTATGAGGATGATGACGGACCTCATTGGGATTTTTTGCAGATTCTTGGTGATCGATTGGAAAATAATGGATTTTACGAATTTTTAGTGGAAAAAAATTGGGCAGTTGACCAGAATAGAGCTAGAAGGTATCGAATGGGAGCTGTGGCTGTCAGTTTGCTATCTGGAGGAACCGAAGAACCAAAGTAATATTCAAGCAGAATTTTAATTCATAATTTTATAAAATTAAATTGATTTTTAGACGTATTTGGAGTAAGCTACAACCATTAGGCTGGTGGAGATACAATGAAATGGAAATATACTGGGACAGACAGAAAATTTTACTTGGCAATAGTCGAGGCAGTAATTGGATGGAAGATCAGTGCAGATGGTGGCATGAGTATCAAAGATGGGATAAATTTTGGATGTATGATTTGGAACGATGTCCGTGCACCATTCATTTTGCTGTATCAGACATTGGTCGCTGGGCACCTGATCCTGAATGTAATCTGGATCGTAATATAAATGATCCTTCTAATTGCGAACTACACAAAGGCGCTGTTCATTGTGTGGTCAACATAAGACCTGCGTAATTAGTTTGTTTAATTAAAAGTTAAACTAGATTTTAAAAAAATTTTATTTAGAAAAAGCGGAGGAGGAAGTAGATGTTGTTACAATTTCCAGGGAAATTTAATGTATACAAATGACACTAGATTTGGATCGACCAGTGATCGTTACCATATGTTTGGAATACCACCTTACAACACTTACGGCAGAGTTCCAGCATTATCTCACTATCTGAATGACAAAGTACCGTACTATTTGTGCTGTGAATGGAGTAATTTGTGCGATTCTTATCTTTATGTAAGAGAAACATCTGACTGTAAAGGCTATTTATATCCAAAAACAGGTATATAATCAAAAAGATTAAAAGTCTATCTTAAAAATGAAAATATCTTGTCAAGCTGCCATCTATGGTGACCCTCATGTGATGACTTTTGATGGAAAAGACTACACATTTAATGCAAGAGGAGAATTTAGGCTTTTAATTAGCACAAGGCATAACTTCATTCTTCAAGGGCGTTTTGAGCGACCACCAAATGCTTCATGTAAAATATTAAATAATAATAATGACTAAAAACTTTAATTTATTTTTATTTTTTTTTTAAATAGATGCTCTTAATACATCAGGTGGACAAATAAATGCTACTCGCATGACAGCTATTGTAGCTCGTGAAGACTTTAGCGATACCATTGAGGTAAGATCTAGAATTCATCCAAATCAAACATGGAGGTTTAAATGCGATTTGTACATCAATGGTCACCAATGGTACATAAATTATACAGAGGAAAAGCTTCAATTTTTCAGAAGTTTGTTTTAAAAAGAACACTTAAAAAAACATTTTAATTTTATTCAAATAGATGTGTCCATATTCAGTCCTTATAATGACCAACATATGTCCAATTTGACAATTATGTTCAATACAACTGGCGCTGGTGTCCAAGTATCTTGTGGTTATGGAATGATTCATCTTAAATTTTCGGCGCCTCCAATTATGTTTGTAATAAAAACAAAAATTAAATTAAATTTTTTGTACTAATTATCTTAAAGTATGAGACAGAAGGCCTGCTTGGCTATTGGAATAATAATACTTTGGATGAATTTCGTACACCCGATGGTGTTATATTATCAATAGATAGCTCTCCAATGATAATAAACAAAGAGTTTGGTATGAAATGGCGAATTGAGCACGCTGCTGATTCTCTATTTACTTACAGTGGCTCGTTGGCATTTGATAAGTTTCACGATCAGAAGGAAAATATTCACACTTGGATGCAGTTCGTGCCATGGTACACTTGGAATGAGCCAAATTTTCAATTTCCAACTGCACTACCGTTCAGTGAAAGCGAAATGTTGTCTGTATGTGATGGTGATGAACAATGTTTGTATGATACCAAAGCTATGGGATCACTTGAGATCGGCGAATCAACCCGAGATGCACACAGATATTACAAATTTTTACATGAAGTATTAAAACCAGGTTAATTATAGAAAATTATTTTTTTGAAAAAAATAAAAAAATTTTTTTCAAGTTAATTCTTGTGGAATAATTCCAATTAAAGGTGGTATTAGAAAAACCAATACAGGAAATTATTTAGCTGGATCCAGAATGACTGTTTCCTGCGAAAGACCCTATACTTTTAGAGGCTTTTCGGAGTTTATCTGCCATTGGAACGGCACTTGGCTTCCTGCTAACAATGTGCCTTTGAATGAGTTTGATGACTGGCCAAGATGTGAACGTAATTAACTTAAATAAATTGGGAGCTTTTATTTTTAAAAACTTATCCATTTAGACATTCACATTACGGGAATAATTTGGTCATCAGTGGCTGTCTCTTCTTTAATAGTTCTACTCTTTTTATTGGCATTAGGTTATCAGCTTATTTTTTCAAGAGAAAAGGCTCAAGAATATGTGGCAGATGAAGAAAAGTTGAAAAAATTATTTTATTTAAAATTAAATTATTAATTTTTTTTTAATTTAAAGACAATCTGTTCCAGTTGTCTATGATGATGAAGAGTTTGACAATCAAAACAACAATCACGGACTTTATTTGTAAAAATAATTATTTTTCAATTTTAAGTTAATTAATTTATTAAATAAAAAGCTCTGGTCAAAATGATGAAATCAATGATGAAGAAAATGAGAGATTCATACCAATTAAAAAGCGGTATTTTTTTAATTGAAATTTTTAATTAAGTTTTAAATTAATAATTTCTTAAGAAACTCACTCGAACAAAATAATCCTCAATTTCAAAGAAAAATATCAGATTCAATTGTGGTTTAATTTTTTGTCCTTTTAATCTGTATATATATTAATCAAATTATTCTAATAAAACGAATTTAAAAAATAAATATTTTAATATAAAGCATTAAATAAAATTTATTAAATAAATTTTAATTGAAAATTGAAGCCTTGACACTAGTTGCCTTTATTCCATAAGTTGGTGTGTCAAATATTTTCTTTCCCCAATCGGACAAAACTCCTTGTGTCCAAGTTGATTCAAATTGCTGATCTCCTTGAACCATGTTTAAAGCAGCCAAGCTTTGGTTGCAGTCATATCCATTTCCTTTGAATTCAATCTAAAATAACAATAACATTATTTTACTTTTGACCAAACCTGCCCATGACCATCCTAAGTAACCAATACTTCGTTCCTTACACACTCTTAATAAATCGTTTTTAGAGCTAGATAAAAATATTTTAATAATACTTCATTAAATCAAGATAGTCAATATCTGCCCACGAACAGCTTGGATGCTCAGGATGCTTATCGGCAAATTCACCAATTACCACAGGTAGACCAATATCATTTATTTTAGTCAAATGAACTCTAAATTGATAATCACCATCTAAATATAAAAATAAACTATTAATCCATTATTGAAGAAATTTACTATTGGTCTTCCATTGAACATATGTGTGTACCGAAAAGAGAATATTACCATTTCCATTGTTTACTTTATCATGGAACATCAAATCAGGGCCATATTGGATCACGGCTTATTTTTGAATTAATAAAAAAATTCTTTAAAAAATTTTTTAATTTACCATTTGGATCTTGCGCATAAGCTGGAGCATCTACGACAATTATGCCTTGCCAGCCTGCACTTCTTAGAATATTTATGGCAGTGAGATAAGCATTTTTCCAAACTTTTTAAGAAAATCATTTTCAATTTTTTTGGCAAATATCTTAGAATTAGATTACCAGCGCCTGATGTACCCCACTCACTCTAAAAAAGCAATAACATTTTCAATCAATAATTAAGTTGAATAAAATAGCTAACCCATTCATTCGCAATGTTTATCATGACATATTTTTTATGCTTTTGGAACAAAGATAAATTATCCACGAACCAAAGAGCACATTTTTTAAGCTCATTTGGATCATTGCTTCCAGTAGCATCATGCAACTCAACCATAGACACTAGACCAGCATTTTTGGCAGTAATGATTATATTTTCCAAATGATTCAGGTTTAAATCATTATTTGAATGCTTCATTCTCCATTGAACTCTAACCGTATTAGCTTTATACTCAGCTATTTTGCTTAAACTCTTCAAAGCAAATGATCTAGACCAATTGTCCCAATCAGCGTGAGCACTATTGACTCCTCTAATCAAAAATGGTTTTTGGTTAGCGTCCAAAATTTGTGTTCCACTAATGCAAAATGTTCCATGCGAGCAAGCATTTCCGGTTTGACCGCTAGTTAGCCCAGGAGCTCTGGTAGTTGTTGTTGTGGTACTTTGGACTGAAGAGGGCTTTTGGCATTGTGAATACCAAATATCGATATAAACACAAACAAGACCTGATGCACAGACAGTGCCCCCTGTGTGAGCGGCACCTCCACACTGTCCCCATTCCGCTATCTGACCAGATAAAATATTAACAAAAGAAAGCGCTATTAAATATTTGAACATTTTTAATTTTATAAAAAAAAATTGATTATTTTCATAAACAATTTATACTATTTGATAGTTGATACAATCAAAACAAGTTTTTTTTTGTCAAGTTCAAAGCACATTTAGATTTCTCAATTTGGAAATTTTTCACGATTTTTAACTTATCAATTTTAGTTTATATTTTATCTCAGACTTTATTTGTATTTAAACTAAGTTATTATTTAGCATTAAAATTCAACATTATGTTTTATTTAATCAATTTTCAACGCCAAAAATTAATTTTAAAAATTAAAAGTCTAAAATTGGTTACCAATATCAAATTGTTTTTTTTTAAATTGATTTAAAACTCACAACTAATTAGTGTAAAGAATCATAAAAAATAGCATTTTTGGAAATAAATGGATGAATTAAAATAAGTATTACTTTTTGTTTGGTTTACCATTGAAGCATAGATGCAGCTTCTTATAAATAAGGCTTATCTTACTATTGATCATTCAAACAATCAATAAAAAAAATGAGTTTTCAATCAACCGGATTCAAAATTCCAACCAATTTGCCATATTCATTTGCCTCAGCTGGCTATGTTCCTTCACGTTTTGTTAACTCCCCTCCAGGTACCTACACAGCCAAATACCAAGGACTAATCTTGGGGCCTAACACAATTTTGCACAAGTCCGAACTGAACCTATCTTATGAAGTAACTATCGAACATGACTAAATTTTTTCTTTGAAATTTTTAATAAAATTCTACAATAATAGCTTTCAAAGTTTATCTATTTTTTAAATTATATTTGAATCTAATTCACTCTAGGTGTATCTTATTTTGAATATAAACCAAATATTTTTATAAATTTTATAAATTCTGTTTGAAATTGGTGAATATGTTTAGCAAGCTTGATTGACTCTAAGGCGATATCCAATATAAATAGAAAGCAATTAATAGTCATAAATAAAAAGCAATAAAACATAAACATCAATGTATATACCAAGACCATTGGCGCACACGTTTCCAAATCCATTTATTGGCTATGGAATATTTTTTTCGAATTATGGTGGGGCTTATCCAGGAGCTGTTTCAGGACGCTTTCCAGGTTCTTTCTAAAAGAATCGAATATCTTACTTAAATGAATGCGATTTTATATTAAAATTAACTAATTAGAAATAAAGTTTTATCTAGAAATCTTGATTTTTTTAAAATAATTTATGTAATTAGCCACTGTACTAGATCTTATCATTTTTTGAATTTAACTTATTCATTGTCTTTTTTATGCCAAAATTTTGACAGATACTTTACATAAAATTAAATTGAGCATTATTAAAAATTCTAATGATTCTAATGTATATATTTTAAATATATAAATAAGTGATTTTTTAAATATTTCAAATATTTATTAATTTCTTACTAACAAACAATTTGATTATTCAATTTGATTAGAAAATAAACTAAATTCTTTTTTTTTAAATTGGAAAAAAGATTTTGTAATTTGGGTAAATATAATTTATTTACAAATGCTTAAGTTTTAAATTTCATAATTATTAAATATATTCAATAAATTTTACAAATGATAAAAATAATTTAAGCTAAAAAGCAAATTTACACTAAAATAATTATTTTATTTTTAATAACTAACTTTTTTGTCCACTATAACTAACCATGGGAAATATAGAACTGAGGCTCAGTTCTAATTTGAAAAAAAATATTTAAAGATAGTTTTAAATTCATAATCTTTAACCATTATTATTTTCTTTTACTTAAAAATGAGAATAATAAACAGTTAAGTCATTGGTCAATATGAACTGGTATAACATAACATTTTTACCAAAGAGGACAAATCACACATAAATTCAAATAAAAGATTTTGATTTTAAATTAAACTAATTTTATTCAATTATATAAGAGAAAAAAAATATTTTTAAAAAATGTCATCATTCGTATAAAAGAAAATGCTTAGAAACAAAAAAAAATAATTTTGTAATGTTTTTTGTTATATACAAAATTAAAATGTCATAATTTAAGCTTGATAAAATAAGCTTATCAGTACTCCTGAGATTGGAATGAATACAATCATTAATATTATCTAAATTAAGCCATAAAAATTACATATAAAAATCCAAAACAAATAGTTAAAAAACTAGTCTCTAATTTAAACGCATTATTCAAATTATTCAGTCCATAATTTGGTAAATTATTATTTAACAATGGTTCTTCGATAACATAAGCACTCGAGTACAGACCAGAGAAGTCATTTAAAATCTTGGCTTTTGAATTATCAGTCCATTTGGACACAAGACCACTTTGGTCTTTGGTCAATGTCAAATCTTGTCCCAGCAAGTTTCTACATATCAAGTCCTGATACTGCGAATTGCTCGATTGTATCAAATTGCTTTGTAAGTTCTGGTCCATACAAATATGTCTGTACAATAGGTTTCTCTTTTTCTCGGCATCATTTGAATTGAACACTTCCTGGTAACGAGCCAATGCTTCATTAGTCGGAATAAAGAGAGTGTATTTTTTTTCAGGCTGTTTGAGATCATTGAATATTCCAGTGCTTCTCAGGGCATCAACAAACTGGTTGAATGCCGGCTGATTTGGCATGCTTTGTGATGAGTATCTTTCTAGCAAGATAGTTATGTCCGCAAGAGAGGTAGTGGTCAAAGCTCTGTCCACAATGTGCACTACTCCGTTGCTGACTCGGCTATTTCCGTTCACAATTCTGGCCCTTATTGCCTCATTGCCAGTCAAATGTAAAGTAACCTGATTCATGGTACCTGTGCTGTCCTGAACCACTTTAGCGGTCAGCACAAAATTTGGATTCATTGTTGAATAGCTCTGAGAGTTCTGGAACACTGATTCGTCATGATCTGTATAAAAAACCCTATTGGCATTGTTGTCTACAATTATGTGATTGGAAAGCAGTTCTTCAATAGCTGACACATTGTTCATTATTTGATCCTTAATGCCGATCAAGGCTGCATCATTTGGCGCCAATATGGTCATGTACTTAAAGTTAGGATCTGTGTTAAATTGGTTCTGTTGCAGTTGGTTTGACGCTTGATTTTGGAACATGTTAAATGAGTTGTTCATTGCGGAATTGCTGGCTCCTATTTGTCGTTTGCCCATATTTCCCATGTTCAAGTTTTGACTTGGTGTTTGATCCATCAATTGTCTGTATTTTTGACTTCTGTCCACAAGTGACCTGAATGTGCTCAATTCCTGTACATTGGATATTTCCTGGTAGGCATTGCGGCCCGGTATTCCCAGCACTGTGTCCACCAAGTGTATTACTCCACTGGCACAGTAGATATTTCTGTAATTTGGCAAAATTCTGCCCTTTACATGGCCAATGCTGACCTCAATTACATCTTGACCATTGCTTCGGTAATGCTTGGTAACTATTGGCAAGCCAGTGTCACTCATCACAGTCGGATTATGGTCATCAAGATAATAGTCAAACAATATTTGATTGGACACACGGTGCGACTTGAACAACTGGTCAAACAAAAATGTGTCATTGTTGAGCTTTTCCCTGTCATTAAACTTGCTCATGGCTGAATCAATTGGCAAAAAATAAGTATTCGGACCATATGCATTGAGGACATTTTTCAAATTTTCATTTCCCATTCGGAAAGACTGGGCCGCTCGGGCGACCCAATAGTTCAAATTTTGTGCCAAGCCAGGCACGTCATTGTCATTCAACAAAACCAAAAGACTCTTGTCATAGAACCTTGGATACTCATTTATTAGATAGACTATTCCATTGCTTAATTCAAACATGTCCAAGACCATGGCATAGTTTAGAAAGAAGACCTCGTCATATGGCAATTTGGTGGATATGGGCGAATTGGAGCCTGTTTGCGCTGTGCCAGTATTGGCGTACATGTCATATGCTGATGAGTCGTTTCGCTGTTGAGTATTCATGCTATTTTGGCCAAGCTGAGGGCTGTATGTGGTGGCCAGTGGGTACACAGCCTGACGCTTTTGCACCACCTGACTGCTTTGAGTACCTGCCAAATCTCTATTGAAGAGGTAAAAGTTTTTAACTGTTTTCAGAGTAAGTCTCGGCTTGTAGCCAAGAGTTTTGGGTATATTTTTGTCATTGAGGTCTCTCAATCTGTCCAAATTGAGCCTTTCCACCACAACCAAATTTTCCAGATCGTTTTTGATCACAGACATGTCATTTGGTATCTGAGTCAATGCTTCATTGACGGGAACAAACACAGTTAAACCATTGACTCCTGCCCGGCCTCCGACTTGATTAGTCGAGGACAACACATTGGCCAAGCTTTGCACGGTCAGCTGTGAGACTCGATCTACCAATTCGCCAAAACGAGTCGTTCTCGTGTTAGACTTGATAAATTGGTATATTGTTTTGTCACTCAAGCTGTTTGTTTGCTGCATGGGCTGTTGGTTTTGTTGCTGTGGAAATTGCTGTTGCTGCTGGTTTTGCTGATTAAATCCCGGATTGAATTGCTGATAGGACAATGGGACCAGGACTAGCAGAATACTCGGTAAGAGCATGTTGTTGGGCCGAAGATCAATTCTCATTATAAAACTCTATAAAAAATAAATTTTCTTTATTAATTTTAAGAACTATGGTTAAGTGCGTGCTTCATGGCAAAAAATAATATAAATATATAAATTTTTTTTTATTTTTTTGATGAATTGGAAATTATTTAGTCTTTTTTGGACACCTGTTTAAACTTAAGACCGTTTTTAAACTTTTTTATGTGTCAAAATTGTTTATCATACTTAATCTCTCTCTCTCTCTCTTTTTCCATCGGCTTAATAATCTTAGTCCAAACATTCAGTTTGATTATAGCAAAATGCTGGTCTTGTCACGACACACTATTTCCTATTTGTGCTGGACTTTAATTACATTTCCGTGACGATTTAATGTTAAAATTTGTTTGATTATACTGTCAAAAAATTTCCAACTCTTGGACAAATAAGTTCAAGATTAGTTTTTAAATGGCGATTCATGGTTAGATGAATAAATTAGAATTTTTAATTAGGTTGGATGGCCAATTGGATGCTTGTCCAGCCCCTAAAATGACAAACATTAGCACGACATCATGTATTGTGATTGCCCGGAGGATATGAACAAAATTTGTCAGCCCAAGTGGATGGTTATCCAACCGCGGGCACTTCACAAATGATTATTTATTGTCGTGTTTCCCACTTACTGGTATGACAAGATAGCAATAATTAATCAACATTTTTTTAATTAATTTTTCTTTTATTATAAAACAAATTAATTAGAATTAAGAGAGCTTTTTAATTAAATTATTCTTTTTGAACTTTAGAGACTGACCATTTGATTAAAAATAGAAAATGAATTTACATTTAATTAAATTATTTGATCTCTTAACTAAAACTATCTTTTAGCATATTAAAATTTTTTTTTGTATATTAAAATGGATTATCAACTAAACAATCGAATATTTTGTCTATAAATTTATATCTTTTGCATAAAGTAAAATAATTATTGTTTTAAACTTAAAACTATCAATTTAATTAAAAATTAATAAAAATCTACTGTCTGATTAATTATTTGAACTCATAAGCTATTTCTTAGAATGTGAAATCTTATAGGAAAAAAAAATGAAATAGATAATCAGATTTTTTTTCTATTTAAAAAAATATTTTAGAATTAAATTGTCTTTGACGAGCCTAAACAGATGACAATTAGGTTATTTGATTAAATTATTTGAAGTTTAAAATTATCTTTAGCTCACGAATTCACACAGGAAACAGAAAAATGTAGAAGATAAACAAATTTTTATCTTTTTGTAAAAATTGGATTAAAAAGTTTAATTTTAAATTAACATTTTTGTCCTATTAAGTAAGACAATTAGTTTAGGACATTTTTTGAATTATTTAATTATTTTTTAAATTAATGCTTACAATTTAACTGATAAGCTATTTTTAAATTTTATTTTTATTGCTATTACACTTAAATTATCTTTTAGCATGTTTTGTCTTATAGAAAATAACTACATCTCTTTATCTGTTTAAAAAATTAAATTTAAAAATTAATAATTTACAATTTTAATTTTTGTTGTATAAAGTTATACAATTAGATAAGAAATTCGTTTAATTGTCTGATTATTTTTTTAACATAAAGCTTTTAATTTAAACAAAAATTGATAATAAGCTACTATTTTTAAATTTAAATTTTATTTCTAAAACCCAAACTATCTTTTAGCATGTTTATCCATAAAGAAAAGAAAATATAAATTCAATATAACTACATACTTATCTTTTTATAAAAATTATACAATAAATTGTCAATTTGGTGACCAAAAGCTCATCATTTCATACAACTTTTACCCCAGACAATGAGATTGAAAAGCAATTAAAAAATGTGAAAATGTGAAACTTTTTTCAGATAAAAGAATTCAACAAAAAATACTATCTAAAACATTTCCTTATAAACAAATTTTATTGTCAAAACATAAAAAGAGGAGCCTAAATGGCACCAATAAGCAATTAAGTCTCGAGTGGGTCACTATCTCAACAAATCAAGCTGTGAACAAATTGATCTAACAGTTTTCTCATGCAATGGACTTGATTAGCAATGAGTAGATCAATGCAAAGCCATTTAGCCTGGCGATCTAATCTCTATAGAAATCGAATCCAATCGATTTTAAAATGATTTTGTTTTAGATTGAACGCGATATCTTTAAGTATGGATTTCATGCTGTTTTAATTATATACTAAATGAAAATTGGAAATTTAATTGAAATTTTAATCTAGCCTAAACAAAGATGGACTAACGGCGCTGTAAAATTATCTTAAGAAAACTTGTCATGAGTGTAATTCAAAACCCGATTCGATTCACTAATCAATCAAATGGGTAGATTGTCGAGCGCCAACTTTGATATATATTTTATCAAATTTGACCAACTGTTTAATAAAAATGAACTCATCCATAAAATCATTTCTACTTAAATCTGAGCAAACATCCCTAGGCCAATCTATTCGTGATGTTGCTCTTTTATAAATTCTGTTTATACAAAATGAAATTAATAAACTTATCCTTAAGGAATTAAATTTTGATTATTATTTTTATTTTTTTAAATTGTAAATTAGAGGCTTCAGCTTTTAGTAGCCTCTGGAGCTCTCGGATACAAATGATCTCTTTGATTTAATCAAAAACAGATGAAATTAGCTTCCGAGAGCTCGATTAGCTATCAGCTAAATGTGCCAGATAGCTTGTTTGGCCATCTATTTAAATAATAATTTAACCAAAAAATGGTTTAGGCAATTAATCAAAAATAAATGTTTATCTAACAAATGCACTTGAAAATAAATCATTAACAAAAATGCCAAATGTTCCAAAAATTCCAAAATTTTTGGCTTAAATATTTAATAGTTAAAAAGCTTTAGTTACAATTTAAAAATACATTTTTATCAGGCTTTAGTAAAAAAGTTTTAAGTATTCGGTTTAAGTCAAATGCTATTAATTTAAATTTAACCAGAAGCCTAATAGTCGAACAGGTCATTGAATTTTTAAACTAATTTACGAAAGGATTCATCAGATAAATCTATTGCCAAGTTTACCTAAAACGGTATTTTATTTTCAAAGTAAAAGGTCAACAAATTATTTCAATAATCTGAATAAGAAAAAAAAACCAACAGACATATTTATGTGACCTAAATTTTAAAATTAATTTAAATAGAAATGGACTATTTTAAATATAAATTACGGTATTCTTTTTTTATTCAAAGCTTTATTGCTCAAAAATATTTTTTAATTAGAAAAAAAGAGAAATTAAAAAATTTGACAAAATAAAAATAAGAAAAATTCCAATAATTTTGGAACAAGACTGAGAATAAATACCCCATAGTTAACAAATAAGAAAATATTTAAGTACATAAATTAATTTTGGCAAATTCAGACTGGTTTTAATTTTTATTGCTTTTGGTTGATTAAAAAATAAAATATACAAACATTTTAAAATTGAGTCAATTCAAAATTGCGGTCAATCCTAGATTACTATATACTTTAATCAAATATTTTTCATATGCCTTAATTAGAAATACTATTTCCGTTTTAATCAGATAATAAATAAAAGACATTAAGTCAAGATTTGTTTAACATTTTATTGATTAAATAGAGTTAAATTAACTAGTTTTATTCATTTAAAAAATTCATTCAATTTAGAACAAACAAGTCTCGACTTTATTTGACCACTTTGTTAATACTATTTAAACATTTTTTAGTGTTGTAAGACTTGGTTAATTTTTTTACCAAGTTACATCATTATATTTTAATTTTGAACATTTTTTAATCCTTTTATTTTTATACTAATAGCCCTTAAATTGAAAAACTAATCAAAGTCAATAAAGTTTTTGCAAATAACAAAATGTTTCATGGATTCATTTTTTAATTAAATTTATCTAAGATTATGGTTTTATTTGGGAGAAAAATGAAGCACCAAAACAATGTATGACCATAAATTTTAAGAAGGAAAATTATTAATTAAATAATTAAACTAAAATTTAGCATCTTTTAATTAAAAAAAAAAATTTAATTAAAGTATAAAATGTATTCATGAAATAAATAATTTGCCATTTAGATTATTTTTGGAAAGTTTTTTCCTATCTAATTTACTTTTTCACTAGTCCTAAATACCAATATTAATTTGAATAAACAATTTGAATAAATTTAACAAATAAATGTTAAAATTATATTGATGATGTCAGTTTAGAAAATCATGTTTTTAATTAAAAAAGTTTAAAATGATAAAAAATAATTTAGTTTTATATTTTTCTAAAGCAAAAATAGTTTTGAAATAAAAAAAAAATACGAAATTACTTGCATTGAAATAAGAGAAAAAAAATTTAACATATCTCTAGCTAATAAATATAAATAATATACTCATTAATTCCAAAAATAAATTTTCTCATTATAAAAAATTTGTGTCTAAAAATATTGAAAATTTCACCCAGGGTCCAATGAACAACGGGTTTTCCCAACAACCACCAACATTGTATTCAGCATGCATTGAATATCTATGCAAAAATATAAAATTCTTTTGCTCACTATCTCAATCGGATCCTGTCAGATATTCAAAAAAAAATTTTAACTATCAATTTAAAGACCCATCGATTCGATTCAATCACACAATATCTGAGGACTTGCTGAAACATCTGTCTGATAGTGACAAGTTGACCAATTCGACTCTTTCGTTATTTGCCAATAAACAAACCAATTTAAGAAAATGTCACATAAAAAATGCTCTATTGACCAAAGAGGCCCTCAAAACAGTGCTAAAGAATCACAAAATTAGTGAAATTAGCATCAATAACTTGGTTTGTGATAGCCAAAACCCATCTATCACCATAAATGACATAATAGATTGCTTAAATGAATGGTCACTGCAAAATTTATCTCATTTGGACATTTCCCATAACAAATCAATTTTCAATTCAATATTAATCAATTTAGATAGTTTAAAAAACTTAACAAAATTAAATGTGAGTTTTACTAGCTTTAACAATCTTTATTTAGACATAGTTTGCCAAGATTTGCTAAATTTAGATTACTTGGACATATCGGCCACTAAAGTTAGTGATTTAAGACCTCTAATTAATCTTAAAGAGAAAATAAAGCATTTATACTTGTACAATATGAGAGCTTCGCTGGATAATGATATTATTGACGTAGTTACCAAATTGGACCAGCTTCAAACGTTGGACCTTTCTTGTGATGTATCGGCAAAAATATTTTCCGATATGACTATGTCTTTATTTGATGTAAACGAGCTCTTGAATGCGCTAAAAATTGAAAATTTACCAAAGCTTAAGTATTTGGATGTATCTGGTAAAACCAAAATCAAGCAAGAATCGTTGATGTAGGTTTATATAATATTTATTTTTATTCTAGAATAGAAAATTTTTATTTTTGATTTAAGATCATTTCTAAATGCCTATCCAAGATTGAAGTTTCTTGGTCTTGCTTTAACCAATGCCAATTCATATGAAATTTTTGATAATTCCTTGGTAGTAACTGGAGAGTCAACTGAGACACAGATATTGTCGACTTTACAGTCTTATAAAAACCGACCGACCTATCTACAAAAAGCTTTGTACAATTTGTTTGTTATAACTAGGAATTATAAAAATACCAATGTGGAAATTCTCCAAAACATCAGTGATGTCATGGTGTTACAATTAAAATCGCAGAGTATTCAATTGGCGGCGACTACATGTGTTTACAATTTGATAAAACAAAACATGCATCAAAAAGTACCATGTATACTCTTGACCAAAATAATAAATACCATAATAAAAGTTATGCTTAGCTTTCCAGATACATTAGTTGTAAATCTTTAATTTTATACAAAGGACCAGAATAGAATTAAATGAAGAACTTTATTAAGTAATTATTATTAGTAAATATTCGGTCCTTTGGATAATTTTTTTCCTTAAATATTATACGTATTTAAAAGCTTCAGAAAAATTGTCTAGTAGTACTTTGTAATGAATCCATGTTGAATAATAGCGTAAGTAACCTTCTTAATTTAATTATATATCCCATAAAGTTAAAATTAATTTTAATTAAAATTCATTTGTTTTTTAAATTAAGAAAAATTTTTCAGGGTTGAAATAATTTCAAATTACTAAGATAATACTTTAATTATTGATAAATTTTAGCACATAAACAAAATTAACTTGAATAAATAAAAAAAAATATATATATAATTTTTTTAAAATTTATATATTTAAGATTTTCAATAAACTTGAATGCATAAAAGCAACTTTGGAATGTTTAAGTAACTTCAAGGACCAAACAACAACTAGTTCTTCAATAGCAATATGCGCCCAAGTGTGTCTAAATGTAATATTTTTATATTTACTAAAACACGTCCTCGTCGAGTATTAATTAAAACATTATCTTATCTGCATTCTGCCTTTGTTAGATTGTTTATTTTTTAGGCTGATTTGTGCTTAAGGAAACAATTTAAAAAGATAACTGAGCAGAAATATCTTAGGAGTTTGTTGAATACTATTTTGATTCATATGAGAAGATTTGGTCACATCCATCATGATGAATCGGTGACACACTCAAGTCTAGACATCATTTTCTATCTATCAGAGGAAAACTTTGATTGGTGTCGTAGTTTTATCACCCTAAATGGCCTCAATATTTACCAAGAATTGATAGAACTTTTTGAGAGCGACTCAAGCGCTCTTTTCAAAATTTTATGCATGATGGTAAATATCATTTACCAAATATTATGGTTTTTTTAAATTTTATTTAAAGTACAAACTTTCCGAAATTGCTGAAATTCGATCAATTCTGTTTTCTCATCCGATTTCAAAAGGAATTAAGTATAAAAAATTTTGTCACATTTAAAAGTTTGAATTATCTTTTGTCCATAGGCGTTTAATTGAACATGAAGATTTGAATGTAACTTTTTTATCTATGGGTTTTGTGGCTAATTTTCTTGGACATATGACCTACTCGCACTGGGACTGGAATTTTATAAAATTTGATGATTTAAAATTCACACTCAAACCACGAATAGTATATTGTTAAATTATTTTTAATTGTAATTATAGATAAATTAATAATTAAGGATTTTGTTAAATTAAATTGGAAAAGTAGTCTCAGTATGATACCGGAATACAAACAGTTTTCTTTTGACTATTTACTTAAGTTAACACGTATGAATGACGAGCCATTTACTCAAATTTGGTCTATCTGGGCTCTGAATGTCTATTTTTTGATTAATCGTAATCTTTTATTTTAAATTTTTTATATAAAATTTATTTAGAAAAATTTTTAGGTGATTTGAACAGAAAATATTCTATCAATTATGTTTTGGTTAATTTGATTAGTGATAACGAAACATCGCCATTGATCAAAAATTTATGCTCAGATTTGATTAGTTTAAATTAATTTTTTTAAACTTTATTTTAATATATTTAATTAATTTAGTTTGATTTTTTTGAATATTTTTTATTTTTTAAAATAAATTTTTTTAAATGGAAAAAAGAAAAGACCATAAATTGGTCACACTCCACTTAGTGCTTTAATTAACACAGTCTTAAATTGGAAAATTATTAGCCCTTTGTTTAAAATAGATCAGCACGATTTTTAATAAAATTTATATTAAATGAAAAAAAATAATTATAAAAATTAAGTATGCTTAAGTTTAAGGTTGACCAATTAGACCACATATCAGCTTACGATTATTATAAGTTTTATCTAAAAAATTCAAGAATATACAGTGTAATATGGTTACTGATGACTATTTGCTTTACCATATGCTTAATAATTTGCTTTGCATCCTCTGAATGGATCGGCGACACTGAAAAAAGCCCAACTCGAGGCTACTTTGGTCTATATCATTTTTGTATTCAAAGTCCCATTTCTAGTTCTTATCAATGCTCTGGAACTTGGACCAACTTTTCCACCCTACCCAACAGCTCTGCCATCAAGGCTGCATGTTTTTTTGTCGGATTTTCTTGTCTATTGTCTCTGATATGCATAGTTATATTTATTTTTTCAATAGCAATTAAACTAGAAAGGATTATACACATTTGTGCTTGGATTCAACTATTTATATGTAATATTTGAATTTAAAATAATAATATTTTAAAATTATTAGTATCAATATGAAGTAATTTGTTTATTTATTGGTATATCAATTTTTCCAATTGGCTGGGATGCACCAAAAATACGAACTTTATGTGGAAAAAATTCCGGCCAGCTTAAACTTGGCTCATGTTCAATCAGATGGGCTTACATACTTACATTTCTTCTTTCTTTTGATCAATTATTTTTGACAATTTTTGCATTTTTGCTTGCCGGAAGACAAGCCAAATATCTTCTGGAGCATGCTGGTGAAAAACGTGTTCAACTTACAGGTATTTTTTGATATATTTTCAAATTAACAATTTATTAATACTTATCTATCAAACAGATTACACAACCGACAGAATTTGATTTTTTTATATTTTTTTTTCGAATTATTTATTGTATAATAAATTTATCAAATTAAGAATTATTTTTTATTATTTTGAGTATGCTTTATTTGTTCTCAGAACTTAGATCCTAAAAAATATGAAAAAATCTAGATTCAAATTGGCCAATGTAATAAAAGCCATATTTACTCGTATTTTAATTTTTGTCCATATAATTTTTTTATTTTTATCTTTTATTTGGAAAATTGAACATTTTGGTCTATTATTTATGTGTATATGTGCAGGCACTACCTTGATTATTCTAGAAGCCGTCTATACAATTTTGATCAGATGTGGCAACGAGTGGAAGTGGTATGTCCAAGATTAGCTAACAAAATTAATCTTTTTTAAAAATTTTGTTTCAAAAGGGGCTCGCCTCTCTTATTTATCTATATAGTTTCAGCCTACTTGCCTTGCTTACTTGACTCATATAAACATGATTTTGACCAATCACTGAAAATGGATGAGTTGGAAAAATCAAATGGCACATCATTTTTGATCAACGACAACCCATTTTCAACAAAATCAATTCGTAGCGCAATCATAGAGATTTTTTTCCTAATTGTCATAATTACTAGATGGATCATTCCCAAGGGGAATATAACAATCGAGGAACTTTCAAGACTTCTTTTAATTTATGTGACTTCAATAGCAGATATTTTAGATATGATGAAAATGATAAAGAGTTTAAATTTTTCTAACTGTAGTGAAGATATTAAAAAAAAGATATTTAATATGTCTTTGGCATGCTTATGGTTCTCCATATCACAGTTGTCACTTGGTCTCACGGCAAAAAGAAAAGCCAACAATGAAGATAAAAAATTAAAAAAAAACAAAATTGTTAAATTAAAGAATTGTCAAGACTATGGATCACAATATTTCCGAAGAGTTCGAAGTTTTTATTCGAATTTTGTCAATAAAATTAAGGAAGTATTTGAAAAAGAAGTTTGGGGTATTATTGCCATGTTAATATTTAAAGATGTACCAATATCTATAGTGCGAACTTATGCCTTTGTGGTTAACCCAAAACAGTGTTCGCTGTGGAATCATAGTGTTTTTTTTACACTTAAAACTTATCTATTTATCATTATTCATTTAAATCGATGTTATATTGTAATTAAAGAAGAAAGAAAGATTGATAGTTTGGCAAGAAATGAGGCTGATTTGGGGATACCAGTCATAAATCTAGTTTCAGAAAGCAGTCCAACTTCAAGCTTAACACCATGGTCAACTAATTCCTTTAATAAAAATAATTCAACAATTAATTCGGTGACATTTTCGCATTTGACCAATTGTTCAAAACAATCAAAAAAATGTATCTTCTTTAAAAACAAAGTTAAACAAGAAGAGTTCAAAAATCTATCTCAAAATTATTTAATTTAAATTTATTATCAGTATTAAATGATTTTTAAAATAAAAGTTGAAACAAAAAATCAAAATTCTTTATCTCTTAGTCAAATATAAAACAGATTTAGTTGATTTTTGATAAATTAGATCGAGATATTTGACTTGAAGACATTATAATTAAATAGGATAATGATTTATAAATTAGTTTTAAGTGTTTTTTCTTTTTCTAATAAAAAAAATATATACATATTGATTTAAAATGTGTGGTTATCATTTTTGTTTAAATTTGTAATTATGCTTTCAATAATTTTCTCTAAGCAATTTTATTTTATGTCGGACACTCTGATCCATAGCCTAGATCCACCAGCTTTATTTTTGTGTCAATTTATGATTTATGGTTTTAAAATTTTTATCTAATTCGGTAAAGAAAATTTTAATCATTAAGTTCATTAAACATAATGATTTATCCAGATCGAGGTTTAATTAGTCTAAGCATTTCGTCTGACTACAAGACAATATCATAATCCTCCGAAGATTAATCAAAATAAAAATAATCAACTAAATTTAAGTTAATATTTAAATTAAGTATTTAGAAATAAATTAAGTTATTAAAAAGTGAATTTGATCTTATTTTAAAGAGTATTAGCATAAACGATAACTTTTATAAAATTACGGTTAATTATTATTTGATAATCTATTGCATAAGTCATAATTGACTACTTGAGATTTCATTAGATCTTAATTTTTATCTCTATGAGGTGTTAATTTAAAAAATAATTCCTTCAACATTTTCAATCAGATATTTAAATGAATTTAAGATAACAAACTTGATAAATTGGATTGAAAGCTTGATCACAGTTGGAATTTTTGCTGAGTAAAATCCAATTTACAAATTAAATTTTTTTGAATAAATCATGGATATTTTATAATATTAAATTTTTATTTTGTTAATTTTTTAAATAGATAAAAAAATACAATAAATTAATCAGTCATAAGTCAAAATTAAACAAAAAAAAAACATTTAATTACACAATTTAGCAAAATAAAAAGATTAAAATAACATAATTTATAAAAAATATATATCGGTAGGTATACAAATATCTCGTTTTATTTAATTATTCTTGATTAAACTCGACTACACTTTAAAGCCATAACTATTAATAAAATCAAATTTAAAAAGCATGAAACAACTTTGTTCGATGTGTTATCCATTTTATCTATAATTAAATTTTGTTTTATTTAATCTAAAAAAAAAATAAATAAATTTACCATATATTAAACTGTTTTTGTTAAATCTAGTGCTAAAATAGCTTTGATTTGAGTTGGAGCCAAACTTTTCCATGCCATGTCTAGCATCACCTTTTTGTCTAATTGAATACTGTTCGTAAGGGTCTACATTGCCCTGGTCACTTTTAAAAATTGTTATCTTGCTCTTTCTGGATCTGAACAGCAATTCTTTGTACTCGTTTAAGTCTACCACTTTTTCCGATTTACCAATGACATTGTTTGCCACACATTTAAACTTTGCCAAGTCAGGAGAAGTAAAATTTGCGATCTTTAAGTAGGATATCGAGTGATTAGAATGCTTGATGATGTTTCTGTGGTACTTCAGGTCTTTTTCATCAATGGGCAAATACTGGCTAACATTGGCACCAAATTTGTACCAGGTAATTGTGCTCTCTGGCTTCGAGTCGACAACACAGCCCAGAACCACTGCATTGGCTGAGCTGCGACTCAAATGCGGCTGGATTATACTAATTACTGGAACAACTTAATACAATTAATTTATTTTTTTTACCAATAAATAAAAATATAAACTTACAATAAACAGTGAGAGTAAATTTTTTACTCACAGATGGCAATATACCATTGCTAGCTACACATTCATATTTATTTTTTTCATATTTGGATAAGTTTCTTATACTTAAACTTGTTGATTCATGGTTCAAATCTTTAGATCAAATAAAAATTAGAGAAAAAGAATGTTTATTTTTATTATTAGCAGTAAATATTTTTAATTTAATTATAAAACAAAAAAAGTTTTCAGCTCTTAGAAGTTCATTCGAATGGAAATAATCTTTAATGAATGGTTAATCCAAATTGATCTATTTTTCTATTTAAATTTAAATTCCACCATAAAAAAAAGAGTCTTATTAAACAAATGTCTCATATGAACAATTTGAATAGCCTTTTATAAATTAGACATTTAAATTCTATTCAGACTAAACCTAATTGTATTAAAAAATAAATAAATAAATAAATAAAAATTATTCATCTTTAATTAACTTTAATTAAATGTTAAATAAAAATAATTTTGTTGTATTTCGGACTAAACTAATCACCTGTTATCATTCCAGTGCTTTCATCTATTTGATACCATCTAATTTTGGGCACCGGTTTACCGGCAGCTGTGCACTTGAGCACCACTTCGCCATTCTCAACTCCGGCAATGTTGCTCTCCGATGTTTGACTTTCCACAAAATTGGGCGATTCTTTAAAAATTTAAATTAAAAATAAATTTAAATAAATATTTAAAAATTGTACTAGTGACATGTAAATAGATCAAACTGTGAACAAACGGCTCATCTTCATCTGATTTTGTTATACTATTCTGGCACACATACTCATTTTCGTCATACAATTGTACATTATCAATTTTTAAATTGTAAAAGATAAGATCATTGGCATGAGTTTGCTTGGGTAGTATCTGGTTAGGATCGGGCAAGAGGAGCTCATCTTCCTTGTGTATGGAGCGCTGGATTATCTCAAATCTGGGATCAGCAGTGATTCGATTGGTGTTAAAGGTGAGGACATTGCCAATTTTAGCCTGGGTCCAAATGGCACCCGGATTAAAGCTTGAGTTTATTGCACAATTGAGAACCACTGATTCGCCCACTTTGGCAGTGATGTTGATGACAGAAGCTTGGGTCTCGAGCACTCTGGTAGTTGTTCGAGCGTGTCTAAAGCGCGCTTGACGGTGGTACATCCGTCGCCTGCACTCAGATAATGATACAATAAAGTATATTAACAAAATACTGAGCTTCATATCGACTGATAATTTAGCATTATAATCTGTGGCTAGTTATTTAAATCTAAACGCTCTAAGGATATTTATTTTATATATTTTACTTTGTCAATCGAAGCATGAAGGAAATGAATGAGTTCTGAAGGCTTTATCGGTTTTTGTATGGCTTGTTCAAGTTGGTTTATAGAAATCGGCCAAACTGGATAATTATAAATTAAAATAAACAAAATCCTGATTTTAAAATAAAGTGCGAAAACAATTGAGAAAACTAAATGAGCAATATGCTTAGATAAGATAATGGATATTTAATCGATATTCAATGTCAATTGAACTCAGCGGCACGCGACCACCCTGGCTCGAGATTCTTCTTTATTTTTTGTTTTATCTTTAATTGTAATTAAATTAGGCATAGGTGATGATAGACATTATCTTTCTACAAGAATACAATGATTTATGCCGGATTGAAGATAAACAAAAAAGATCTGTCTGAGCTTTTTTAATTGAGATGAGCCATTTTGGCCCCATGAGCTGGCCTTCATCTTACATACTTGACAACTTAAAAACTAATTCTATTTTTTTAAATATTTGCTTTTTAGCACTTAAAAGTTATCTTGAAATATTATCATTTTTATACACCAAATAAATAAAGAATACGAAAATAAAAAATAAAAAACATTTTAGTTTATTTGAAATAAATCTTGTTATCATTGTAAATATTTGCCTTGGAATACATAGAGAAATTGTTGGTGTTTAAATTTTCCCCTAGCCACTGTAAATTTACCTGATTATAGCCGGAAATCCCCAGATAATTTGGTTAGTTTTTTCTCAATCAATTTAGATTCTCTCGCATTAAGCAAAATTACTTTTATCATTAAAAGTTATCTCCCGCGGGTCAGATAGCCGTATGCTCTTGAGAAAATGCTGTCATCACTTAGCCAAGCCATTGGCTCCTATTGCAAATAATTAAAGCCAAATCTCGCCTATCTATTCTATTTTATTTTAAATTTAAATTTTATGCTACTAAATTATATCCAGATAAAGTCAAAATTAAAATAATATATATTTAAAAAAATTTAATTTTTTTAATTTAAATTTTAAAAATTAAAAAAATATTTTAAATTTGTTTTCTTGTGTTTAAAAGAATAGATAAGAAAGAAAAAGAAAAAAATAAACAAACATTTTTTATCTAATTTAAATTAAAGTTCTAATTTGATTGAAAAAAAATTCATTATTGTTCCTATTATTTCTATTATTTTTGTGTATATATTGATAAAAATAAAAATGAACCGAATCTTGTTATATTTTGTTAATTACATATATATGGGTGCACAAGCAGAAAATTGCCAATATTTATCAGATATCTAGCTTAATTGATATCTAAAAAATGATTCGAGCGATTCGATATCAATGGGTTTTTATCTGGGCATATTTTTCGAAATATTGATTTACTAGTGTTTATATAATGAAGATAATTTATACAAACAGTTAGGCATGAGAGAATTAATTAAATAATCGGCTACCAAATAGATCTATTTTGAAATTGTTTCAAATAATTTGCCCGAGTGCAAAATAGTTGGAATATTTGGCTCCACGGACCATCTTATGATCCTGAAAAATATTTTTTTTATGTTCTTAGAAGAACATATTTCTACCAAGTCTATCTATTTGCACGCTAAACTTGTAAACATTTTTCTTATCATCTTGTTCAAAAAGCTAAATGAGCCGTGCCAGGTTTTTCCACTAGAAAATTAAATGTTTTTTAATTTAATTAGGTTTTTTTTTATATATTTTTCAATCATGGTCTAAATATTTTTGGCATAGTAGAAAAAATTATTTGAAATTCTATCTTAAAGTTAATTTTCTAAATGAAAAATTACATGCTTTCTAAATGATTATTTGTTTAAGCTAAATTATTAAAATGTTAAGACTGGTATTCCAAAAATAAATTTGAAATATTCATCTGCTTGAGTTTTGCCACCGACCACAATTTGGCTATCTTTAATTATGAGCGATGTCATTTAATCTGGGTTAATTCACCTCGTTAAAAATGATCTATAGCTTAGTTCACCTTTTCATGTCAAAATTTCACCTATTCTCTAACTATGACACTTTGTTTCAGACAATGTTGTCCCATTCTAGTCACATTTAACCACGCGTTCATACGTGCCATCATTAGCAAACAAACTGTTTGTCAAAGGAACTTGGAAAAATATTTTATTTATTTAGCAATTTTAATTGTAAAAGCTTCTTTATAAACTAAAAATAAAAACTTAAAATAATAAATTAAAAAGAGTGAATACAATTTATCTATTAGAAATAAATGCATTTTAAGCACAATGCACTCAGAGTCATTGTTGTCTTAATTTTAGAATATTTATATCAAATACAATATCAAATAATGGAAAACCTAGATGATATGTTGGCTACCAAATTACAGTCTATAAATGATGCCTAATTAGTCTCGATTTACTTGGACCATTCTTTGAGTAATGTACTGTTCTTGTCGTCCAAATTAATACCTGGCCATGTCGTGAGACTGGTTTCATTAACATTCCTAATTTATATGTCAAATAGTTTCCTAAACCAAGGTTAATAATAGTAAATATTTAAGAAAAAAAAAAAAAAACTATAATCTATTTAATTAAAATAAATGGAATTTGTATGTTTAATCTCGAACATATTTAATGAGAATCCTAATCGGGTCTGCTTATAGTCAAATTATCTATTAGGTCCAGACTGGCTTATTGACACGTATTTGGTACTGGTTATCCAAATTTTTCTTAATTTAAACTTTTTTGTTTAGATTAATTGATATCCATACAAGTTTATATTAAGATATGATCAATCATAGGATTTTTGATTGCTTATTTTACTATTTGCATGGAGCTTTTAGCCACTGCTGATGAAAGATTACCATGATTAGATTTAGATTTATGTCCGTGAATAACTTGTCTCTAATAAATTCAAAATGGACCCTGGCTAGGTTTATTACGGCTTTTTATACACAAAAAAAGCTCTTTAAAAGTCGTAAATCAACTTCAGCTTACAATAATCATAACAAGAAGAAATATCACTTAATTAAAATCTTATTTTTTCCTATTTAATACTCTTATAAACATAAAATGAGAGAATAAGAACGAACAAAAGGAAATACAAAATTAATTCCATTTTTCATTTATTCTTTTTAATTTTTTTATATTATATTTTTATATTTTGTGTAAAGTTGTAAAAGCATTTAGTTAAATTCAAAAATCGATTAAGTCAAGCCGAAATCATTAGAAAATAATTTTCTAATAAACAAACTCGTTTATTACATAACTTGAAAGCCTCTTGAAATATCATGCAAAAAAACAACTTCTTCTTTAGTCATTATCTACATCTGCTTGCCATCTAAACTTTAATTAAATAAATGATAGAAAAAAATAATTTTATAATTTTTTTTTCTTGTTCTTAACTATCTATGCAACTTTAACCGGTTAATCTCAATTTATTTATTACAAAACTTGAAATTTAATTCCCCTAATTTGGAATACTAAATTATCAATAATCTATTTATACATCTATCTATCAACTATTTATCTATTTAGGGAAAATATGTCAAACATATTTGTTTATTTTTATTAAAACAATTTATTAGTAATTAGTATAATTTTTAACTTTTTTTCTTTTTGATAACCATTTATTAAATTGGTAATATGGGTTGAATGATCACGCCATTAATAATATTAGACTAGTAGATTCAAATCTACAATTAAATAAAACAATTTTCTATCTAGTAACAAGCCAAAAAGCAAATGTTACTCGAATTTAATTAGTAACTAGATTTTAAAATGATAATTTTTTTAATTTAAAAGCTTTTTGGCCATAAATATTCCTAAACTAGGTTATACCTGAGTTTGTCTTAGCACTGTCTTGTTAGAATCGAAGCACGCTTCGACTATTTACTTCCCTACCAAGTCAAACAAGCATTTTCTATTCATCGCTGTTTGCTAAATACGACAATTACAAAAGATTGGTTATTAGATTTTTTAATATTATACAAAATTTCATAAATTAATAAAAAGATTTGGAATAAATAAATTTTTTTTTTTATTAAAAATCATTCGTCTATTGTTCCTGTTAAATACTCCGAGTCAAATATTATATAAAGTATTTATAATATACAATCCTACAATCGATTTAGAGCCTACATTAATTTAATTGAGCATATATCCTCCAAATGGCCGCCATTCTTCTGCCATTCTATTCAAAAATCCAATTAAATAAATAATTCACAAGCTGACCTTATTTTCTAGATTGACTTTTAAATTAGACGGTAAGGCTTTTTAGCAGGTAAATAGCACGAAAATTCACATAGTTGTCTCATAAAACAAAATATTAAAAATTATAAAATTGTAATAGAAAACTTTTAATAAGCTTTTTTTATGTTTTATTTGGTAAAATTTATGACTAAAACAAATTTGGAATCCAATTTAAATAGGCTTAGACGAATAGATAGATAGCTTTAATTAGAATTTAATAACTTATTATTTAACTAGATTCAATTTTATTTGCAATTAACTTTATGACTAGCAGTTAACTATCGATTGAATGGCATGATATGAAATTTCAATTAACTGAATTCAATACCTAGTAATTAGAGTGACGATAACAAGTCCATAAACAAGAGGACTCGAGAGAATATGCAGTTTATTGGCATAAAAATTAACTTGGTCACATTTCTTGGGTTACAATTAATCTAATCTATAAGTCCAATCTAAACTAGAAGAAAATTAATTTCTGGTCTATCCTGGGAGGCAGTGTTTGATTAATGGACAAATTTGGTTCAACCCGGGCTAAAATTTGACCAAGGATTTGAACAATCGATAAATTGATTTTAACTAGTTTTTTGTCAATAAATCAATCAAAAAATTAATTTAAAAATCAAAGGTTTGGACTAATTTGAAGCTTTTGTTTCATTGTTTTAAATTTTTCTTGCGCTTTTTGATTAGTTTTTGTTTCGGTAATTGACCAAAGTTTTGTTCAAAACACCTTTAGGGATTCTGAGCATTTGAATGATCGAATTAGTTGAATAGACGCGTGACCACTATCAAAACATATCGATCATGTCTCTGGACAATTTAAAGTCTTAAAAATAACAACTTGACTGCTAAAATTTAATTTTTAATTTCACATACTCTTGAAAATAGAATAGATTTGTTATATTTTAATAAATATTAATATAAGCAAAAAAAATAGAAAAAAAAATATTGTATACATTTTCTTTCAGAACAAGATCCTAATCAAAAAGAAATTTATTTTTTCTTCTCATAAAATAATTATTTTTTTTTTACAATTTTTACATCATAAAATTTCAATCAATTATTTAACTTATTTATTCGAGTATAAAGCTTTTTAAAATTAGTACAATTATTAGTTTATTCAAAACACATTGTAAACCATTCATCGGCATCGAAGGTAATTGAAGATACAATCTTAATGCTTGACTAGCTTTAGCATAGTGAATTATTTCTTAATTTCAATTAATTCTAAATTTCAACAAAAATTATCTTTATAAATATATGTATTTTAGAATAAAACAGTTGCATGTTTTACAATTAAGTATTACAAAATAGAGCAAAAAATTAGTTATATTGTCATTTTATAATAATGCTTTTTTTAACAAAAAAATAATTGGTTTTGGACAATGGCTCTTTAGAAATTGTTTGAGAATTTTTGTTATTTCTTTTCCATTTTACATAGTTTTTATTCATGCTGCCTAGCATGATATAATAGTTGACGGAAAATGGAAATTATTCGGAAATAATTTTTTTATATGTTGCTAGAAAATTAGATCTAACAATTTAAAATAAAATAAAAAATGAATAATTGAAATTAAAATAAATAAATAATGAATATTAATATTAAAATTAATTAGACCTTGTTCACTTTTATAAATATAAAATGTTTGCATGTTCGAGTGCCTTTGACCAAATTATATGACTAAGAACAAAAAAAATTAATTTTAATTGTAAAATTTCTTGAGTACATTAGTCAAAATATATTCTATTAATTTAATAAAAAGAAAATTAGCATTTTCTTTTATTTCAATAAGCTAAAGGCAATTTATTTTCTTTCCTAGACATGAACATTTATATTTTGATAAATTAATAGTTTCATTTAAATTAAAATACTTAAGTATACAATACATGAAAAAAATTTCTTTTTATTTTTATTAATAAATAAATCATTTATAATAATAAAAATTAGAAAATAACAATTTTTTTAGTAAAATTACATATAGTTATCTAAATCTCCCACACACGGCTCTGCAATGACAATTTCTACCATTTTTTCGTCCGAATTCGGTCTCATATTATCAGATACTTTTCTCTTTGGACCTTTTTTCTGAAACTCAGTATGATAATATGATATTTTCTTGAAATCGTTGGTCAAATCCGGGTCCAGAATATCCAAAATTTCTTTGAAGCTTATTCGCTTATAATCCTCAGTTATCATGCATCTACTAAATATGGCAAAGCTAAGATAAAAAAGAATTATTTCATTTTTTCTCAAATGAATATGATAAATATTTTCTTACAATTTCAATGGAGCATCCAATGGTAATTCAAGGCGACCACCATTTTTAACAAAATGAATAACATCCTCATTTTCTCTTCCAGTGTAAGGATTGTCTCCATAAGTTGCCATCTCCCAAATCACCACTCCATAAGACCAAACGTCTGACTTTGTAGTCGATGATCCGTCACGCAACGACTCAGGCGACATCCATCTAATCGGCAATAAGCCTTTGCATTTTTCTCTATAAATTGGATTCTGGTAAATGTCTTTGCTTAATCCCAAATCGGATATTTTGATCACATTGTCTTTGGATATAAGACAATTTCTCGCTGCCAAATCTCTATGAATATATTTGTGCTCGCTTAGCCAGAGCATACCATCAGCTATCTGTGCAGCCATTCGATAAAATCTATCTGTACTTAGACAAGTCTTAAACTGGCCATATTTAAAACTTTTCAAGTATTCTTTCAAGTCTCCATTGTCCATGTATTCAAGTATTAAATAAGCAGGATTTTCTCTGGTAATGACACCAAGTAACTTTACAATATGCGTAGTATCAATTGATTTTAGCATGTTGGCCTCTTTTAGCAAGCGTTGACGATTTTGATGGTCCGAACCGCAGAATTTAATGGCACAATCCATTACTTGGTTAGTCTTTGGATCAAAGAGTGTTCCCTTGTGAACTTCGGCAAAGCAGCCTGAACCTATTCGCTCTCCAATTGTCAAATTTTCTCTCTTTATTTCCCATTCGTCTGGACGAAAGTCTAAGATGACAATTTTTCACATTTTTTTTTAATTAGATAATTAAATTTAATAAAATTACAATAATAACTGCTTTTGAAATTAAAATAGCCATTTTCTTTTGAATTATAGTATTTTTTTAACACAATAAATAAGCTTGCTGACAAAATTGAACCCAATAAGAAAAAAACTCCAATTTGAATGAGAAGAATGATGTCTTTTAAAAATTCGATTAATTAATTGAAAAGATAAGTTAATTATGTTAAAATTACAATTGTCTGATAGATTTGGCACTGTGTACTTGATTGACTGTGTTGACCATGGACCGTAGCCAGCCGTGGTTACCACTTGAACTTTTATTGAATAAGTAGCACCCTCGGCAAGCAAAAATTGATTCAATGCGACATTTAGTTTTGGTAAAGTGTGGCAGATAGGTCCATAGGTACTGTTCGATTTTAAATCAACAAATTTTAAATTGTATCTCAAAACAATACCATTAGGCATCTCTGGTCGTGACCATTTAAAAAACTGAACCCCGTTTTCTGAATACAAAATTGTTTTGGGTATTCGATCAAGACTTTCTAGAAAAAAATTTTAATTAAATTTCAATTTTAAAATAGTTAACCAATTACCATCACGTAGCGAACGAAACGAGAAAATTTTTGGCTTACTGCAATAGTCTTCAAATGCCAAGTAGTTGGCTTTATGGACAAACAGTTCAAAACTTTGACAAGCCATTATAGAAACCATATATCTGGCAAATGATTCCAAGCCTTCTATAGTTACATTCAATGTACTATTTGACACTGTAATTGTTTTGAATGAAATCTAATTAATTTTATTATCAAATAATTATATCTATTATTAAATTTTATTTTAATTTTACTTCATTGTCCAAAAGAAATAACTCTTTTTTGACAATTCTAATTAGAGAATTTTCAACAATATCTTGAGTTATTGGCATATTGGTGAAGTTATTACCTATCAGGCTAGATGAGGTCAGCCGTGACATGGTAGTAGTTGACTGAGCAGTTGTGAAATGTACAGCCTGTCTTGGTGAATAGGTAAATCTTTTGGCAGGTCTCAATGCCAAATTGAAAATTTCATCCTCAATTGAAATTAATTCATCCTGTTCGGTCTCAATTAAGCTCTTTATCTGGTTATTTTTTGCCAGCGAAGGGCAATTTTTAAATACACCATCCTCGACATGTTCTTCCATTATCTGCTTATGCTCATTTACCAACGCTTTTGGTTCTTGGCAACAAAAGGTTATAATATAAAATCTAAACTAAATATTGCGCTTACCTGTGCTGCATGTATCTTTATTTGGCATATTTGTCTGTGTATCTGCAAGCATTGTATACGATATGAAATAAAACTGAATGATTCCATTCGGGTCTTTTGGTTGTCGCCATCTAAGAATAACTTTATCCGACCCTAAACTTTCATGTCCAATCTCGTCAATACTTCCAGGTTCTGGTAAAAATAAAAATTAATATTTGTACTAATTTTTATAAAAAAAAATATTTTAAATAAATATCTATTCAAAATAAAAGACTCACTTGCTGGAAGTGTTTGTATATAGTTAATATTACTTATAATTTTGTCATTTAGACTGTAATATTTTTTATCTCTTATCCAATTTGAGTCAAAAATTAGATCAGCTTTTACATAAATAGCATAGCGAGTATATGGCTTTAAGGTATTTACCAAAACGCTAACATGCTTTCCCTGCATCTCCGAATATTGGATGTAGACATTTTTCCATTTGGTACTGTCGAACACATCATCATTAGCATTCATGCTGATTTCCTGGTCATTGACTGGTGCATAAAAAACTTTAAAGCCTTTGAGACGTCTCAAGTCCGAGACATCTATGTCCCAAGATATTTTTACATATTTTCTTTTTAGTTCAAAGCGGAGATCAATTGTCCTTTTCGAACAGGTCAATCGCTTATAGCCATTAAAGTTAAAAGACACATCTGACTCATAAACTTGGTTCATATTTGTAAAATTTAAGAAATTCTCTATGATCTGATAGCACAAGTAAGGATTTTCAAAAAACTTAATTGTTCCATTAACTAATCGGAATTTGTTTTGGGAAATTGTTGGCCAAAGGTCTCTCAGCTTTTGATTTGAATGAACAAAGAGAGAATATTTATTTTCAAATAGATTTTTTCCATAAATTTTTTTAAGATTTTTTAAAAAATTTAAACTAGTTAAAAATTCATTTCTGGTTATTATAAAATAGTCCTGGATTTCTTCAAGATAGAAAAAATTTTCTTTTAAATAAGAAATGTTTATATCACTATCAATCTCAATAACTAAACTTTTAACTTTATAACAATTTTTTACCATTTTTAGATCAGATTTTTTTTTAATATGGAATGATTTATCACCACAATCTTTTTTGCATATTTCATCAATACACTTTCTACACTGACGAAATCTATATGTCACATTGACAATATTTTTTTCACCTAAATCTGATTTATATCCAACAGGACACTCTCTGACACATTTTTCATCATCCATAATAAAATAATTCTTCACCAAACTACCTTTACTGAGAGAACAGTCCTGAACTCTGATGCAAAAACTGTTTTCATAAGATAAACTATTCTTGGGACATGTTTCCACACAATTTCCACTCTTGTCGCTAATATCACGATACTTTGAGCATGAAAGACATTTATTTTTGGAACAATACAAACATTTATGGTCACTGCAGCATTTGTCCGGGTCTTCCAAATAACAGTTTGTGTCACACAATCCTGTACACTTGATTTGAGGTGCTAGTTCTGACCAGCAATTTTGCGCACAATTCGTCATACACTCATTATTATTTAAATTGAACAAAGGCTTTGAACCATTCTTAATAATATAATTCCAGTCGATTGTTTCTATGTAGCAAGCATGGTAAAGACGCGATACCAAAATTGAGCCTTTGTCTATGTGAATTAAGCGCTTGAGATTTAGCTTGGTAAGAGAATTGGCCATGAAGACTACCAAAGCCTTGTTTTTGAACAAATTATGACCACGGATAATGGAAAGTCTGGGAAAAAGAATGTCAAGACTTTGGAGATTTCTAACTTGAAAGACTAGGAGATAGTCAGTTATCTCAATTAAATTAGGGAAAATGATGGTATTGTTAAGATTGAGAAATTGGGCGTTCAAAATGCGAATATGGCCCACTACAATTGAGCAGTTTTGAATCCTGCTCAATTTTGGAACTGATATTGGACCCTGAATTCTGATTGATGAGCATATTGTGAATTTAGAGTCTTAATTAAAATGCATTATAAAAAAAATTTTTTTTTCCTAAAATAAATGTACCTGTTTGTCGTATTAAAATAAGTATGATAGAAAAAAATTGTATCCCAAGATTCATTAGATAATTCTTAAGAAAATTTATCTACAATAACTGGCATATTAAAGGTAAAATATAGGAAATAAATTTATATGGATACTTTGAAAGTTCATTCTTTATTTCTTTATTGCATAATGATACAAAAATATCATTTGTCTATAAATATATTTTTATAATATTCCATATATACTATTCAATTTAAGCGATTAGTTCAATTTTTTCATTTTTCACATTTATTTGTCTTAAATTATATAAATAATGAACACAATCAATGAATTTTTTTCTAATATTACCTAAAAAATTAATATTTGATATAATATTAAATTTTATATAATTAGTTCCCAATTAAATCAAGATTCAAATTTAAACAAAAAAAAAACCAAGATTAAATTTAAAAATTTAAAAGATAATATTTTAAGGTATCAGTTTATAAGTATTATGTTGAATTTTTCAGAAATTTTTTTTAAATTCATAGATTAATTAGCTTATCTGAATTAATGATATAAAAATTTATGTTTTTCATTATACTCAAATTTATCCTCAGAGCTTATTCTGAGTTTTCATAATTCCTGATATTTGTATTGTAATGTTAATTTTGCTGATTTTATTGATTGTTTTAAAATGCAAAAAAAATGAAAATTACTAAAATTCAGCAAAAACATCGGCAAATTTCTTAATAATTTAAAATATATTATTACAAAAAATTTTAATTTGAAATAATTTTCTCAAACTATTTTCATTTGTAATCCTTAATAAAAAATTATCTAACAAGAATTTTGTTTATCAAATGAATTGGTACAAAACATGATATTTCAGAAAGTTTTTGTTTTTTCGTTGATACTTGCAGTCAAATCAGATGGTAGCCTCAAATTTACCAATTTAAATAAGAATTAATTTAAAAGATTATCTTGAAAAGCTCAGCTTGATGGGTGCAAATCCAATCCGTGTAAAAATGGCGCAACCTGTTTAAATCAGCCAGATAGTTCAGCTTCCTATAAGTGTGTATGTTCACCTGGTTATTGGGGAACAAATTGCCAACATAGTAATAAACTTAAGTAAAAATTCAACAAAAAAATATTTATATAATCTTTAAGTAGAATATGAAGATGGCTCAGAAGAAGGTTTTTTGATGATTAGGCCTTAATTTTAAATTATAAAAAATTTTAAAAGATAATTCAAATGAATTGCGAAAATTGTCCGCCAAACATTGCAAAAATGGAGGTATATTTCATAGAGATGGACTACCATGTGAGTGTCCAGATGGTTTTAGTGGAGCAAGATGTGAAGTTTACTCATCAAATAATTTTTGTACCTCAACTACCTGCTTAAATAATGGAGTAATTTTTACTTAGATAATTTTCCTCAATAACAATTTAATAAATAGATATGCTATCAAAATGGTCTTAATGTTAAATGCAAGTGTCACGACTATTACTATGGATCACGATGTGAATATTTAAGTAAGAGGCTATTTATTTATAATTTTTGTCATAAATTTTATCTCCTAGAGACATACAGCTACAATCGGCGCACTACTGGCTTATCATCTTTTTCATCGCTTCTAATGATCATTGGTTTAATAGCACTGATTGCATACTGTTTTTGCTTTAAGCAAAAAAGTAGTCATTTTTAATTAATTATTGGAAAAAATCTAAAAAATTTTTAAGGAAATGAAACAGGGCCTTTCCTTACAGGCAACCACAGTATACCAGGCCCGTTCTTTAGACCAGCAACTGTGCCTTGTTCTTATCCACAGAATCCTTTTTTTAATCCAAATCCAACTAATTCAGCCTTTGGCAATCCGACAAATGCAAATTTTCAGATTAACCTACCACAGACTCAAATAAATGATTCAGAAGAACGATACAGGGTGAATCAAGCACCTCCAAGTTATGAAGAGGTACAAAATATGAAAAAAACTTCGTCTTAATTTTAGTTTTTTTTTCAATTTAAAATTTAATTATAATACTTTTTTAAATAAATATAGATATACTTGTTTTGATTAGTTTGTCATTAAAATTTTTTCATTTAAACGATACAATTTAATTTAAATTAATTTAATAAAACTTGAATTTTTACATTTTTATAAATAAGATTTTAAATTTTTAATCGTCTTCGTTCAAGCTTCTTAAGTTCAATTCTTTAAAACTTAAACAAAAATTTTAAATTTTAAATTAGATAATCAATTGAAAATACCTTTTTGATCTTGGGTCATTTTCGACCGAGTAACAATTCATAAGTTTTTTTTCAATTCTATTTATTTCCTCTTGATTTAAAACAGGAATTTCTTTATGCAATCTATTTATATCTATTTAAAAAAAAAAGATAAAAATTTACAAATTAAGTAAATTAAAATAATTAATTTAAATTACTCTTAATTATTTTGCATACATGCTTTATTTCATCATTGTCCATGGCACTGAGAAGTACCGATTGGCAATATCTGTCCAAGTCTATTTTATTTTTGGACGAACTGTAAACTATAGCTGTCAAAGCTATCTGAGATGGCGGGTACAAAAAAAAGGCGTCTGTATTCAATATTTTGTCCAGAAACTCCATTCCAAAGTTGCGTAGTATCTCCACATTAGCTATTTCAGGACACCTGGTCTTGACATCGAGCAAAAAGCCTTCGAAAGGCCGGTAAAAGTTGTGCACTCGAAGCTCAAAGTTTAGATGCTCCATCAATGGCAGCTCCAAATTGAGGATTGCATTTGCCAATTCTTCTTTATCTTCATTTGACTTTATATTTTGGATAAACTGGTGTATCGATATGTTAAACTCTTCTATCTTACATGCCAAGTAGATACAAATCAGACTTAAATAATTATAAAATTTAAATTAAAATTGAATAAATAAAATGAATTCCTACAATATGTCTTTAGGGTGGTATTCCATGCAGCTATTTTTCAAATAAAACCTCTTAAAATAAGCAATGCTGGTTCCCTTAGGATCAGTTTAAGCTAATAAGTTTTTTAAGTATCAATTATTAACTTACAACCACTGATATAATTGTCAATGGTGGCTGAAAATGAGCACAAAATTGTTTTATTAAGTACTCGTAGTGCAAAAGGATGACTTTCTCTTCCTCATAGGTCAAGAAGTTTCTCTTAAATTATTCAAATAAAATGTTATTTAATTAACACAATCAAACAATATTAACTATTAACTAAATAATATTACATCAACATTTTGTCTTTGAATGAAGTCCGAATTAGCCTTTCGCCTCATATCAGCTAATTGAGCTGCGTCTTTAAACATCCAATTTGATTTTTGGGTACTTGAATTAAACATTATGTAACTTGATAACTAATTAAAGAAAATAATTGTTTTTTTTATTTAATTTAAAACTATTCTATTAAATTATTAATGAGAATTGAACTTCTCATTTAGAAATACACACATTTATTTCTAAAATAAAAAATATTAATTTAACAAAGGTTTATTAATTGATCAATATTTAAACTAAAAAATTGATACAAAATAATTATTCTTCAACACTGGCTTCTGTTTTTGGCTTTGGTCTTTTTGGATAACTATGCTCTGACAACATTTCATTTGGTAAAATTCGATGTCTTTCGATTCTGGCTTTTTTTTGCTCGATTTCCTTTAAATGGAATTATAAAAAATTATAAAAAATAATATATTTATTTATACTCTATCCCTAAGCTTGCAGTAATGTTTGTAAGATGGATAGTTGTAATAAAAAGGTAGTTTCTCTTTTTTCTCTAGTCGATAGCGATTTTGGAAAAGGTACAAATTGATATTTCTTTGATACTTATCATTAGCTTGAAGATTGTTTTCCTCGATTGGGTTCTCGGCTTCAGCCAATACCAGAGGAAAATAGTCCATTTCTGGCTTAAATTCAACTACATGTAGATTTTTTTCCTTGGCAATATCGGCATATTTTTTTTGATTGAGAAGTCCGCTCAAAAAAGCCTTGGTTATATTTTTCGGATTGCGACTACCTTCAATTTTGGCATACAAATCCTTGATACCAATCAAATTACAAAGTAGCTTTATGATACGGTGACATCGAAGACCGTAGCCTTTAGGTTTTCTTTCCGCATAGATTTTGGTGAAATAGTATTCTTGGTAAAAATCATGGTATAAAGTTCTATCCTCACATCGGTCAATGTACAAAAGTCGCTGTGAAGCCCTCGATTTGGCCATTTTAATCGCTCCATTAGCAGTAGATCCTTTACCAAGCCCATAGCCTATTATGCCATCAAAATTGCCCGTCACTGCAAAGCAACTAGCTGTTTTTTTCTTTCCCAAAATTGACTTATGGGCAATCATTGTCTTATACTCCAAAATTCTTGAGTCAAATTTACTAAAATCAACTTAGAAATTTATGAGTTTAAAAAATTAATCTTGTTTGTAAAAAATAACCTACCATCATCATATGGTAAAGGAGGCCCTATTGATTTACCATTTAAACTGCTGCCTGTAAAACCTCTTTCATGTGGTGCAATAGAGATTCTCCTAAATTTGTCCATTTTGTTTCTAATCTCAACAAGCCGCTTCTCTCTTTCCGTATCTTCTCCAATTATCTTCATTTTTGTCAATTGATTTCGATTCAAAACATCAACATTAAGACCAGGCCACTCAATTTTAAGTTTGCCTTGGAAAAAAGTTTAAATTTAAATTTAAGTTTTGTTTTAATTAAATAAACCATCTCCAATATTCTGTCCCAAATTTAAATCTTTGGCTTTCGAACCACCTCTTCGTTTGCCTCTACCTTTCTTTGAGCCTTGGCTACTTACGGATAGTACAGATTTCCACAAGTCATCAGCTCGATCTTAAACTTAAATAATTAATCTATCTTTTTGACCATTTACCAGACTAAATTACAGTTGAACTGTTCTATTTGTGTAAGCAACACATTTTTTGGCAAAAGATTTGTTGTGAGACTTTTTTTGGCCAAACTAGGGCCTAATTTGGTCAATAAACTTATCATTATTATTAAAATAAATTTTTTATAGCAAAAAAAAATATTTTAGTTTATTATTTTTATAGAATTATTTTTAATTTAAAATTTTGAAATATTGCAAATAAAAATTCATTAAAGCTTTGAACGAAAAAAAAGCATCAAAAATTTTTTCCAAATAATTATTAAATCAGCCTTTAGAATTAAATAAAATAAAAGATATCTTGTATGGTTATAATTAATTATTATTAAAATTTGATTAAAAAAATTTTAATTTAAAAAAAAAAGATCGGGTTTTAGAAAAAATTAATTAATTGAGATATGTTTTGGCCTTTGGTCACTTCTAAAGAATTGAGGAATCAAGTTTATATTTTTTTTTTCAATTTTTTTTACTTTGGGACAGCAAATTTTACTTTAAAATTTGAACCAATTTTTTTTTTTGCTTTGGCAAGTTAATTTTGCTTTGGTAAAATGCTAAGTAAGTTTGAACATGAATTGAATTGAGTATACCAAACAACAGTAATGCAAAGAGTCTATTGAAAGCTGAGCATAGTGTTTAAGACTTAACTGAATTGTCCTTTACATGGTATTAGATAATTAGGTGACAGATATTTTTTAATTTAGAATTTAAAAATGACAGCTACCAACGAAACTTATTTGCCAACTTATGAAGAGCTGTACGTTCCACCAATCAATTTGACTTCAAGTGCCCTAAGAGCCGGAGCTCCTTACTTCGGAGTTTTCTGTGACAAAGAATCCAAAGTTAATATTCTAAATTAAAATCCTAATAAAAATTTATCTTTATTATTTAAGGAATTTATGTTGTGCAAAGCTGAAGAACGAGATCCAAGAAAATGCTTGGACTCAAACAAACAAGTCAGCTTGTGTGCATCCAGGTTTTTTCACCAAGTACGTGAAAACTGTGCTCTACAATTTACCAACTATTGGATGTGCTTGGACAAAGCACCTGAAGGCCAAATGTCCTATCAATTGTAATTCATATCATATTAAAATGTAATTAACTTTTAATTTTCTCTTGGCAAACAGCTGTCGCAAAACCCAAGCTGAACTAGATAAATGTCTATCGGAAAAAATGAATCTTAATCGACCAGAGATCGGATGGATTTCTAAAGTTAAGCTTCACCAGACCGATCGACCAAAACCAATTGAGAAGCAACCCGATATTCAACCTATACCTGAAGCGGCTAGCTCATTCAAAGAAGTTCCCGAGGCTCTCGATAGTTTAAAAAGAACAAACAACAGAGCTCTTTAAGATTAACTTGTTAGTTTAAAAAAAATACAAATTTAATTTAATAGATTTTATTAATTTAAAAATATTCAAAAATAAACAAAAATTTTTAATTAATTTTATCTTTTTTTTTCTCAAATCATTTACATTGCATAATTTTAAATTTAACCATGTAAAATCGGTTCACTGACTTTGTCATGACTGTGGGCTTTTTGTCTCTGTTCAAAAAAAGCTGTTCAAAGATAATTTTTTAGATTAGATAGACAAAATTTTTATCAAAAAATAGAAAAAATAAAGTTTAAAAATAAATTTAGTTTGATAAATAGTTAATTTTGGTGTTGGCAAAATATATTTTAATTTTAATTTTGGTAAGTGAACTAGCTAGGTAATAATAAAGAATCTCAGCATTTTGGCACGCCTAGATCATAGATTGGAATAAGTAGATCATGATTTCTTTAGTTTTGGAAAATTTTTTATTTTTTAGAAATTTCGAAATTTAGAAATTAGGAAAATAAATTATTGTGACTTTTTTTTATATTTAAATTATAATAAATTCGATTAGTTAAGATTTTTAAGAGATGAATTTAGTCAAAAAGTATAAATTACTTTCACCAATTGTGCTTAATGTGCTGAGAAAAATTTTAACAAAACATTATCGTAAATTTTAAATGATTAATTACAAGAAGCAGATTAATGATAAAAATGCAAGTAGATAAAAAGCTCTTCACTCCAGGTCCCTTAACTACCACTTATTCGGTCAAACAAGCAATGCTAAAAGATCTAGGCTCGCGTGATGATGAGTTTATTCAAATTATAAAATATGTTCATGATAAATTAATTGAGATTGCAGGTTTTATCTTTTAAACATTTAAATAGAAATTAATTATCTAAATTTATGGAAAGGCTTGCCGAATAATGAGTACACAGCAGTGCTTATGCAAGGCTCTGGAACATTTGGCGTAGAAAGCGTCTTCCAAACATGTACTAAATTAAACGAGTCAAACGTTTTGGTTTTGGAAAATGGCGCTTATGGTCAGAGAATGGAAAAAATATGCAAATTGCTATCTATTAGTCACAAAGTTCTAAGATTTCCGGAGGACAGAGCAATTGACTGTGATGCTGTCCAATCTTTTTTGGAAACAGACAACAAGTACACTCATGTTGTAAGTTGATTTTTTCAAGCATAATTTATAATTAACCACTATATTTACTTTAAAATTTAAATATAATTTTAAAATACACTTCAAATTTTAATGTTTATTTAAAAAGTTATTTTCAAATAATTTGTAAAATTTTTTGTTCTAATTTAAAGTAAATCAGAGATTAAAATAATCAATTTAGATGATTTGTTTTTAAAATTTGTTTTGAATTTATAATTTAATAATGTAAAAACATTTTTTCAAATATATGAGTAATATTCTATCTAATATTAGATAGGAATACTTTTTAAATTTTGCTTAAAATTATAAATTATCTCGCAAGGCTGTAATACACGGTGAAACAACATCAGGTGCACTAAACAATGTGGAAAAAATAGGCCAAATAGTCAAAAATTATATACCCGATTCGATTTATATAGTGGACTCAATGAGTGCTTTCGGGGCAGTGCCAGTTGACTTCCAAAAAGGTTTTATAGATTTCTTGATTAGCTCGTCCAATAAGTGTATACAATCAGTGCCAGGATTTTCATTCGTAATTTGTTCTATCAAAAAACTTTTATCTTTTAAAAGTAGAACAAAACTAAACCAATTTAATAGATAATTTATTAATATTATAAAAGATAATTCCCGAAGTCTGTGCCTGGACTTGGTAGATCAATACGAAAACATGCTTAGAACCAACCAATTTCGATTTACACCACCGACACATTCCATTTTGGCATTCAAGCAAGCTTTGCTAGAGCTTGAGCAGGAGGGAGGTCCACAGAAGCGATACGAAAGGTACTCAAGCAACCATGAAATTGTCAGAAAAGGCCTTTTGTCAATAGGGTTCAAAGAACTAGTGCCACATAAGGAACAAAGCAAAATAATCAACTCATTCTACTATCCAAATGATGAAAACTTCAATTTTGAGGAATTTTATAAGCGTCTCAGTGATAAAGGCATGGTAATATACCCTGGCAAAATGTCCAAGGCATCTTGCTTCAGAATCGGAAGCATTGGTACATTATTTGGAAAAAAATTAAAAAGCTTTTATTTTTCTTTTAATTTAGGAGCTCTTTATGCAGAAGATATGGAACAATTAGTCCTGTTAATAGTTCAGATATTGCGTGATATGAATGTAAAAATTCCAATTCAATATTAAAATTTTATGTATTTTTTTTTTATTTTATTTTATTTTTTATTTTGAATAAATAAAGCATATAATACTTGTTTGGATTTATTGTATAACAAGCTTTGAATTAATGGCGGATTAAGCCCACGGCTCAGTTTTTCACTGTCTTAGAATAATGATAGAGAATATTCGCCTAAATTACTTTAATTATTTTCGAAACAATTTTAGGACTCATTTATTATCTAATCAGTAATTTGTTGGAATAATTTTTGATGCCTTTTCCAACCACAAGTTAATCTTGTTTTTTTTTTATATTTTATTTTATTATTATTTTTTGTTTTGTTTATAAAAAAAATAAAAAGTTTTAATTTCGAGTGATTATTGACAAGAGTGTTTATTTAATATTGAGATGTTTAAGATTCCTAATCAAGAATATAAAATTAACAAAAAAAAAATAGAAAGAAAAATTTCATCTAAAATTAAAAAAATATCGATTTGTGCCCAAGACAAACTAAATCATACACACAAGTTTGATTGTCTTTAAATATGACTTTTATTTTTTCTATTAGTTTGTGATTACTCAACAAACATGGTCTTAAAATGTTAAATATGAGCTTTTAATTGATTGCTTTTAAGCGATTTTAAATATTTTCATTTGGTGCTGTCAAATTTACTTTTTACTATTTTAAAATACTTTTAAATTAAATGGATTACATTTTTCCAAGAATAATCCAGACAGATCAGCGCATTTTAGTTGACAAGACAACCAAATAATATTTAAAGCCAATTTTTGCTGGCAAAGTCTTGTTGGAAATTTTGGTTTTTAATTTTATTAGATAAGAAAAAATTATATCATGCTTATGAATTTGAGGGATAAAATTTTTCCAAGACCAGTTTAAGCACTTTTGCTGGCAAGATAACCAAATATTCAAAAAAAATTTTTGTTGGTAAAGTCTTGTTGGTTGTTAATTTATTAAGTAAGAAAAAATTCATATCATGCTTGGCAATGATTTATTTCAGTTTAAACTTGGCTCATATTATTTAATCATCCGCTTAATTAATCTACAAGAGTAATACGAACACATACAAAGTAATTCAATATTCAAATATTGGTTTTTGATTTTGTTCTTATGGAGCTTTCATTTGAGATTAATACGTAGGGAATACTCGGCTTAAATGGATCAATCACTTGTGATTATCGGCTAGAGAAGGCCCATGAGCCGAGAATAAATCAATTTATACAACATAAAAAAGCGAGAAAATTATATATTTTCAATTTGGAAAATGATTGATTCGAGCTCAAGGTTCTAGTTGGCGCATTAATCATTCATCTTTGCCTTAAAAATAAATATTAATCATACTTTGGTGCCTATTATCTAATATTGTCTGAACAATCAGGACAAGTTGGGTCAAAAATTTAATCTAAATTATTTATTGATAAAAAAAAAAATTTATTAATATTAAATATAGAAATAAAATTATTAAGGAATATGTTGATCGGAGCCAAATGGCTGCATATATCATATATTTGTAATCGTGTTCACTTAGTATTTTTATATATCAAATATTGAAATTATGCCATTTTAAAACTACAATAACAATCAGTATTTTGTTTTGTTAGCTGCGTAGATAATTTGAGATTAAACTTTTTCTTATTTTTTTTCTAATTTTTTGTTTCTAGCCAAATAGTTCTATTCTGTGACCTAAAACATCTGAATATCTATTTGTATATCGATTTTTTAAATTAAATTTTAAGCGGTAAGCTATTGATTATTTTAATTATTAAGTCTATGGTCCTCGATTAATAAAAACACTTCCGTCCTAGTATTGTTTTTCTAATGTGCCAAGTTGTTAGCAAAAATCGATTTGGCATTTTTATGGCCATGATCTAGTGCTGCTCACGTTTCAGTTAAATTAACAAAAAAAAGAGAAAAAAATTCTATTGAATTATTTTTATTATCTAAGGAATACACTTAAATTTAATTTAATTTCTAAATTGGGTCCTGATGTTTTCATATATTTTAATTTGTCAAATGGAACTAGTTGCTTGAATAGTTATTGTTTATGTTTAATTTTAATTTTTTAAATGTCCTGTTAAAAAGTGATTGGGGACATGATAAGGAAAAGTTTTTATTCGGCTTTGGATGGCATGGAGTTTTTGGTGTAGAGTACTCGTGCAATTAATGTTCAATTGACGTAATCGTTGTCTAAGCTTATCTTGAAATTTTTTCTCTCTAATCAAAAATCAATAATGTAAATCAATAAGAGTTTAATAAATTGTAAAATAAATGAATAAAATTTGAAGATAATCTTACTTTTAGCTTAATTCATCTTAATTATAGACTTATTTGAAGCGATTAAGAATGTAAAATTAAGCAAATTCCAATCTTACTCAAGCATATTTTCTTCTTATCTTATTTCTTCACATTTCTCACTAGTTTTTAAATTAAAAATTGATAAATTTTTGGATTTTTTTTATTTTTTTTTGTTTTTTTTTCCCCCAATTTTTGCTGCACATCTTTTTTACGTTCTTAGCAGCAAGTTTATATCTTTTATATCTCTGAGCCATGTTTTAAATCAATTGATTTCTAATTTAACTAAATGAGAAACTATCTTGAGCAAAACATTTAAATTTATATACATCAGTAAATCGAGTTATATATTTATTATATATATATATATATATATATATTGATTTTTAATATACAACTTTCTATAAATCCAAGTTTCTGTTTTTATTTTTTATTATGTTCAGTAGATAAACAATCAATTTAAGCTCAAATTTGGGAAGATATTTTTAGCCATTTTTTTTTTATTTTTAATGTTAAAAAATTCAATTTTTATCAAGTATTATGCTAAAGGTCTATGCTAGAAGCTAAGTTAAATAAGTTGAGTTTATTTTTATGTCGAAAAACATGATAGAATTAAGCATATTTTGATCCAAAGCAATAAATATGTGTTCAATCGAAAGAAAAAAGCGATTAAGATCTTTTGAAATCTGAAAATAATCAGATAAAACATAGATTATTAGAGTTTAAAAGTTTTGGATATGTTGAATTAGCTTTTTTATTTTAAATTGCGTCATAATTGGCATTTAGTTAATTTGGCGAAATAGAATTTGAATTTGGCAACAAAATGTTTTTTAAATTGTTGTTTAATTGCTAAGAGGAGAGATTTTTATTCTGCTAATTTAATGAATAGAACCAACTTGCCTTACATTGTGATATTAAATCTAATAAATTAAAGACTTTGATAAGAAACAGTACCTTCACCTTTATTTTATTAACTAAGCCACTAAAATCAAAAGCTGAAAAATCTAATTATTAAAGGAAATTTTTTAATATTAAAAGTTCTAAATAATAGAAAAATATCAAGCAAATTATTAATAGACAACAAAAATATTTTTTTAACTAAATGAATAATTAAATTACTTAATATTTAATTTAGTTCAATCAACTAACTTAATTAGTTGAGTAGACTATTTGTGGAGTTGTAGACGCGACCTGGCAGCCTCGGTTGCCGAATCAGCCTCTAATTACAGACTCTTATCTGAGTCAGCAGTGAACTTAAGGATCAATTTAATATGCCAAATATTGAATAAAATTATTGCATCCAAATTCTCAAATGAATAATTAAAAATAAAACTATTTTTTTAACTTTTATTATTTAATAAAAAAATATTCGAAACAAAGCCAGTTGTTTGTTCGAATTGGATTAGTAACATTTTCGGATTGCGTAATTTTTATAAGAATTAATTATAACTAGTCGTGAAATTGATCAACTTTTTAGAATAACTCAATTTCAATAGCTCAAATAACATTAATTATATAAGGTTAAAAAATCGATATAATTATTGTACACTTGGGCCAAATCTCGGCTTTGGGTGCCAGCCGAAGCCATAGCAAATAGACCAAAATTTAAATTAGATTTCGAGTAGCGCTCAAGATAAGCTACGCATACTAATGAACAAAGCCCTTTCGAGTATAACAAAAAATCGCCCAGCCAGCAGTAGAACCAAATTATATAGTTCTATAATTGTGTATATATATGTGTATATATTTTTAGGCTTTTTATTTCGACTTATCTTAGAGAGCTAATTAATAAATCAAGTTTGATTAGATTTTATAAGTTTAGTTTTTTTTTTTATTTAATTTTCTTTTAGGTTGTAATTACATCCTTAATTAAATGACAAGCTCTATAAATATTATTGATATTTGATTAGGATATGCAAGGATTGGGGCATAGTTCGAATAAAAAAAATATTTATTATTATTTTATTTTATAAATAAGGTTCCGATCATTTGATTCTGATCGGCGCTTTTTGGGCTGTCTTTGGCCTCAAATGCTGCTCTATTTACCAATTTTTTTCTCTATAATTTAATTCTATAATTATCATTCTATTCCAAATCGCTCAGCAATTCTATCCCAGTTCCTCGATTAGGTAAATTGTTCGAGTTAAACTAATCAATTACACGGTTTAATGATAGGAACATACAGAAATCTTAAATTCAATTTTCCTACCATCAATTGCTATTTTTAAAAATAATTATCAGTATCTGTTTTACTTAACGCTTTACCATAATAGATAGAAACCAAGCTATAAATTTGGAAGTCATTTTAACTCGATTCGGCTTTTTTTCTTATCTATTTTCAATTTATTTTTTTCAATTATTTTTTTTTATTTGTTTTATCAAATTTGTCAAGCATAAGGATGTAAAAAATTAAATTAATTTTAGATAATTTTTTTGGTTGCATCCAGTTTAATAGTGAAAAAAATCCACCGCTTTGTCAACAGAGCGAATGTTGGTCTAACTTAATTTTAACTGATCAATAAATACAAATCTAATTGATAATAATAAGAATTTTATTTAAAATATAATTAATCTTGAGATTTGAATTAAATATAAATAAATTTCGACTCTGACAATTTAGTTTATTTTTTTTCCAAGATCAAATTTAAATATTAATAAGACTGTTCCGGAATTTAAATATATATATATTTTATTTTAAGTACTTGTTATTTTAGTCGTGAGGTAAATTTTATTCCATAATGAATTGTTCCTTAAATTTCGGCAACTAATTGTACCATACTTAGTACAGAGAAGCAGTCTTAATTGCTTAATTATAGCTCTTTTTTGGCTCAGAAACTTAATTGAAGCTTTCATTAGAAATAAAAAATGGCATTGTAGAAAAATTTAACTTTGTTTAAAATTATTTTAGATTTAGCAATTGATTAATTTTCCATTTAATCACGAATTGATTTGGACCAATTTAAATCACGTTATCGACTCATCAGACTTAGCTTAAGACTTGCAGAATATGAGGGCAGGGAATAGACAGCTTTTCTGTGAGGCTTTGGTGAGACACGTGAATTGAGCAAACAAGAGCTGGTCACATAATTTATCTAATCTCAATTGAATGCTATTCAGTGACCCGGAATCCAAAATCTGCTCTTCGAATAGCGTAAATAATCGATAGCCTACTAGTAGAACTTTTAAGATATGTCAAAATCAATTATTTTGAGCATAAACAGATAAGATATTCATGTTAGTTTATCTGGTCTGGGGCAAGATTTAATTTTATTATAGATAGTGTAATTTTTGGGGCACCCACGATTGGGAAATTAGAAATTTCGATTGAGAAGGAAAGAAGAGAAGAGAAGAAAAAAAATAAAAAATTTGTCAAAATATTTATTCTCTTGATTGAAGTTTTAGTTAAAATAACAAAATTGACAAGTGAGAAACTTCGTACAATTTAAAGCAAACATTATTAATATCTATGATGGTATAACATATTTGCTTTAAGTTTTTTTTTTGATATATTTTTTATATTTTTGAATTCGATTTATTTTAATTTACTTAAATAAAGTTAATTTTGAAAAGTCCGATTCAAAATTCCAATACTTAATTAACAAACACGTCTTTCTCTGTTTTAATATTTATATTTAATTATAAAATGAAAATTTAAGTAGAAAAATAAAAAGATTTTTTATTTAATAATATTTATTTTTTTGTATAAAAAGTCATCGCCAAAGTTATCATTTTCATTCAGTTCAATTTTATTAGGGCTGCAAAAATAATAACTTTTTTTTTCTTTTTTTTTTAAATAAAATTACTAGAGCTAATATTAAAAATTTACATGATAATTAATTATTTAAAGTTAAAGTTGGGCACATAAAGAGTCTCAGCAACAACGAAAAAAATTGATTTTTCAATTTAGAAATATAAGACTTCGTAGCTCAAATTGACGAAGATAAATAAGAAATTTATAGTTTTTTTTTTTGATTTTTTAATCTCTCGATCGATTCGAGAAGAGAAGAGAACAATAACTTCCGCTTGGCATTATACTTCCTAAGACAAAGTGCCTTGAGACTAAGAACAATTTTCAATTTGAGATAAAGCTCTTTGGCTAAATATCTTAATTTTATTAATTTTGTTAGATAAATCAATAAACTTTAGATAAATGTTTGCTTTAATCTTGAATTAGCGTACAATTAATTTGCTAAAACTACTCGAAGGCATTGGTAAGATATTGGATAACCAGTATTTGTGCAAAATGTTAAGCATCCGCATCGATTACAGACCTAGATTCCGAAAATAAATACCTAATTACGATCTAAGACTAATTTATTTCCTGGATCTAGACCACTCTTTTATTTGAAATAATAATTAAATACTTTAATAGAGCAGCATCCTGATAATTTACAAAACTACCTGTTTAGGAAATTCTATCATTATCTAATTGTTGGCTTTTAATTATATTTTTAAAAATCTGTATTAAATATTTGAATCAAATTTGCATTTATTCATTAAGATAGCTCGATGCTGAGCGAACAAATAGGAAGCTTGTCATTCATATAATTTAATTATTTTGATATTATCAGATATGCTTCATACAGTATTTAACTAAAAGAAACTATACTCAAACAACAAGTCTATTTTGTTGACAATGACTTGACAATTTTGTAACCTTTAGGCAAAGATTTCCCAAGTCTCTAGACTCTTGGTACTGCCAAAAAAAAGCATATTCATTAGGTAAAGAGGGTTACATCCAAACCAAATATAATCTATAATAAATATATATTATTATTAATTGCAAACAATCGAAATATACTCAAAATAGATAATTTATTATTATGAATTCTTTAAGTTATAAATTTTCAAGTTTTTTTTTATTATTTTTATCTTATTTTCTATAAGAGAAATAGTTGCAAATAATTATTATTATTATTATATATTTTTTCGAAATAAAATTCAATCAAAAAAGTTTATTTTAACTATATATATATATATATATATATTTATTTATTTATTTTTTTAGAAATCGAATCAATTTGTGTGTATGTCAAAAAATGGGATTTAGAGCCGAGCGAGACTAGAAACGCCAAGATGACAAATATGAGCCTAATCCCGATCGACCAAAACGATTTCAAATTTCAATTTTAAAACCGATCAAATAATTATTAATTAACTATTTTTATATATTTTTATTTTTCTTGTTTTTAGTCTTTATTTCTCTATTTAAGTCATTTTGCTTTAATTTCTTTTTTTTTTAAATATTATTATTTTAATTGACTCCTCGACGAGATATTTTATAACCCTACTTCTCTAATTAAATAATAATCAATTTCTAATAGGAAAAAATGTCAACTTAAAATTAAGAATTTAGCTAATCGAAAGCTCTACACAACAATTATTAACTTGAAAACAAAATTAGGCAATCTAAAAGCACTTAATCATCTAAATTTTAATTCAGATGCACCAAGATTAAGATTTGTTAAATGGATTTGTTTACCACAGTAGCCCGATTGCCCTACTCAATACTCGGACACCACCGAAACGACACCGTAATCGCCGACAGACTCAACTACAAATACACAGTTATCTTGTTTGTTATATTTAGTATTGTCGTTTCCAACAAGCAGTTTGGCTCGGAACAGATTGTTTGCTGGTCGCCTGGTCACTTTGTACAAAACTATGTTAATTACGTTAATCAGGTAAACTTGGTTCTTGTTACTATTTTTTACAATTTTCTCTCTTGTTAATGTGTGAGTGAGCTAAGTGGATTAGACATCCATGTTTAGCCATTAGGAACGCTTTTAATTGAAATTGGCAACATGTTGGCATTATAAAAGAAAGTTAAAACTAATTGAAAAAATAAAAATTAATTAAATAATTTAAAATTGCTGCTGAGATTTATGCTCAGATAGTGCTACATAAAAAATTAAATAAAATATTTTACATTTTTTTCTTCCTTCAATAATATTATCTTAAATATTTTATAAATTATTAATCTAAATTTAAGACATAAGCATGAACTTTATAGATATGTATTAAAGATAGATTGATTAATAGAAGTAAACTGATATCCGGAATGAAGAATTTATAATTAACTTTTACGCGATTGTTTCCTTCTCGGAATATTGATTTCAAGACTTTTAAGTTCCTCACTGAGAAATAGCAGTTTGATTTTTTATATATCTTCATTAATTTTAAATCTTTAATTAAATAAAAACAAAAACAAGTTTTAATTGCAGTTAACTTTATTTAATTTAATTATTAGAAGAATAAATATACTGATATTTAATAATAATTTCAAGGTTTGTTGGGTATCGAACACATTTTACGCCTCGATGGACGAACACTTGACCAAAGACCATCCAGACCGCAAAAGCCGAGTTCTAAAATACTACCAATGGGTGCCGTTCATATTGTTATTTCAAGCATTTCTATTCTACACACCACGTCTAGTCTGGCGGGCATTGTCCACCAAATCCGGTCTGAACATTGCCAATTTGGTTCAAGCGGCTAGATCCTACCAGAGTTCGGAAAAATTTCAAGACCGCGACAAAATAATGCTGTACATGATAAAATCATTGGATCAGTACTCATATACCAGACGCAAGCGCAAAGGAGGCATATCGAAAAAGTGTGACTGTGACCTTCAGCAACTATGCTTTACCGATGCAACATGCTGCTGTGCCGGCTCATCCAGCACCAACATGATCGGTGGCTCGTCCGCCAACCAGGGCGCAATCGGTGGAACATATCTAATTTGTCTGTACTTTTTAATTAAGCTTTTCTACCTCTCAAACTCTTTGGGACAATTATTCTTACTCAATGTTCTGCTCGGTCACAAAAATTTTCACCTTTATGGCATAGAAATAATGCAAAATATTATGCAAGGTCGTGACGCATCGGACTCTGTCTACTTTCCACGAGTTACCATGTGCGATTTTAAAGTGAGAGATGTGGCCCAAGTGCACACATACACTGTCCAATGCGTTTTACCAATAAATCTATTTAACGAAAAAATATTCATGTTTGTTTGGTTTTGGTTAGCGTTTGTATCATTTGTTAACTTTTATGATCTAACTGCTTGGATCATGAGGTGTTTTTTTTCCAATATTCGTTACCAATATGTTAAATATAGAATAGAGTTAATGCAGCAAGAGTCTCATTTAAGAAAATTTATATGCAAAGACTTTGTTTTTCGTTATTTGCAGCAAGATGGTTGCTTGGTACTGCGTCTAGTGGCCATGAACAGTAGTGACTTAGTTGCCAGCGAGCTGATAAACGAGTTGTGGCGCAAGTATACAGAAAAGTACCGCACTGGCTCGAGCGGAATAGGTGGAGCGGGTGGTCGTGATGGACAGTCGTCCGGTCACTTGCAATCCGGCGGCTCTTCGACCATTATTCGCTCCAATCGCCAGCTGAGAGGCGGTGGCGGCCGTGACCAATCTCCGGGAAAAGACCCAACTGAACTGTAAATAACTGCGATGCATCTTTTTGTTCACTTATTCGTTGAGATTGACCATTTTAAATTACCACAAACAGTTTCACAGAATTTTTTTTTTAATTTTAAATAATTTTTATTTTATAAATAATATATATATATATATATTGTTTCATTTTTTAGTTTAAGTTTAAATTGTTTTATTTTTATTATTTCATTTTTTAAAATAAAATTTATTAAAAGAAAATAAATAAATGGTTTTGTTGATTAAAAAATTGGTAACCATAGAAACAGTCATATGTGAATTTTTTTCTAATTAAATTTAAACCAATTTTGCTCAGCTTTTGATTTTTTTTTTGTTTAATCAAATTAATTTTAATTAAAAACAAAATGAAAATGTGTAGCTTATTTTAATTATTTACTTGTCAATAATATTTTTTTGACTAATACAAAATAAATCATTAAAAATTTATAATTTGTTTCTCATTTTAACAATAATTGACACGTATATTGTTAAATCAAGTAATATTTGACAAGTAACTTAATTTAAAATTTATATACAAAAATTTTGAGGCTTTAATAAAAGATAATTGAGAAAAAAATATGCCAATATATTCTAATTTTGATGAATTTCGGAATAAATTACTAAACTTTGGCTTATCAAATATTATCTGGATAAAAGATAAATTAAATTCTTATGAGTATGATTTAAAATGTTTTTTTCAATAGCAAATTAATAATTTATTAATTTTTTTTTTTTAAATATATAATTGTGGGGCATTCGTCTGGCGTCCGAATGGCGAAAGCCTTTGTTTAAACCCTCAAGTAAAAAAAATATAATTTTTTTTTAGGTTTTTACAAAAAAAGATTTTTAGAAAAAAAATAGATTAAGTAAAAAAGTTTTAGTTCCTAGATTATGGCAAAATACCAAGGTTTCAAAAAAAGATGCTTAAACTGATGATTTATTTTATCATACATAAAAATGTCAATAAAAATTTCAATTAATGGAAATTTAAAGAATCACAAAAAAATATATTTGTTTTTATAATTACTCTATTCAATTTGAAAATTAGAAAAATATTTTGATAAAAACTTTTATTCAAAATAATTATTTTGTTTTAGTTATCATGACATTTTTTAATTATAATATAAATAATAATTATTAGGAAGATTATTAAACATAAAAGTATTAACCAACCTGAAAAAGAGCTTAAAAGCATACCTAAAAAGCTATTATCTTCAAGGACAGATTTAGTAGTTGAAGAGCTCGACAAGGTAAAGAGATTAGATAAAAATTTGGCTGTCGATGAAGCAGTTTTAGAGGTTGTAGATAAAGAAGAGTCTTTTTTTATGGTATTTGTTGGAATATATCGGCAATCAGAGTACCATTCACTAAATTTTACACAAGTCAACCAGGACTGACACAGAGTATTTCCTTTATATGATAATCCACCGCATTGACCCCATTCGTTAACTCTGTTTGGATCATTAGGCTTTGGTTGGCATTGTGAATACCATTGATCCACGACTTTACAAATAGATGAACTATCACATGTTGTGTCTCCGTTGTAGTTAACACCACCACATTGGCTCCAAACAGGCAATTCACTTCGAACCAATTTTAAAGTTAGAAAAAAAAGAGTCCAACGTAGAATATTTTTCATATTTTTTTTAAATCAAAAAGATAATTATTTAAATAGTCAAAACTAAAATGAATAATAGATTTATTCACATCATTTCATGTGCTCTCTTATAACTTTTTTAAAAAATCAATCAGGTAAAACTGCTATTTAACATTCCTTTTTTAATTAAATTTTGAAAAAATAAAATTATATCAAAATGTAATTTTAAAATTGTAAATGTTAATTATTCGTTTGAAGAACATAAATATAATCATAGAAAAGATCTAAATTAAATAATTATTAATTTTTATTTAATTTAATATTAATTGAATAAAATTCCAAATTTTTCATTATATTAATTTTTATCTAAATTTAAGAAAAACTGTTTTGAGATGAGTCCGAATGATTGATGGATTTGAAAATACCTCTGAATTGAAATTTTTTATATTCTTAGACTTTTTTTTAAATGAAATTAAATTTTCTTTTTTAATTTTCAATAAGTTTTGAAAAAAAATTTAAAATAAAAAGTAAGACAATATTCAGAGTGTTTTACTGCAATCAAATGGAGATTTTGGAATAATGGTATTGCCACTTGCAATGGTTACAGCAATTACTCCATCATTGATTCTATTTCTTAGATTATTTCCACTGATCCATGTGTCACAGTCATCTAAAATTATTTGCTTTTCAAAATTAAATTTTAAATAAAATAATTTAAAAAACTTGTATTCGCTCCACCAATTCCATAACCACAATTAGATATGATATATTTTTTGGTTAAATCACTCATAAAACGCCACTCAAGTTCATTTGCTCTTATTTGTGGTAGATCTGGTCTCAACTTAAAATAATTTTTAATTTTAATTAGACAAATTAAATTTTTAAAATAATTACACTTCCACCACTTGTATGAATAAAATCAATATCAGCTGATTCAAAAAAACCCCACCATGTTCTCATACCATCTTTGCCTAGCCATGGACTAATGTCCCAGGAAATTAAAGCATTTGGAAGCTCAGATTTCAAAGCCAAAACGAAATCATCAAAAAGCTTTCTCATGTATTCGCCTGAGAGTGGACCTCCGATTTGTCTTTGATCAGAGTAGTATTGGACAAAATCAGGCTCGATTGCAAAAACAACTCTTTTTTCCTTTCCATATCTTTCAGCAATCCATTTAGCATGATATTTGTATTTATCGACTAATAATTGTCGATTATCTCTAATAAATTTAGCTCCTTGAACACATAAATTGTAATGATAATCAACATCACAATCTTTGATATTTAAATCATATCTTGCCTGAAATGCAATTAAATACATGTAAAAAACAACTGATTTTTTATTTGCCAAGGCTGTATCTATCATAGGAGCATGAAACCACGGATTAAAATCAGTACCAAGATCATCGCTATAGGCCAGCCAGATAGAAATAAAATCAAAGTTGTTATAATCAACATTATTATTTAATGTCCAGTCAAAAGAAATTCCAACTTTTAGTCTATTGGTTTGAAATACCTCATCACATTGTCCATTGAATGGCGTGTTTTTTTTGGATGATGTTAAAGATGTAGTTCCAAGGCTATTTGAAGAAGTACTTAAAGTTCTGGTTAATGAAGATGATGATTTTTTTTGAGTTGTGCTCGATCGAACATATTGACAATTAGAATACCAATCATTAAGCTTAACACAAGTCAACCAGGACTGACACAGAGTATTTCCTTTATATGATAATCCACCGCATTGACCCCATTCGTTAACTCTGTTTGGATCATTAGGCTTTGGTTGGCATTGTGAATACCATTGATCCACGACTTTACAAATAGATGAACTATCACATGTTGTGTCTCCGTTGTAGTTAACACCACCACATTGGCTCCAAACAGGCAATTCACTTCGAACCAATTTTAAAGTTAGAAAAAAAAGAGTCCAACGTGGAATTTTTTCCATGTTAAATTCCATGTTTTATCCCATGGTTGAAAAATCATGTTTATAAATACAATATTCATATGAATAATAGATTCAGTTGACTGAATTTTACCAAGACTGCTTCAAAGTTTTTTTCTTATTCATTAAAATAAAATTCTTAAAATTCATTATTCAATTTTATTCAAATGTTTTAGGAAAATATTTATAATAAACATGATTTACGATTTAAATTAAAAATAATTTAATAATTTTTTGTTCTATTGATATGATATTAATCATTCAATTGTAAAGATTCTAAGATTTTAATTTAAAGTTTAAGCATCTGGTCAACAGAAGAAATTCAGCAAAATATTAAGCAATAAGTCAAATTAATTGTGTTCGATTCAATTTTTAATACTAGATAATTTACAGCACTTATCTGTTTCATTTCCGAAGCTTTATCAAAACTAAACAAGTCGGAAGCTAGGCTGAAAAAGAAAAGGTTGTCATTAAGAATCACTTACTAAAAATAATTTTTTTTTCTTAGAATTTATTCTCAATAATACATTATTATTTAAGATTATTTATTATTATTATTTAAAATGTTATTAGCTTGACTCTTTAAAGCAAGAAATGTGTCTACTTAATTAAATGTTAAATGTTAAAATCAATAATATAAAATTTTTCTGTGATTATTTGAATTTTTCAAATCAAAAAATTTTAAAATGCTTACATAAAATATTCATATAATTATCTATTTGTTTAAAAGTTTATCGGTTAGATAATCAATAATTCATGAGCCGATCACTTACATGAATTAATAGATTTAATTATACTCTTTTAAAAATTCTTATTTTTATTAATTTTTGATTAAATAATTTATTGATTAATAAATAATTTAATATAATCAAGTGTTTTTGGGAATTATTTAAAAATTAGCAATAAGAGATTTTTTTTATTGATTAAAATAGATTAAAAAATTCTAAATTTAAATTGCTTGTTACTAATTATATCTTGAGCAAAATGTCTAAATAATCAACTTCAATAGCCTAATTAAACTACTGAATCTCTTTTTTTTTGAAAATTTTTTTCTTATTAAAAATCAAATTTATTGCTTAATTAGTATAAATTTTATAAAATAAATCATTGAAAAAATGGAAAAAAATTAGATATTTTATTATTTAATAAATAATTAACAAATAAATAAGTCTATTTATCAATCTACTAAACAGGAGACTCCAAAAATTTTACGGTCAAGTGTTCTTTCTGGAATAGCTTTTTACGATTTGATGAATTAATAAAGCTGCTATTTGACTTGGCCTTTCCAAGCACTCTGTTCTTGGTCCGTGGCGTTGAATGTTCACTAAAGTTCGCTTGAGCCAAATTTTCCATACTTTTTTTGTGCAAGTCAAGCAATGACTTTCTGACAATTGGTGACAAAGTATACAATGGATTCAGAAACTGGCTACTTTGGTCAAAATCCTCTCCTAATTGTATATTTCCATTTGATAGAGAGTTTTTCTTACGTAAACCATTTACGTCATAGTGAAACGGGTTAACTTGCTCATGATCGTACATATTTAGGCACGAAAAACTACTACTACCAATTTTTCTATTCAGATTCAAAGCTGGCGAGATTTTTTGGTCTAAGTTTTCGGGCAACACTGAGCTGGTCCTCGCCTGGGAGCTTTCTTGGTACATGCCAAAATGTAGCGATTTGATCGGATCACGAGAGTAAATAACTGCTTCCGTTTGATTATTAACAACCTTAATGTGATTAATGTTATGTGGGTCCTTGAGCTTGTACTTGTACGGCACATCTCGATAATGAGTGGTTCTCAGTTTGCCAAATGTTTTGAAAAACTTGCGTAGCGACAAAATCCATAAGACAATGACAAACAGAATGACAAATATTTCCAAAGGTTTCATGGCATAGCCAGATGTGAACTCGTTTGGTGTTTCATTAACTTCATATTTGGGTCCGTGGCTCTCTTTGCTCGAGCCTCTTTTGTTCCTGGTACCTAATTCATTTTGACTAAAATTTTCATTAAGTATTCTCATTGTATAAACTGAGGTATTTTAAATCATTTTATTAAAATCTTTAAAAATAAAAATAGCAGGAGGCTGGTTCATTAAGCTTTTTTTTTTGCCAAACTACCAGAAAAATAGAATGAATAAAAAAAATCAAAAAATGATAAGCTTTTTTTTTAAATTTTATTTCTAAATGCCAAAGTCGGAAATATTTTCATCAAAGACAGTTTTACATTTTATTTTGCTTTTTAAATTAACTAAATTCATGAAAAAGTTTCTTTAGAAAAAAAATCGATTTCGATTATATCATTTATTAGATTTTAGCTTGAGTATAGTCAAATTTTAATTTTTACTCAATCATCTAGTATCGGCTTGTAATTAAATGTTTATTCATGCCACTAAATGACTTAAGCTACTAGTGCCAAATAATCGCACCATATTCAATTAATACCTTAATAACTAAGGAAATTAGAAAAATATGCGTCAATTTTAAATTTGAAAAAAAAGCTTTTACTTTTATCTTAACTATGAAAATAAAAATCCAAAATATAAATTATATTTTAATGTTTAATAAACTCTGTGATTATATTTCTTCAACTACTTTGCCATTAATCAATCATCAAATTACTTATTTTAACTCCTACAACAATAACAAAAAAAAATTTATTCATTTCCATAATAATTTTAAATTTATTTTGGAAGGAAATATTTAAATGTGTAAATCATCTTAATAATTTGTACCCTGGCGCAGAATTAAACAAAATTTATGCCTAATTTAAATAAAATCTTTAATAGAAATGAAAACAAAAATTTAATATAAATTGTTTATGTTTTATTAAAAAAGAGAGTCGGAAAATTATAAAGAATTTTTTTTATTAAAAAATGAATATTTAAAAGTCTAGCAGATGCTTTTTTTTTTGATTGAGTGTGCCGTGACACAAAACCTTGGCAAATAGAGGAAAAAATAATAGAAAAAAATATATATATAAAAGACATGATTATCTGAAGTATGCAAATTAAAGCTAAAGGCACGAAATAGACGGATGATAACAATTGATTAGATTTTAAAGCTGAATGTGTCCATTTAGACTAATGGATTTTTTATTTTAAATAAAATCAATAGCTTAAATATCTATAAATTAAAATAATTATAAATAAAGAAATTTCTTATGACTCAATGAATTAGAAATTATTAAAATTGTGTAAAATGCTAAATTTGACTTAATTTCTGGAAATATGAACTTTAGATACACCTGAGGATAAAAAATATGATCATGGTCGGAAATAATAAAGAATCTAGTTTTGGTTTATAAATAAAAAAAGTACATTGATCTAATGTTTATTTATCTCTATAAACATACTTAATCGATTCGAAGCTCGATATAATCTAAATTTGATTACTCTAAGGCCTAATAGCTATTCAAATTAATGGTAATGCCAGAACTGGATCAACAGTTATCTGATAATATTGCTCTACGCATTTTTCCAAAAAAAGATAAATTAATCAAAAGTTGCGGAAAATTTCACTTTTCTTTTACTTGTTACAATAAATTAGAATAGATATTTTTTATTAGAGAACTTATTTTTCGAAAAATCTTTCAATCTTAATTATCATTTTTAATAATTTTTTTTTTTCAATAACAAAAAATCAAAATAAAATACTCAACATTTTGGTCTAATTAATAAAATTAGTTATAAAAATTTCTACCCCTCCATAATTCTATAAATATTCAATTTTATTAGATTATTAAATGTTGATTAAACAAAATCTTTAAGTAAAGGTTAAATTAAACCATCTAGTGGATTATGGGATATTTATCTGTTGGAAAATTTTTAATTGACGTAATCGCTTTTGATTGACAGCATTTGGCTTGGAACATTAACAAAATCTTTTTTTTCCTTGGATTTTTAATAAAAAGAGATTATCTGACAAGCTCTTGGAGTAATTTAATCTTTTTTTTAGATAAAACGCTTGGAATTTTTGAGGATTTTTTTCTTACTTAACTTAATTAAGCTTGTTTAAATATTAAAAATTGTCTATCATTAATAATTTAATCAAATAGAATAAAATTAATTGAGTCTATTTTTTTGATTAATTTTAACTATTTAAATACAAGAAGGGCTTATTTTATGTTTTATTTTTGGCAATGATGAGATTTAATTAAAGAAATTATATGCATTAAATTTATTTTAATTTTCCGAAATGTCGGAAGTTAATAAATAAATCAAATTTAAAATATCACATAAATTTTATTTTAGAATTCTGTTGGCAACAAATATTCGAGTTTAAAATACATAATTTTAATTACAAAGCCACTTTTCTGTCAAAAATAGTCGTAAAAATAGTTCCGGATTGTCACTGTTTCATAGATAACAAATTAAATAAATTAAAAAAATTGTCAATCTTTAATAAATGGCACACTCAAATAACCATTCCAATTAGATAATTTATGTTTCTTGTGATATTCGATCAAATCTTTGAGACTATTGTGAACGCGAGGCTCGCCGATGATTATGAACTTGCCATTTGGTAAAGCGTCAATCATGTAATGACGGCAGCGATTTTCAGCTTTGAAGGACAGTGAATAGCCGTCTCTGGAGTCACTTTTGCGCACCAGATAAGTTCCAATCTCTTTACTCTTTAGAAACTCTTCAGATTGTCTTTTATTATGGAAAAAAAAGTAAAAAAAAAGTATAACTTTTTTGACAAGCTTTAATTACCCGCGTGTTATTTTGCCAAAGAGCCAAACGGGTCCTTTTTTTGCCTCACTTGATCTTTTGACAGGACTTTTGTTAACTCCATTTACAACCTTATTATTCAAGTTATCATAAATTTTTGGAATTGACGACTGTCCTACATTTGTTTTTCGATTCTTTTAATAAAAAATGTAATATTATCAAATAAGTTTTAATCAAATTTTTTTATTCTTTTTCTAATTATTATTTTTTTGAAAATTGATGCAAAATTTTTTTTAAGAATTTTTCTTAGATCTTATTGTTATCAGTCTAATAAGATTTTTAGATTGAAAATCATAAGCTATTGTCTGGGTAAAATTCAAAGCTTTTCTAAAGCAATTGTTATTGGAGGGTTTCTGTATCAAAGATTGGTTCTCTAATTCTAATTTAAATCAAACCTTAAATTTCCGCTGAGATAAAAAATTTCTTCCTTTACAAATAAATCATTTTCAGAAACTATCTAATAATAAATTATTTATGGATTTTTTTCATAAAATATTTTAAAATAATGCCAACGCTACTATCTTTTATTTCATCATGCTTGATATAAATTAAATTTGATATTAAAATTTTAGTTTGGATAATTAAAAAAATTTTAAAATTTAATTGAAATGCTTTTACCGGGCTACGCTCGACTTTGGTCTTATGTGACTGAATTTGGCCACAATCTTCGTCCAAGTGTTTAGACTTTTGCAGTTTTAACGAAGCTTTAAATATTGTTGAGTACTTTATATTTAATTGGTCCTAAAACATACCTGTTTTGGTCAAATAGTGGTAGAAAGATGAAGATCTATTATGAAAATTATTCAAAAACTCGACCATTTTGTGTCTTTCACGGCGAGATTTTTCATATCTTTGTCTAAACTCTTTTCGAGCTAACCATATACGAACATCTTTAATAAAAAAAAATTATGAAATACATCTTATTCAATTATTTATAAATATTAGTTTTTTATTATTACATTTTTGAATTATTATTGCGTGATTATTGTACTCATCAAGGATCACTTTTAGTTGTTCATAATGATAATATTTCAAAAAAACCTTTGACTTCCTATGATGATTTAAATAAAAAATTGATAAAAATATAAATTGGTAAAAATATAGGGTAATAATTTTGGTACCCGACTCGCCAATTGTTCAAATTGGAGGTCTCGAGTATCTTCTTGCATGTACTCGAGTCGTATTTGATCAGGCTATCAGGCGACAGATACTTGTACTTGTCAATAAATTCTTGAAAAGTTGGTCTTAGTGAAAAGCCTTCGCGGCGAATCCTAATTGTTTCCAAGACGCCACAATACCGCAGCTGCAAAAGCACAAATTTTTCATTAAAGTCATCTGGTCGCTTGGAAGAGTTCGGTTTTATACATCTTAAAAATATTGGACGTGACTCGGACATTCGCTTCATTAATACTTCTAATGAATTCTAAAAAATATTGTTTTATTATTTTATATTATTCTTTGTATCATTTTATAAAATAGCTAATAATTAAATGAAAAAAAATGCTCACTCGATACTGGGCACTGACACTAAGTCTGTTGGAAGTTTTATCAATGTTTCTAATGGTGCACTTTAAATGAATTATTTATTATATTTAAATAAATTATTAGTTATTTATTTTAAAAAATAAATTTATTAATTAGATTTATAAGACTTACAACTGTGTATGAAGTGTAAATAGTGTTTTTAGGTGTGGAACCTGGTAAGGAAAAAAATTAAAATATTTGCCAAATTTAACTAATTGTTTACCGCTAGAGAAAATTTCCGCAATTATATCATTGGTACTGTTTTTTAAGAGCTCAGAAACCCGAAATGGCAACGAGTCGCGATTTTTTTCCAAAAAGTTTTCTCCTGTATAGGTAACTTTTCCCGCATAGTGGTTTATGGTAAAATTTAATTCAGATCGTTTGCTAGGTATGAAATAAGAATTTTTGGAAAAATCTTTATTAAAATTCTGGATGAGACTTAGGTCGGTAGCTCGCGGCAATTTGCACAAATCGTCCAGTTTTTTCAGCATACCAGATGGACCCATGAACAATTCTAACAAAGGCTGATTATCATTGAATGTAATTGCTATTGAGCTAATGCCCTCGCGGGCATACTCTTCCTTTTCAAGACTAAAAATATGCTTTGGAAAAATATGATAATCAATTTTTTATTAAAATTATCTTTTTTTTGTCTCTACCTTATTAAAAAAATATTGAATTTGTTCATTAGCTAAATTAATACATAACTGTTCAAAACTATTCTTTTGAAAATGCTCAAAACCATATATGTCTAGAATACCTGGTAAATGAAATTAAAGAGCTGCGGAAAACCAATTTAAATTGTCATAAATTTTTACCTATTTCTTTGACAGATGAAGTAGATTTTCCCATTTTATCATAAGAAAGTGTGCTATTGACTTTTGAGACTATCCAGCAGAAGAGTCTAGAGTAAACATGCTTTGCCAAAGCGTCCCGTGCGTCCAAAGCCGCCTCCAAAGTATGATTTCTGATGAATTCATCTCTACCGCCAGCAGTGGGTACCGAAGCGGTCAATGCCTCGATAAGAGAAGTTGTATTGATGCCCAGTAGTTCAGATATGGCCATAAGGGAAAAGTCTGTGTGCTCCGAATTGATAAACAAAGCATAACCTTCATCGTTTGACTTGAATTCCAAATTTCCCACATGCAAAATTCCAATCAATGCTGAGAACAAGTCTGATTGTTCCTTCAAAATAATAAATTTTAAATAAAAAAATAATAATTGTTCTAATTTTTTAATAAATTTTATTTACACTTTCTAAAAAAGCCACATAATTTAGGGCATTTGTGAGCTGGTCATATTTTTCCATGAGTTCCAGTTTTAAATTTTTGTTGGATTTTTTATTTGGACAAAAATAATTTAAATAATTAAATCCTAAATAGTCACCATCTTTATTAGTTAAAAAATATTTTTCACTTTGGCACTCTAGTCCGACTAAAAGATAATAAAATATGTGAAAATTGTGCTCGCCAATGTTTTGGAAAACGACGCGGGATTTTTCCAGCAAATATTCGGATATCTTGGCACCAATTACTTTGTTATTGTAGAACGAAAGCTCGATGTATTTGCCAAATCGGCTCGAATTGTCATTCATGAGAGTGGTGGCGTTGCCAAACGCTTCGAGTAGAGGGTTTACTTGCAAAATTTGAAGCTCAAGACGAGTGTTGCCCAAACACAGATAAATAAGATGATTGATGAAATGTTTGGCCGATTCTGTTTTGCCAGCACCGGACTCGCCACTGATCACACAGCACTGTGACTTGTAGGACCCATTTTTGAGGCATTCGTACGCGAAATCGGCCAGTGCGTAGACGTGCGGCGGTGCTTCTCGGTTCAAATTGGTACATAGTTTGTGCATCTAAACAAAAACATTTATCTTGGACAAATTTTTATTCCAGAGATCACTTTTTTGTCATAGATCGAAAGCTCTTTGAACGGATTTATGGCCAAGAGTATATCACCAATATAAGTCTTTAAAAAAGTATAAAAAAATAGATAAAAATATATTTCCTTTGGCAATTTATTACATAGATAATGTTGGCTGTGTAGCGAACTTTAAGAAAATTGAGTATTATCTCCTCGTTTAGGTCAGGTAATGTGGCCAAGTCATGGGTATCAAGTTCCATTTTAAACAATGAACACAAATTGCTTCTAAAATAATCTAAAATTGTGTCCCAAAGTCTAAAAAAATTTAATTTTAAATATTAGATAACTTTATTAAAAAATATGCTAGAATACAAATTACGTAAAAAACTTTTATTTTAATCTTGAGTATTCAAGAAAGTATTTTCAATTTGCCTAAAGATGGTATTTGGTCCTAATTCAAATGGTCCCAACAAATAGCACTATTTTAAATCCTAAAATTCCAACCCGTAACTCAAATTTGACCATTAAATTGGCCCAACTGAAAAAAAGTAATCAAAAGCCCATTAATCCAGATTAATTTGGAAAAAATTTCAACAACATATACCAATTAGTTAAATGACTTTTATTTACAATTTTGAGCATAGATAAAAATCGAATAATTGGAGACGAAAATTTTCTCGATAATTAAAATATAGATATTTTAGTTTTATCACAACTTAATCAATTCGTACGGGCTGGTCCTATTTGGCATTAAGTTGGGATTTAATTGAAAATAAATAGCAAAAATTAAGATTGACTTGACGAGACTTGGCAGCATAACTTATGTTGACATATCACCCTTAATGCTAACAATCTTTATAGTTTATTGATTGTTTTTTGATTAAAATTTTAGTTTATTTTAGACTTAAAAAGCTTATGCCAAGGATGTGAGAAAATTTTTTTTATAAATATTTCATTTCCTCTTTACTCACATTCTCAAATAAACTTTCTTATTCTAATTCATAAATCAACATTTTTTAAATTGAAAAAACTTTAAATAGGCACATAAAAAAGATTCGGTAGTGTTAATTTACCAAATTGATTAATGTTTAAAGTTTATCAAAAAAGTTCAATTCATTTTGTTTGTTTTTTCTTTTCATAATTTTAAAATTAAATTTTATAACATTTATTACAAACTAAGAAATTCATTAAATATAAGATAAGGGATCAATGTTAAAAGCAAATATTTAAGTTTTTTCTTTACAAAAATCTTATGTTAAAAACTTACAACAAGAATCATTAACCAAATTAGGCTAGAACAGGCTTTAATGATCTGCTTGTGATTTTTGAGTTCTCACCTAGACAAAATCAGCACATTTGAATAACTTGCTTTCATTTAAAATTTTAAAATTTTGATTATGACTCATGTAGACCAAAGGGGTATAAATAGGATGAAATTTTTGTACAGAACATTTCATTTTTTAAAATTTAAAATTTAAATTTTGAAAAAAGTTTTTTATTTTTGGAAAATGGAAAAAAATTGGAAAACAAAGCAGTCACCATAACTCTGCCGATCCGCAGGTCCCAAGCCCTGATGAAAAAAGAGGAGGGTGGTGGCAGCCACATGCATCGTATGTGCATGTGGTCTTTCACGTAGTCTGCAGAAGAGCTGTATGGCGGGTACATAGGCCTACGGGTCTTTGTCCAAGTCTTGTCGTATGAGGGCGCCGCTGGCTTCGACCATCTCCCAGTATAGAATCCGAAAGGAGCGAGAATCTGCTGTACAGCTGACCCTCTGCAGGTAGACGTAACTTTGGAAGCCTTAAGTTAAGACTTTATCTCAATTAAGAGAGAAGTCGCTTGGTTTGTGGTTCCAAGCTAGTCTAAATAGTTGCCGAGTTCGCAGCCAATTTTGAGTGCTCGGATGAGTGGCGCTGTTTATGATGAACGTCCCACTGGCTTCTTAGGGAAAGACGCCGTCATAACTCTGCCAAAGCCGGTCCCAAGCCCGGTTGCGAAAAGAGGAGGGTGACATCTTGATTGTATTTATATCTCATACAATTCATAATTTACGACCGGAAGTGGTTATTTCTTTTAATAATGTTTATGGAAGTAATTAATTTCGTTTTTTTTAATTTATTTGAGTATAATATCTTTATATTAGATATTAAATTAAAATCACATAAGTCTGTCTTTTTTTATTTATTTATCTTAAGAATAATAATATATTAATTTAGTCTTAAGTAAATTAATTTTATTGTGTATATGATAGTTTATTAAATAGATATTGAAAATTTAAAATATCAGATTTATTTTTAAAAATTAAGTTTATTTAAATAAGATATGATAAAGAAATTTCTTTTACAATTCATAAAATTAGTCTTTTTTCTTCATAGGTGCTTTTTTCATAATGTCATAAAATTGGTCATAAGTATTCTCCAAAGCATCAACAAATTCATTTAACTCGCTCAAATTGTATGAACTGACACAAGCACCTAATTTCTTGTCCAAAATTCTGTACCCGACACCAAAGCCATCTGGAACCACAGGAGCAAATCCTCCATTCATAATATTCGGATAAGCTAGCGTCGATGTGGACAATATGTTATGATTTATAAACTTATAAGCATTCGAGTCAAAAAATTCTGGTAGTGGCAATTTTTTACGGTTTGTGGCATGGTACTTTAATGCAAATAAATGTCTATCAAATCCTTGACCCATGGCTCCTTCTTTTACCAATTTGTTATGATATTTTGAGCATTGTTGCATCATGGATATCACATCACTAATGTTTGAATCAGTGATTTTTCTTTCATTCAAATACTCTGCCAGTCTTTTGGTGGCCATTGTAGCTGGTCTAATAGTTTCAGTTCGGCCATATTTAAATGCCGAAGTGCTCGCAGACTCGTAAGTGGCAACAAATTTCTTAAAAACTTTATAGTAAGCTACTTGTATGCCAGATTGCATTATTGAGTCAGGACTTAGACCAAAATTTTTGGCAAATAATCTTCCAAATGAGTCCTGTTCAAAATTTCTCATGTTCAAACGACCTGTTTGATCTTTAAAATTACTTTCTGCTTGTCTGATGCTGTTTTTAGCTGCATCGTCCAACTTGAATACTAACTTTTGGACAAATTTGTCCACATCTCCGCGACTAAAGCTTGGTATTGTTTTGGCATTTACATATCCATTTCTAACAGTGTCATCATAAACCTCATTAAAAAATCTCAAAACAGCGACTCCATCTCCCCATGAATGCTCAAAATTGACCGCAGCATGACCATTTTTGTTAATTATGACTGTATTACTTTTGTCAAACCATCTATTAGTCGGATCACCATACAAAAACTCGTGTGACATCTCAGTGGGATCAGTTGCTTCACAATCATCCAGAGCAATACAAAATAGGGCAGTGTCGATTTTATCCAATGCTTCTTTGTTTCCCAATTTTTCCAAATGTTCTCTCACAGTGGCCCAAGTGTTTCGGTTTTCGGCAGTCAAGACTCCCAATGAAAACTCAGCACGGTCACCAGAGTTTAAAATATGGGAAAAAAAAGCCAAAATTTCTTCTGGTTGATAAATGTTGTTTTGTTCATCAAAAACTGGAAAGGTGTAGAAATTTCCTTTGTGAAGAACCAGCATGTGATTTTTGCTCTGATCTGTCAAGAGCTCGTCTTTGTTTTGACGTGGCACTCGAGTAGAGTTAAATAGCCTAAAGTATTGACTCATGTCCAATGGATAAGCATTGAATGCGTATGCTCCATAGAATGAAACAGACTCTGGCAAAAGGCGCATTAAGCGCTCAAACATTACAGTTTCGCTTTTTTTTGGGTTTAAATGGAATATTTCAGGCTTTAGCTTACCATTTCTTAAAGAATTCATAAATCGTGCTGCTGATATTAAGAAATTTGAAGCCCTAATTGCCTTTAATTAAATTAGAATTTTTTTTTTATTTTTTTTGTGTTATACCTGGTTCATTTGCTGAGGATTTGGGTCAGGTGCAAAGGTTATAAATGGGTTATAATTAAGAACTATTGATTCTCTAGCCCTCAAATACATGTCAAACCACGGCTCTTGAATCAGATAAAAAAATGTATAAACCTCCTTTTTTATCTTTTATTTACCTGATATGTAATTGCTATTTTTGTTGCTAGCATCTAGTGCTCTAACTTCCTTATCCAGTTCTATTTTGATCAAAAATTAATTACAAGAAAATTTTTTCTACTTTTTACCAATTGCCTGGCCTTGGCGAAATTTTTCACCAATTTTTTTTGCATTGTCATACTCAGCTGGAGTCAACAGAGGCTTTAAAGCTTTATAGTAGCGCTCAAATGTATCATCCAGTTTAGGGATTTTGAGTTTTTGTAAGCTCTTTTGAAAATGATAAGTTGGTATAATACTTTTCTGCAAAAAGTTATATTGATCATTTTTAAGGCTAGAAATGAGTAATTTATTATTTTTTTAAAATATATATTTAATGTGATATCAACTTTGAGGCTTTAATAGTGCTGGACAAGTAGGCCTTGAGAGATAAATTAATATTTGTCTTTTCTGGCACTAAATTTACCAGAGAGTTTTTGTAATTCCGGATGTATTTGTTGCCTAATAGATACTTCGTTCCGCCCATTATGAGACCAATTATTAATTAGTTAAAATTTAAATTTTAAGTCTTTCAAATATGTTTGAGTCTAAAGTTCTATTTGATTTAAAAGAAAATTATGAATTTAAAAAAATTGATTTGTTTAGAATTTTGTTAACATTATCAAAAATTAAAAATGAATAAGTTGAAAGGTTTTTTATTTATTTTTATTTTTTTAATTCATTTTTTAAAATTATATTAATATTTTTTTTTATCATAGAATGGAATAGTTCTTTTAAATATTCATGATTAATCATTTAAAAAAAATATATTACTAATTTTAGTTTGAATATAATTGACAAATATAATCACTAAATTTAATTAGAGAGAATTTTTGAAAAATTTATATTTTTAATATTTTTGTTAATTCATTTTATTCAATATAAATATAAAAATAAAAAAACAAAAAAAAATTTCACACTTGCTATTTTAATAGAACTATCTTTTAAAAATATTTAATGTACTCATAATAACAATGCTACAGTAGACAAAAAATAAAATTTTATCAATTAATGCACCTACAAGGAGCCATTCGTTATCCTTACAAATGTTATAAGTTTCTATTTGAATTTTGTACCGAATCTGATCAACATTATCATATATCATTTTTAAATATTTTACAAAATTTTTGTCATTTCTTAGCTCTGGTTGACTTGGACCGGAAGTGTCATTTTGTTCATTGCTTTCTTCATTATTTCTTCTTCTTAATGAAGAACTTTCCTCTTTTGAATCAATAATATCTGAGTTAATATGTTCATGAACTGCAATTACTTTTTCATCATGGACTCTAGTTAAATGATGATTCTGATTAAATTTAATTAAAAATTAACAATTTCTTCAATTACTTAAATGAATAAGAGTTTAATACAGTGTAGGCTACAGCCTGAATACAAAAAACTCTCGCCAAAACATTCAAAGTGACCTTTAATAAGTTTAAATCATGCCTTAGAGAAAAAAGATAAATCTTTCTACCTTTCTGAGCCAGTTTGGAACACTTTTTGTGTGATTACCACCAGAAACATTTATCACAAAAGTAGAGAACATAATTGAAAAAGTCAATAAAACAATATTGAATAAAAAAAGCTTTCCAAGAAGTGGCCAAGCACTGATTTCATGATTTGGCACACTATTGGACATCATGTATGCCAATAGACAGGAAATAATCAAACAAGATGAACCTTGAAATATTTTTTTTAATAAAGCAATTTTAAAATATAATTCTACCAATTATGACTCTTTGGTTGGATCTCTGAGGCAGCATGAACATCAATAGAGTCAAAATGTAGACAAAATAGGACGGCAAAGTGTAAAGATAATTTCTATACTTCCTCTTGAATAAAATTTGAAGAACAGCTGAGCTTTGCTTGCCTCTTTCATTAGTTATATTGGTTTCGAAATTCTCTATTTCCCACATATGTTGGTATTTTTTTATTTCATCATTTGTGTAGAACACAGTCATGGATAATTCGATTTGGTCGCCAGTGTACGGCATTTGGAATTCAAAAATACAAACCTGCACGTCCAAGGGAAATTTACCATAATTAAGTAAACATTCACTGGTCAAATGAACCGCTGGCGTGAATTGAACTGTACCATTGAAAAATAATTTAACTGGAAAATTGGCATAAACTTCGCCTAATTTTTTATCACTCGGACTTTTATCATCAAAGCTAATTTCAATAAAAATAATTAATAGTTAAAACTTTAATTTTTTTAATTATACTAAGTCATTAGTTTTAAATTAGGAGTCCAAATTTTTGAATAATCAACATAGATATATTCAATACCACCAAAGTCTTTTGGTTCCCATTTCAAAAATGAATCGTTCCATTTCTATTAATTAATTAATATATTATTAATTTAATGAAAATTAACTAGCCATTTTGCTACCTTAAATAAAACAGCAAATAATACTACTCGATGATTATTTTCATCCATTTCGAATAAACGCTTTATACCAAGTCTGGCATCTACGATCAGCCTATTATTGGCTTTTGGCACAGGTCTGATTTTTGGATTATACCTGGTTGAAGAATTGGATGAAAATAAGAACTCATTTAGTCTAAGTTCATCATTAGCTACAACTTTTGTAATCTATTTAGTTTTTCTTTTCCGCTTTATTTTAAACTTACTGGCATTTATAAACTTTAGATAGAACAATATTATTAAGCTGAATGGTTTTAAATTTAGTAATATCATGACCAAAATTTGAAATTTTCTTGAATTATTTTTTATAATTAATCAAAAAAATATTTTTTATATGTCGAATATTTTATAATAAACCCCCTTCCCTTTTTTATAATTAGTTATTATAAAATTAAAGTTTTTCTAATTCACCTTATATTAAAAACTTAAAATTGACTTAAATGATAGGAAAAAATAAATTCTATGCATAAAAATAATTTATTTTAAGAATTTAAGCTTTTTTATATACACTCAATGGCTTCTGAGATTTGAACCATTCATTTACACTTGGTATACTCATAATGTATTCGTTATGTCTTTTTACCAAGGGGTAATTTTGAAGAAGACGAGCGCTGAACTCATCCAGCCATGCTAGACTATTAGTCAAAGCCAAGTCAGCCCATGTCAACTGATTACCAACAATACAGCTACTACCATTTAAATTGAGCATTTTTTCAAATCCTCCTAAAGTTCTTGGCAAAATTTCACCCAAGTATTTTTGATTGAGAATCTTTTTCTTGTTCGAATCGATTTCTTGAATAATTTGAGTAGCAAAATCACCACACTCCCTTATCTGTTCAATAACCATGTCACATAAAGTAGACTCAATGTCATCCTTACCCTGTAAATTGAATTTTTTGGCCAAAAATCTACCAATAGTTGTCGCTTGGGCTATTTGAACTGTGTCATCTACTAACAACACTGGCAATTGCTCAAACGGCATGAAAGACTTGTAATAGTTCCATTCAGTCGGCTTAATTCTAAAATCCTCATATGTCTGGTTCAAATAGGCAAATAAAAGCTTAATCAAGTCGGCCTTGCCGCGGTCCTCTAAATACATCAACTTGAAGCGAATTTCGCTCATTTTTGTTTAAAAATTAATATGTAAAAATATTCTTAATTTTTAAATTATTTTTATACAAAAAAATTGTCTTATGTATTCAAATTTGCAGTTAGATAATTTTATTTTATAAATTTTTTATAAATGAATACGATTAAAAAAAAATTTTTTTCAATTGATTAAAAAAAGTAACTAAATTGATATTGATTATTGAAAATAGTTGTCTTGTTGGTAAAAATCATGATTTCTGGTTTCTTTGAATGGATTACGTTTGCCAATGATCATTGAATGTTTTTTAGCTTTTAAATACTTGAACAAATTAGCCTTCAACTGATTGTCTAACATGTTGTCCTTGTAAATTTCCATCCATGTTCTTGGAACAGCATAAGCACTTGGAAACATGTAACTCAACAAATCGGCTTTTACGCTCGTTTGGATCATTATAAGAAAAGCCAATACCAGGAAACTAATTCTCATATTTCATTTAAGTATTACCAATTTTTTCAATTAAACTACAGATGCAGATTAAATACTCTTGTTTTTAAATATCTTAAAGAAATAATTAATCAATTATTCTTCAAAAGGTAATCATTTTTATTTATGAATTAAGATTTAAATGACATTAAATTAAATGAAAATGGGAATTTTTAAGAGACGAAAAACAAGGAATTAGTAAAAAGAATCGATAAATCAACTAATATAAGCTATTCTAAATTTTTCCTAAGAATTCCAACAGGCTATTTTGCCATAATTAAATCTTTAATTGCTTATGATGAAATTTCTTTTCCTGTTATTAAAAAATTCTAATTATTTTCCTATGTAAGTCAGGAAACACCCGCATATAGAATTTAAAACAAAACTCTGCCTCTAAAGTGTATTATATTTCTTTAAAGTCCTAAAAATATTAACAAATTAAGATAAGAATAAATATTTTTTTTTAATTGAAAAAATCTAAAAAATCGTGGAGGCGACAAATTTAAATCTAATTAGATTTTTAATCCCGAATGATGCAATTTAATATTTAAGATGTTTTTTAATTTTATTTCCTTAAAAGTATAAAATATAAAACAAACAAATATTATTAAAATAAAATTATGATAAAAAAAAACTTTTATTGAGTGCTAAATAATAAATATTGAATAATTTATAAGTTATCGAAATAACTAAATCATGATAAGTTCATTTGTAATTTAAATCATTTAAATGTCATTGTATTCTTTTTAATAAAAGTCAAAACATTCACATTTATTAATTAACTTATTTTAAGTTTAATTTTCTGTTTTATATCCTGACATTTATTTATATATTAACAAAATTTATCAATTATACACCATAGACGAATATTTTAGATTAATTTAAACACTTTGCTCTAAATAACCTTTTTCCTAAAATATATAATGAAAAATAATATTTAAATACTAGAAGAAAAATTTTTTTTTTAAATTCAAATAACCCCTAACTTCCGGTTAAATTCGGATTAAAATTTTAAAATAATTCTATGGTATGACTAAATTCTAATTGATAAATATTTATTTATTAAAAAAAATTAATCATTTCTCAAATAACTGAGTAATAATGTCTTGTTAGGGAATAATTATTTATAAAAAAATTCTATAAATAGTGATGATTTTATTAATTGATATATATTTAAATCGATTAATCTTCAATTTTATTTATTATTTATTTCCCTTTTGGAATTATAAAAATTTTCTTTCTCTCATACGTGTTTATAATTAAAAAAAATGAATAAAATAAATTAATCATCTTTTTTAAAGGAATATTTAAATTGACCAGGACAAAATTGTGTGTAAGCATAGGACCAGCCGGCTTGGCTCGATTTTAGATAAAATCCAGGGAATATTTGCTCAACTATTTTAAAAGATTCGTTGTCTATGGCGCAACTATCTTTATTTTTGAGCGCTTCTTCTAGATTTTTAAAAGAACTTAATCCCATATTTTTACCAACATAGTCCACTAGTTCAATTTGCAGCATGCATTTTATCAATTGATTATCAGAATAGGTCTCATTCAACAAAACTACGCATTTGTTTTCTAATTTTTACCACATGATAATTAATTATTTTAAAATTTTTTTTCTCAAATTACCTCTAAGATCAAAACAGATATGATAAGAATTATTTCTAAGTCTTTCGTCTAAGTCAGAACTGAAAATATTCAAATTAGTCAATTTTGCGCCTAGATCAATTTTTAAAAAATTTCTTAATGGCATCAGAACAGGTTCCATTTTGTTAACTTTTTTTGGATCAAGAATAATCCCTTCCTTAAAATACTCTTGGCAAACAATTTTAAATCGGTTTCTATTAAACGTTCTCATTACAACAGCTTTGACGGCCTTATAGTTGGAAAACAAATGTCCAAAAACAAAAATACCAAACAATAACCATATTAAACTTAATTTATAAATAAAATTAATCATTAAAATATTTTTATAATTACTTTATTGAATTTTGAACATAGCTCAAAATAATCATGTTAAAAATTAAAGCTACCAAGTTAACTAAAGTTTCCTAAAAGATAAATCAATCAATTTAAACTAAAGAAATGGCCATTTTAGTTTACTTGACTATTATCTTTGGCGCTAACGTCAGCAAGATTATTTTGTATAGCTTGATGCTGAGTCAATGCCGATCGAGTGGCACCACCAGCAATACCAACTATAGACTAAATTTATTTATTTTAAAAATTTAACTAGTAAAAATTTATATTATTTACTCTTAATAAACCAGAAAATGATATGAAATAAATTGAATATGATTTGGCAAAGTAAGGTGAAACTAAATCCACAAAGAATGAAAAGTCATTTAAAATATCTGCATAAAGTCTCCACATCTTGGAATTGGAATCTAAAGAAGAGCCCTGATACCATGCGAAAATAATTCTACCAACCATGCCAGTTCCATCTTTAATCGTTTTGGTTATATTAGATTAAAAGCTATTTTACATATTATACCCTTAATAAGCCAAGTAATTGTGGCTCCGTAGGCTGTGGCGGTTTGATCGCCTACGCCTATGCTTTCAAAAATAGCCTTAGCCGCTAAAGCTCCACTAATTGAACTACAGAAAGCCTTATAAATAAAATTTATCTTTTCGAAATTGCTAATAATTGTGATAATGTACTTGAATGGTGTCCCATATCTGATAAGAAGCATAGTCTTCACTTACAGTGTTCGGGTACCCTTCAGGAAGGAATACTGTCTACATAGAATTATTTTTTTAATTTTGTTAAAATTTTAATTTTTATAATTACTCTAAAAAAATCTTTAAAGGAGAAAAATGAAGACGACAAAGCCTTGGTTTGTGAAATTTTTCCCACATTTTGAATTTGGTATTCATTACCATTCGAATTATTTCCGAATAGTTCCTTTAAAGTAAAACTCATTTTTTTATTAAATTATAAGAAATTTTTGATTTTGATAATTTAGAAAAGTTTAGTGCAAAACAATTTTCTTAATTTTTTAAATTAAATTTTCAAATTATATAAATATAATTGATAAATAATATTCAAAAATATAACATTTTTTATCAATTATTTGTAAAATAATTCTTTAATATTAAATAATTTGAATCAAATAACAAGCAATATTTTTAGGTGATTAAATTTGAACAAAGCGAAATCATTTGCATTTATTTAATTAGTTTTAACAAAATTGAAAATTAGAAACAAAGATTGTGGATTAACAAAATTAAAATATTAAATAACATTATATAATAAACACGTGAGAAGAAAGATAATATTAAAATTTAGTCCCATCGGTATTCTTTGAGTTCTTTCATGTCGGTGTCATGATCTTCGAAGTCCGAATCGGAGTCCGAGCCGGACATAACTGGAGACTCTGGAGTAAATTTAATCAAATCTTTAGAAGGCTGAGTACTTAGATATTCTTTAAATCTTTTTTCTTTAATGCAAAATAAAAAAAATAAAAAAATTATTTATAAACAAATTATTCTACTTTTTTCATTATCACTGTCAGTTGAGTAATCCAGATTATTATATTCTGATTTTATAAAGCTCGGCTAAAATCTAAATGAGTAAAATTTTCAAAATGTTTTTTCTTAATTACCTTAATGACTGAGCTTAGCAATCGTATCCAAATACCAGGATACTTTTTTTTTATTATTACTTTAAAATAATCTACTTCATTAAAAGACTCTACATTATTTTCGATCTCAGAATAAAGCTCCAAATCAAGACCATATTTTATTTCGTCAATAGTGCATCTAATATAAATATAAACAACTATTTTTTTAAAAAAAGATATCTATTTACCTAAATGTTAATAAATTAGACCCAAAATTTAGTTCACAATCTTTAACATTTTTAAGAAAAATCTTTAAATAAACATTGTCACTGTCTTGATCCCAACTACATTTGGGGTAAACATAATCTCTGAAGAATATAGATTAAAAAAATATCATAAAATTGGTAAAAAGTGTACTTTTTAGGCTGCCAATTAATTGTCGGAATAAGAGTGTCATTAAAGTTGTTATTTGGTTTTTTAGCAAAAAAAATATTCATTAGAGCCAAGTCAAACTCTTCGGTGATGTCATCCGAGCTAATGTCACTTTTAAAACCATCATTTAAACCATCTTCATTATTTAGTGGTTCATTTTTTCCATTTATATCCAAATCAAAATCGGCTGATGATGCATCCGATATTTGGTCACTCTCAACAATGATCTCTTTTTTGGCGAATTCATCAAAAAGACAATTTATCTTGTTTAATAAAGTGTCATTTAACTGCAATTGAATTCTTATAAAAGAAAAAATATAAATCTTAATTTAATAAAATAATTAAAAAACCTTTTTATTAAACTGTAAAAATAATCAATTGTATCTGAGCCGAATTGAGTACTTTGATTGAAAATATCAACCAAGTTTTGTACCAACTCAAAACATTGTTCTAATTTGGATGGCTCATCTTTGAATAATTCAATCAGTTGAAAAATTGATTTTAAATAATTAGAATTGTCTATGAGGAAGTGTTTTAAATCGTCAGAAGATAAAATTAATTCTTTAAGAAAATTGAGCGAAAAATTGGTGACTTCCTTTTTTGTTTTAATTAAAAATTGTTTTCAAAATTTTGAATTTTTACTTGTTCATTTTCGTTCATAATAGATAAAAGCTTAGCAAAGCCTTTATTTTGGATGAAATTTTTTACCAATTCACAGTTGTCATTTTTTTTCATCAGTATAATCTTGCGAATAAACATCAAAATAAGATGTGTTTGCTTGGAAAAAAAATAAATTAATTAAATTATCTCTTAGTTTATAAAAATAATTTAAAACAAAAGTTTTATTTGATTTTAATGAAAATGCATTGAGAAAAAATATCAAAAAATGCAGATTAGTAATGAATAAAATTTCTTAATTTTATTAAAATTTAAATTGAAATCAGTTAAGCTTTTAATTTACCTTTGAATCGTTGATAAAATGTAGGCCTATGGTCAAGCATTGCAGCAGTCCACTTTCAACAATTTCTTCTTGTTTCATCAGCTTTAATACGGCCGATTTACAATTAAGAACTTCAAGAAACTGTATTTGTTTATTTAGTTCATTGTTCCTAAATTAAAATAAATAATTTCTAAAATTTAATTAAAAAAGCTTAATTATTCTTTTTACTTAATGAACAAGTTAACAAATTGCTTTGCCAATTGAGTTGATTGATTATCACTTTGGTCACTAATGTTGAACAATTTTGACTCTTCAATATTGTCAAGTCTAGCGTGACCATTGGCAACCATCTCAAAAGATAAGTCAACATTTTCAGGATAAGCTATTCTATCCAATCTAATCAAATATTTAAATGAGTCATGTGTATCTAAGACTTGAGCGCATAAATCAAAAAATCTATCTTCTTTATCACGAGTCAATGAGACAAAAAAATCAATGGCCTCTTTAGGCCAGTCATGATTGTTATTTAGATCACATTTGGCCGGTTTAATACTGTCAATTGAGCATTCAATGGCTTGGAATGGTAAAAGACGAACAAATTTTGAAGTAATTGGATAAACCTCATCAATTGTGACCAAATTCACATCTCCATAATCAACAAAAAATACCTTTACCATACCATCATCCAAAACATCCAAAATTTCTGCTCTGTTATACTCAGACTTGTTAAATACTATACAATATAATGATTTACAAATACTCCTCAAATAGCCTATTGTACTTTTATTGATACTTTGTCTAATCGATAGAGTTCTTTTCCAAAAAGCAAGATCTTCCGAAGCTTTTTCTTCTTCGGACTCTATCTCTACAAAGCGATCGTCATTTTTGTCTTCTCTAATACGATTTTTTGGCCTATAGTTTTCTTTTATATTAATAATTTTTTGTATGTATTTTTCAATATCGTCATTTAAGCTTAGTAAATTTTCATAGAATTTTATTAATTGAAGATAAATTTTGTCCATAGAGTCTTGAATTGAGCTTAGATATACCATGTTATCAGTATGGGATTTTTTGTTCAGATACGAAAAGTCTGGCTTGAAATCGTTTTCTTTACAGTTGTCTAAATCGTAGAACAAATCGTAGAAATCATTTGCATTTTGTTTAATTTTTGTTAAGTTATCTTCTAATCTTGGCACATAAAGACCATTGTCTTGGAACAAACTGCGAAGTCTGCTCAAATGTGATGGATACTTGACGCCATAGTTGTTTTCAATTAGCTCTGACTGTATTGAGTCCTCTCTCACCATTAGGTCCAAGTTTTTTAGATGCTTGTATGAAGTGATTGGATGTAGCCAAAGAGTAGAGCCTTGAATTTAATTAAAGCTTAATTTGACAATTTTTTTCTAATTTAAGTACCAGCAGCTAGCTGAATTTTTCCAATAAACTCTTTATGCTTTTGAAGCTTTTCACTGATGAAGACTCTTGATTGCACGGACCATGTCAAGTCTTTTTCTATAGGTCTTATGTCACATAGATAAATTTCAATTGCCTAAAATAATGAATTCAATTAATTAAAAGTTTATTTAAAAATTTTAAGCAAAAGCCATAAATTATTTTACACAAATTCTATCTGATGAATTTTCTAATAAGATTATACAGACCTGAATATTACTGTTTCAAATGTTTGGTTTAACCAGAGTATTTG
>JAESIW010000207.1:1777016-1802200 GCA_016802295.1 Brachionus rotundiformis
ACATAGATAAATTTCAATAGCCTAAAATAATGAATTCAATCAGTTAATTAATTAAAAGTTTATTTAAAAATTTTAAGCAAAAGCCATAAATTATTTACACAAATTCTATCTGATGAACTTTCTAATAAGATTATACAGACCTGAATATTACTGTTTCAAATGTTTGGTTTAACCAGAGTATTTGGATGTAATAGATATATATGTAATTTTTAATTTACCTATTAAAACTATAATAATATTTAGAAGAATTTCAATATTTTTCATTAATCATTTCACACAATGGAATAGTGATAGTAATTAATATTAATTTTTTTATGATGTTATTTCCAAAATGATTATAAAGATCTGAATAATGCTGTTCAAAAATTAGGTTTTAATAGATATATGTATTTTTTTCATTTATCTATTAAAACTATGATGATATAAACAAGAATTTTAGTATATTTCGTTACTAACAATTTAACAAACTGAAATACCACTAATTCAATTACTTTTAATAGACTTAAGATTTTTTCAAACTATTTTATCTTGTCTATATTAAAATTTTTATTTGATTTATATTAATAAAATAAATTAGAATAGGTAGCTATTTATTTAACTTCTATAGACATTTATTTGAACAAAACCAACCTGTGGAGGTAAAATTTTAAATTGATCTGGTAGTTTAATCAAGTCCTGTGCAGATATGTGAAATTTGGAACCATAATCAATGCATTTAACTATAAGTTCGAAAGCTATTTGTCCATCTTTTCGAATAACCTCTTCTATTTTAATTCTTAAAGAATATTTGAAATTTTTAAATTTTACCATAAGTGTCATAAATTACCTTTTGAACATGCTTGTGTTGGTATCCTTAAAGGCATACATTTCATAGTCTTTAAACTTGCTCATATACTTGACATTACTGGTGTCCGAGAAATAAAGCTGGATGCTCAAGTCGAGCTCTTTGAATTGGTCATAGCATACATCTGACTCTTTGTTCAAACCTTGATGGGAAATAATATTCGCATAAAAATGATTAGTATCTTTTATAAAAGATATTTTAAATCTGACATATCCTTCTGTTGGTATTGTCAAATCTTTATCTAAAAAGTCCACTTGGTCGGCTTTAATGTTCGGTTTGTGTCTGTATTTACAGCTATTCGGACTTGGATTCATACACGATCCAAAAGTCTTAACATAGGGACACAGTGGATAGTCTAGCTTTAGTTCTTCTTTTTTTGACCGGCATTCTTCAGCCATTTTCAAGAAGCCTTCTGGAAAATCGCTTTTTTTGTAGCCAATTCGGCACAAAAAATTCAGCAAACTGTCAGCAAACGGGTTCGAAGACTTGGTTAACATAATATACGAGCATAGGCGATCTGACTCTTTGTCTATCAATTGGTAATTGTTGGTAAGCACCACTCTAAACGATTCATCACTTTTTGGCTCATCATCATTGACCTCTGTAAATTCTCTTTTCTGCATGAAGTATCCTCTCATGGTCCACAAACGCAAAGCATAAGCTGTCTTGGTCAGTGGAAAATCGTAGTTTATCACACATTTCACACTATTTATATTTATTTGCTCAAGCATTTGCTGCTGAATGACCATGAGCAAACCTTGACTCTGTTTCTGATTCCATTTTTCTTCAAGTATGCGAATTTTGACCGATCTGGACTCGTGAGTAACACAATCCAATTCTATGTGACATTTTTTAAATAAATAATCATATAATTTCATTGTTCTTTCGAATGTATTGGCACATATAAGAACATTTTTATCCCTATTTTTCTCTATTAGCTCTCTAATATAGCTGCCTTTGCTGAATGTTTGGTCAACTTCAATATCTTTTAGGACATGGAGAGTCTGACCGTAAAAAGAAGCCTCCAATTTATTGCCAATTATAAATGCTGGCTTGATTAAAAATTTGTCTATAAATTTTTTAAGTTTAGTTGACCAAAAATGAGATATAAGAATAAACTGAGCTCGGTAATGTAGCTCACTGATTTCAATAAAATTTGTATAGACCTCCATTAGAGTTTTGATTTGTAGTGGAAATTTTTCCAACAACATGTATGCTTGGTCAAAAACAATATATCTGAGTCGTTCCAGGTTTGTCTTGGCTGCGCCAATAGCTCTTAGAAGACAAAAAGGGGTAGCTGCTATCAAAATATCGATTCCGTTTGCCAATGGTACATCATATTGGCTCTCATGTCCGCCGCCTTGGATCATCAATGCTTTCAGCTTATCTCTTCCATTTATTCTTGAATCTATTTGAATTATTTGATTGATTAATTCGTATATTTTTTGGGCATTTTCTGACGAGGCACAAACTACCAACAATATGGGACCATTTTCGCATTGAGATTGGGCAATTGATCTTTTGACAAAGCCGGTTTCGATTTTTTTTTTAATCTGCTGAGTTGATTTTTCAAGTAGTAGGCTCATTAGTGGAACTATGAACGAAATAGGGGAGTATTTGAGCGAGTTATGCTCGTCCGGCATAAAAAAACAGTGTAATCCGTGTAAAATACATGGCCATAAGTACGAGTCCAGATTGGAAACAGTCAGAATTCCTTGTAAGCTTAAAAAATCACGAACTGGTGGGTAAATGCGTTGATCTTTGGTGCCAGATATTGGGGTTACTGGAGTATTGTGTAAGAGAACGTATGGATCCATTGTTTGGCACGGGTTTTCCCCAGTGGCTTTTGAACCTCTTTTTATATATTTTTCCAAGTCGAGTAAGTTTGAGAACTTGTTGTCCAGTTTATCTTGGTCAATAACAGTACTGGCAATTGATCTTACGCTCGTGTTGAGTCTTTCTTCTTCTAGAGAGCTGTTTTGGACTTTAGTCACCTTGGTTACATGGATTGTTCTGAGAGAGTTTTTAAGTGCAGATTTTATAAAATCCAGATTGTCAAAGTTTTTCCTATGAACTATTGGATCTATGGTCACTTTTCTTAGTGATTGTTGGTAATGAAATTTTAGATTCTTGATGGTCATCGAATTCAAGGCACTTGGTTCAAATTTTTTGTTTCTGCTCAGCCAAAAAGCAAATTTATTCTCAACTAAGAGATCATTTACACTCATTAGGTGACAGTCGGCATCATCTTTTCGATTTAAGTAGATGTACAGTTTTACCAAATTTGTTGTGGGCTCACATTCTTTTTCAATATATTCTGCATATATTTGATCCGACACTTTAATTAAATTTAATTCAATTTAAACAAATAATTCACTAAAATATTTTTAAAGGAAATTATCATTTAATATAATGTAAAAAATCTTAATTTAAAAATTTATTTGTCTATTTAGATAAAAATTTTTATTGTGGAAATGATAATTAGTGTAGAATTTGATATAAAACTTTAATTTAGTTTAATAATTGTATTCTTTATTTAATAAATAAAAATTAAATCTTACTCTTTTTAATTTCGGACATAAATCTGACACTTGCTGGAGACCAATTGTCCGTGCTAGATAAAAAAGTGAATATTTTAATTTAGATTAAGTATGTTTGGTATACTTGGGATGTATGCCATATAGAGAGCATTTTTTTGCCAAAGGAGGCAAGCGCTTCAATGCTTCATTTCGAATAATTTGGCAACAGTTTTTTGGAATTGTGATACGCTCGGCCAAGTCTATCATAAACAAAGAGAAACAATTCAATCGAAAACTTGCGATTTGGTCCAAAACTCGAGCCCGATAAAATTTGTCACTGCTCATATCATAGAAAGAAATTATGTCATCGGCATCTAGGTAATTTTCATTTGTCAAAGAACCATTATTTTGTTCTTGTCTTAAATATTCACTTATTAAATTGATAAATTGACCAGGGTTTTTTTCAGCAATCCAAAAATCGGACGGACTGGTATATCTTAAAATCTCAACAAGCTTCATTATCTAAATTGACTTTTATGATTTTATAAATGTGCTTCACTAACAAATGAAGCTGAATATTAATTGAAAAAGATATGCTAAGTAAATGTACAATTTGGCCTATTATTGTACAATAAATTTAGAGTTTTTAATTTTTTTTTTAAAATTGTTATTCTGCACAGAATTTTACAGAATATTACCACTACCATTCATTTTTACCTGAATAAAATTTTTAAGATTGATTACAAATCTATTAATTGATTATTGGGAAATTATCCAAATTTCAGACATCTTGAAGTTGATGATCAATTCAAAGGGATTATCTTTAGATACTAGAATTAATCTGTTATTTAATATGAATATTTTTAATGTAACACGCTTTACATGCTATGTAAATTAGAAAAATAACAAATTTTATAAGATTAGATTGATTTTTAAATTTATTAGCTTATTTTTTGTAAAGTTTAATTTTTGTAATTTCAAAAATTATTATATTAGATGATTTATTTGTAATTTAATATTCGCATTGTGAAATTTGGAACAAAAAACAAAAGCTAAATATCAAAAATGCCAAAGCTCAAGTTCAGAAGGAGCAAATCATGTTCCGTGAATTGTATCACTTGGTACATCCTTTGTACCGCCAATATTATGAGTCTGCTAAACTCGGCAATAATTCTGCGAAACTTAGAACTTTGTGTACCAAGGATGTACCAGGTATTTCAACAGAGCATGTTTTGCTTTTTTAGAACTTCAGCTTTAGCATTTTTGATATTTTGTTTTTGTTTTTTGTACTAAATTTAACAATGCCAGAAGTAACAGGGGATCAACTTCTAATGAAATGAACTTATCAATGGATTGAAAAATTTTTTTTTAATTTGTATATTTTTTAAATTTACATTACTTATAAGGCCTGTTACATTGAAATTATTTAAATTAAATTTAATATTAATTTAAATATCTAAAGATAAACTGATCAACTTCAAGATGCCAAATTTATATATTAAAAAATCAACTTAAAATATCAAGATTGATTAATAATAACAAATCTTTTTTATTTTTAAATAATTTGAACAATAAAAAATTAATTAATACGTAATTAAATAAACAAGATTACAACTAAATAGTACATAATATATAAACTTTTTTTAAAATTGTTATCGCTAATTTAATAAAATTCCTATTAATCTGATGAAACCATAACTGATTAAATTGTGAATCAACTATTGATAAATGTCATCATTAAGAACATTTAGTAATTAATTAAATGTTTACACAAACTCTTCCTTAATGAGATTTACCTTAAAATAATGAAAAACTCAATAAATTTTTGCTAAGTTACATAATAAAAACAAAATTTATATCATTTATTAAATATTGTTTTTTTTTAATTCTTAAAGAAATTACGTAATTATTTAAGTGGTAAAAAAATCAGAATTTGCCAAGATCCAATATATTACCGGCCTTAAAGATAGAAATTTTTAATTTTGAACATTTGTTAAGTTAGTTTTGACCAAAAAAATTAAACTGAATTTCTCAATGGCATAGCAATCAAAGCATCCTTTTTAATTCAGGTATTAATAAAAGTTTACTTTCCAAATATTCTAAACCATTAGGTCTGATAGAATGGACTCAAAAAAATCCAAATCTTCGTCGTCGCGTTCGCGCCGTCGCTCCGGTTCAAGCGAGGAACGATCGCACAAATCGTCATCCAAGCGCAAAAATCACAGCTCAGATGAATCGAACGACAGCGACCGCGACGATCGACGGCACAGAGACCGACGTGAAAGGAAGGAAAAGCAGTCTAAGACAGATGAGTCGGGTGGTGCTGCCGAGAATTTGTCGCTGTCAATAGAAGAGACCAACAAGCTGAGAGCCAAACTAGGCCTCAAGCCATTGTCTGTCGATGACCAAAACAAAGAGAAGCAAAAAGAAGGCGTCACTGGCAAAAAGACCTACATTGACAAGGACACTAACCAAGAATTCGAGCATTTGCCAGCCAAAAATTTGACTGATATCCGAGAGCAGAAAGAATTCAGGCAAAAATTGGAAGAGCAGCGGGAAAAGCGCCGCTTGGCCGACAAAATACGCCGAGTGAAGACCATAGCTGAGCAAGAGTCCGATTCGGACTCGGAGTCGGCCGATGTCTGGGTGCAAAAGCTCAAGCAAAAGGAAGAGGCCGCCAAAAAGGCCAAACTCCTCGAAGAAATGGACCAGCAGTATTTGGCAGAGACCGAAACTGCTAAGACAAAAAAATACACATCGTCCAACCTCAAGGGTCTCAGGGTCGAGCACGATCAGACCAAGTTCACCGAGGGCCAAGAAGTTGTGCTCACACTCAAGGACAGGAACATAATCAAAGGCAGCGGGGTCAATTTGGAGCTGGATGAGGAGGATGATGCCGATGTACTGGTCAATGTGAATCTACTTGATGACGAGAGAGCATCGAAAAATGTGGACAACAAGAAGAAAAAGCCCGAGTACAAGCCCTATGACGAGTTTGACGAAGATGGTAATTACAGACCCAATGTCATATTGGACAAATATGACGAAGAGTTGAATGGTGAGCAAAAAAAGTCGTTTAGACTAGGCACCAAAGGCGTCTATGACACCAGCGATGACAAGTTTATCCAAAGATTGGAGGACGAGCACAAATCCAGGGCGGTCAAGCTGGACATGCTGAACGAGCTCAAGATGGCCAGTGATTACATGACTGCTCAAGAGATGGAAAAATTCAAAAAGCCCAAAAAAACGCGCAGGATAATGCGCAAGAACAAGAGCCTGAAGGCCGAAGAGTTGGCGCCTGTGGGCGAAAAAAAGGCGCACACTAAGCCCAAAATGGCCGAGAGCGAATCAGTGGAGAAAAAAATAAATTTAGATGATTTTAAGTTTAAGGCAGAGGAGAGCAGTGACGAGGGAGAAATACGCTCTAGTGGTGACGAGAGCGACATTGACTTGACCAAATTGGACAATGCTCAAGATATCAAGGAAATTATTGAGCAAGAAAATCAGCTGTTGGATGATTTGCAGATGGTTTTGGACAGGACTAGGAAAAAAGTGACCAAATCAATAGTTTATGAGAGTGTTGAGGCGAAAGGGGAAGAGATGCAGTCGAATGGAGACATGGTCTCGTTCGACAGCTTGACCACAGTCAAGGAGGAAGAGATAAGCGAGGAAAAGGACGCGCTCACTTTGGACACCATATCTGAGTTTTGTCGGGGCATTGGTTCGGAGATGAAGCGCGAGGAGGATGAGGTCGAGACTGGGTACAAGAGAGCTGAGGAAAAGATGGAGAGCGATGAAGAGTTTAACTTGAGCGATGTGGAGGCCGAGGTCGAGAATGAAAAAAATCAACAAGATGAAGATAGTGATGTGGATGGGGCCAATGTTCTTGACGAGGAGCCCATTATTGACCGGGGCATTGGTGCAGCGCTCAAGTTGGCAGTAAACAAGGGCTATTTGGCCAAAGAGAAGGAAAAACAGTTTGCCAAATTGGCCAAAAGCAGCATCGAGGCCAAAAATTACACTGTCGAAGAGAGAAATTATTATGATATTGATGACAAGTACAATCGGGTGAGGGAAAAGTTCTTTGGTCCATTGGTGGATTTTGAAGAGAAAAGAAACTACAAGCCAGACATTAAGTTGGACTATTATGACGAAAAGGGCCATGCTATGAATGAGAAAGAAGCTTTTAGATATTTGTCGCACAAATTTCACGGAAAGGGACCTGGCAAAAAGAAGACAGAGAAGCGTTTGTCCAAGTTTAAAGAAAAAGAGACCATGAGCAAGATGAGCTCGGTGGACACGCCGCTCAATACTGTCGAGCTTTTGATTGAAAAGCAGAAAAATCTCCAACAACCATTTGTTGTGCTCAGCGCTCCAAAGGGAAAGCAGGAACAGTACGCTTATTTGAGAAAATTGTTTTAAATTTTTTATTAATTATTTTCGTTTTGAAAGGGTCACTTTGCACAAGAGATAAACAACAGATAAACGAGAGGCTCCGTTGTATTATTTAGTAATAAATGTGTGAATATAATCAAATTATTATATGTTGTTAAAATAAAAAAGCTCTTATTTTGATGATTTGTTTTAATAAAATTTTTTAATTAAAATCAAAATTAATGTTTTTAAATTAAATTAAATTAATGAATTGAAATATATGTTTTTGATTTTGTAAAAAGAGCTATTTATTGAAAAAATTATCTCACATTCGTTTTATAAAATATTGTTGTTCTAATTGTTAAAAAATAATTAATATGATTAAGTTATTTGTTAATTGGTAAGACTTATTAGTGATAATTAATAAAAATAAATGATTATTCGACTAATAAATTTAATATCCTTAAAGTATCATGATATTTTCACATATGAGGAAGTCTTTAAGTTACCAAATTGGTTTGAGATCTGAAAAGCTTTCCATAAGTAGGATTAAGCAGAACGACCAACTTACTGACAACTATGGATACAACAAAAACATAATTTTTACTATAATATATTTTCTGCCAGAAAAAAATAAAAAAATTGAAAATTTTTGGTATAAATGTTAAAAAATAAAAATAATATATGATTATTTTATATAAAGATACATTGAACAATTTGTTTAATTTAAATTATATTATGAACCTTAGTATTTAAGATTTAAAAAGTTATTTTAATTAAATCGATCAATGCGCACTCTTTAAAGCTTATTGAATTTAATACATCATCAAATCTTGATAAATTGAATTCTATTAAAAAATGAAATAAGATCTAAAACGTTCTTAGTCACATTTTTAAACAACAAACTCTAAATATCACATTTTAAACTCATATATTTAGTTTGAAAAAAGCATCATTTTTTAGTTTTTTTTTTATACTATGTCGATCAAGACTTTTAAAAAAAAATCATATAAAAAAAATAAATAATCATTAAAGATTTATTTAAATAAAAAAAATAAATTAAAAATATAAGCATTGAGCTACTTATTTCCTGTAATATTTAGATCAAAAATACTCTCTCCAAAACAATTATAAACATTAGATAATGTTTTTTTATCCAAAGTATACTCAAGAAATTTACCATTGTCAAAATTGCCTAATTGACCTCCAGTATGAATAAAAAGAATTCGATTTCCTTTTAAATTTGATACAAAATTTCTGGCATTCTCATCATTTTGGTAATCAAGCGTCGGTTTTTGTCCATTTATCAAATTGACCAACGCATACATTGCTTTTCCTGTATAAACCGGATCTAAAATAATTCCAGTTCGTCTAAAAAACTCGACCAAAAACTCTAGTTCTTCTTTGGTTGACTTGGCATATCCTAATCCTCGTGAGCACTGGACAATGTTGACCAGGCTACGAGGATCTATATTTGTCCCAGTTCCGAATAGGTCCTCAATTTCTTTTCTTAGATGATTGTAAAAATATGCCGCATTATCACACACACAAAAAGAGTGAACATTGAATTTGCTTCCGGTTAGAAAGTTGGCTATTGCCAGAGCCGACATAGTACCGCCTGAACCACTGGTGACCACTATGTCATCAATAAACTGGTCAATATTCTGTCTGACCATTTCATCAAATTGTTCCAAGTAGCCGAACAAACCAATTGTGTTCGAGCCTCCAATTGGTATCATATAAGACTCTTCTCCAGTGCTTTTCTTAATCTTGTCACTTAAAATCTTCATCTTATACTCAATCTCAGTCAAGTATTGAGCTCTTCTCTCTATTAAGTAAATTCTTGAGTCGAGCATCAGATCAATCAAGAGATTTCCATTTACGTTCAATTTAGAGGGATCATTAATGTCCGATCTGAGGAAGAGATGGGTCTTAAGCCCTGCTAGCCGTGAGACACCGGCCACAGCGCGGCAATGATTCGATTGCAGACCACCAGCAGTAAGGACATGCTTAGCTCGTTTGTCAAGTGCATCAGCAAACAAAAATTCAAGCTTTCTCAACTTATTTCCTTGGAGGTAAAGCTCATTGTGGCTTTGGTCATCCCTTTTAATAAACAACTCAAATTTGGCATCGCCTAGACCAAAATCAACTTTTTCTATTCTGGTTTCGTGTTTGTCCACAAGTTTGAGTCTTTTTTGTGGAAGTGCGCGAATGCTTTTGGCCAAACTATGCTCGAGCAGCCATTTAGGTGCTCGGTAAGCAAATAATTTCATAATTAGACACCAATTTTAATTGTAATATTTTAAATTTTAAAATAAATTAGCATTTTTTTTTTAAATATTTTTATTCAAGAATATTTTTGCTTTATTTTATCTCAATTAAAAAAAATATGTCTCTTAATTAGACTAATTAGTGAGCAAAAAATTGATTAAAGAAAATTTTTTTAAATAAATTAATCACGTGACTTCAATTGGGGAAAATTTATATTATCATAGTTACGTGTGCATGTGTATTTAGAATAAACTCTAATAAAGTAAAAAGTAAAAACCTTATCCAAAAGCATCAACTATTCAGCTGGTTTGGATCTATGGCTCAAAAAACGTGAAATTTGTTGTTTTTTAATTTTATTAAAAAACGCAATTATTACTGTAATGAAAAGAAATCAAATGATTAAATTTAATTGGCTAGCTTTAATGATATTAAAGACATTCAAAGCTTATATTTAAAAATTATATTTAAAAATTTTTTAATTCCAATAAATGAATTTGAGCTTCGAGTATTTAAAATAAAAATTAATTCAATAAAAATTTAACTAATTTTGTTTATTTTTTTTAATGTTAAATGTTCTAAGCTTAAAACCAACCAGATCAAATAAAAGTAAAAAAAATAGCCCATTTGAGCTGGCTGAGAAATTTTTTTCCAAGATGGTTCAATTGCTGGCAAAATCGGTAAACAAACAAATTAAAAAAAAAATTTTATAGCTGATTGACAATAGGGCTTGGCTCTAGTGTTCTCTAACAAAAAGTCTTTGCCATATTGTAATCTCGAGACCAAAATAGAAGCGATGAAAAATTAAAAATTTGCATGCATTTTTAAATTCAAGGATTTCAAATTTTAAAATTTTCCTATGCTTTTTTTATTAGCTTTTTACTTGGTGGAAACAGAAAATAAAAAAAAATATTAATATATTTTTATATATAATGACAAATACAGCAATTATTTAAACTATTCTAATTGAAAAATCTTTATTTAGATTGGCAAAAATGGCCCACGATTTAAGCCTGCTTGATAACATTGATGTAATTGATCTGAATTTGTTTGATGCACATTTCCAAATCGAAGATTTGCTGGCTGATGTGTCTTTTTCTGAGAAAAATTCAACTTTTAACTTTTTGAACAGCACGCCGCCAGTGTCCAGTTATGCATGTCCAGTGTGGCCGGTATGTGACGACTACGGCTCTTTGCCCGGCAGTGACCAGGAGAATATGGCCGAGGAGGAGTCGCATAGCGAGGAGGATGGCACAGGAATTGAGTTGGTCAAGAAGCGTAAAAAAGCGGCCAATTTTGACAAGCCGCCCGAGCCTTATGCAGACATGATTGCCAAGGCCATTATGTCCTCGGGTACCAATCTTATGCAATTAAAAGATATATATGCCTACATATCTTTTAAGTAAATAATTGTTTAAAATATTTTTCTCTGTGTATTTAATTGATTCTAAAGCTATTCAGAATTCACCTCCAAAGTAGAGATGTCCAAGTGGAAAAGTGCCATTCGGCACAATCTTAGCAGTCACAGTTTTTTTGTCAAGACTTTGCATAAAAATTCTCAGGGTCATTTTTGGAGCATAGAGACGAACTTCTTGTCCATCATAAAAGAAAAAGGCACCACTATAGGAATAAAAAAGTGCTTTAGCAAAAAGTCAGCTGTTCCTAAGCCAAGGCTCTCCAAGCCAAAGAAGACACCCGAACAGTTTTTCATAGATCAAGACTTGTACAATTTCAACATGTATAATGACTCAGCATTTTTTAGCTCGACCGAGAACGATAATTCCCAGCACTCGTTTGCCTCGTCGGGTAGCAGCGGCTACCACAACTACAAGTTTCTTAGTCCAGCACATTATTCATATATGCCTCAGGCTTCATACATTATGGACAATGCCAATATAAATAGTGTACATTTTTCTAATCAGTTAACTTATTAAAATCACATTGTGTAAATTATTTTAATGTACATTAAACAATTTAAAGAGAAAAATAAAATATCTTAGTCACTTATTTATAGGTATTGTTGTGGCATTTTATTCAAATGCATTTATAAATATATATATATTTTTTTGTAGACTTGTATTTATTGTTAACTTATTTATTAAAACTTTAAATTATTTAAAATCGTATTTAATTTATTATGTAAATACTGAAGCTAAACAAAAACACTAAAGGCTAGTTTGATGTTTTATAAAATTTTATCTTGATACTATTAAATAAAAATAACTAAAATAAAGTCTTTTTTTATTTTTAAACATTTGCTCGTAATTAATTTTGTTTTTTTGATTGTTTAGTTAATTAAACAAGCGAAATGTAGAATTTGATCAAGTCTATTCAATTTAAAATTTAAAGAGAATGTCAAAACAATCTAATTTTCTTTTGTTAACTTTTTAACTTTAAAAAAATTAATTTTTAGCAAATTACTTAACTTTAAATTTAGAATTTTTTTCTAATTTTAAAAATAAGCACCAATTTTTCTTTTAAACTAAACTTTGTTTAAATTTTTTTAAATTTGGCATAGTCTAAAATTATATGAAAAAATAATTTTTTTTATTTATCAATTTAAACTTAAATAACCTTTTTATTGATTGATAATTGTTGGAGGTTTAAACAATAAACAGATTACATTTCATTCAGGCCTTTATTTGAATCCTTGTGAAATTAGCTGGAACAAGATGGTATTATCTTTAAACAAAAAATGTTAATCTTGGAACAGAAGTTGTTGATTAAGTTATTTAGCTTTAAGCAGAATGAGCAAATTTTGTGTTTTTATGAAAAAAGAAACGCATATTTAAAAAATTATTTAAGATAATATGAATAGAATTAAAAAGTAGTGGCCAAATTTAAATTAGTAGTCGAGTCTAAATTTTAATTTTGAAAGAACAAATTAAAAAATAATTATTTTTTTAAAAAAATTTTTATATTTTATTTTAAATTAACTTGATATATTTATTCAAATTATTGATTAAGAAGATATTGTTGAATTTTTATTCATTTTATTTAGACGATTTGGGTTTTAATGAGAATAATTAGTCATATTAAATTATATTTTTTTAAAATAAAGTAAGCATTGAGCAAAATCCAATTTAAATATGAGCTACATGGAAAAAATGTGGTGAGATTAAAATTTAGAATTTGATTAAGTATCAATTTATTAATCATCGACTAAAGATTATCTATTCATTTCTCAAAAATCTCCTTATCTTGATTCTTTATTTGGTATTTTAAAGTTTGGTAGAAATTCAACACTGAATGCGGCTAAAATTCCGTTCTTTTAAAAAAAGAAAATTAATTTAACTAACTGCTCAGCTTATTTGTTAATAAAATAACAATAATTAATATAATCTATTTTAAAATCATTTAAATCGAAAGCAACGAAATAATATAAATACACAATTGATCATTTATTCAAAATAATCTTAATTAATAAATTTAAAATGAACAAATTTTTAAGAATTAAAATTTCTTAATATGAATAATTTTATTTATTTTTCTTTTAATAATAAAAAAGAAATAATTAATTTCGTGAGTAAACGGCTTGAGTTTGGTACATCGAGTTGGCCGTCTTATGGCCCATTTTTCTTATCTGGTTGAGGCGGTAGGCTCTAGCGTACTCAAGCTCAAGATCGTAAATGCCCAATATATTTCTAAAACCAGAGTTTGGTCGGACCTGTGGTCTCAGATTGGATACCAGACTGTATGCTTGATTTAGCCTCAAATTGTAGCGGAACATGAGATAGGCGATCACAATAGTGGCCGAGCGCGATATACCACGCGCACAATTTACCACAATTTTGCCACCCGATCTCAAACAGTCATCTATAAACATAAACGCTAGATCAAAGTCTGGCCGTATGTTGTACATTTCAACATCTTTGGCGCCCATTTGTAAAATTTTTATATTCTTGTCCGAGTATTCTTGAGTGTTTAGGCTTAATTCTTGGGCCATGTTGAGCACATGTGTTATGCCTTGGGCGCTTAGTTTACTCACATTGTTAATCGAATTATGTCCACCTAGATACAAAAAATTTGGTATAATCTCGGACGCGGCATCACCATTATTTTTAATGTATTCTTCAAGAAATATTTGCTTGCGGTAAAGACGAAACGCGTCCAAATATGAATACTGTGGATGGTCTACCAAAGAATTCTGTCTTGTTTGACTATTAGACTTGGTATTTTCTCTTCTAAAAAGTTTTTCCAAGTTCATTGCTGAATTGTTCTTGCGTATTTCATTTGTTGGATGTTCGCTATCTATTTTCAATCTAGCTGTATTCACAGTGGAATATTTTTCCTTCGATTTTCTTGTTTTAAAAAAAAAGATTATTTATAACAGAGCTATAAATTAGATATCTGTGCAGTATTATATTCAGCACTAGCTATGGAATCATTACTTCAATTCAATTTATTTTGTTTAAATGCTTTTTTTCAATTAACTATTTAATTTCAAGAGAATCTATTAAGCTAAGAGTGTTATCTTGAAAAGGCATCAAAAATTTACTTATTTGCCTTAGTTCCACCTTGTTTGATAAAGCTGAAAAATGTGTGGTATGTCTGGTAGACTTTGGCACTGTTGTTTGTGTCATTATTACTTCCGGTTTGACGCTTGTGTAGCTTATATTGGCGCAAATAAACTGATCTATTTGTTGATTTATCATTTATCATTTTAAAAGCATGTATTATCTAATTTTAAAATTAATTTTAGAATTAAATTTTTGAAAATTTAAATTAAGATCATTAATAAAAATGCACCAATTAATTTGCCAAATTAATATAAAAAAAAACTATTATTAATTCAAAAAATTTGTAACTCTTGTTTAAATAGAGCGCTGGTTTTAATTTTGTTTTTTAAATTAGAAAAAAAATTATATTTTGTCATCTAGATTTTATATATGTTCATTTTCACTTATGAGTTTTGTATAGACTCATTTTGTCACGATTCAAATAAAAAAGGTTGCTTAATTTTTTGATATTTTTATTGTTGTTTATTTGCAAAGATTAATTAATTTTTAATTAATTTTAGTTTAAAAAAAGCCTGGCTTTGTTATGAACCCCAACCTGTTCTGAAGCCCGTATTAGCCTCTTTTTTTACTTGAAAGCATTTATTGGTTTTATTTTGTGATGCAATAAATAAATTAGCTCGCTATCACAAAGCAATTTAGCTTAAATTTTGATTATCTAATACTAAATTTGATATTTTTATTTTTAATTTGAAATTTTTGATTAATGTTTTTAATATTATTTAAAGCGAAAGTCTAAATTTTATAAGCTTTGTCTTAATGATAGATACACTTAATGAGTTTTTATGATGAAAGTTGAAATAGAGAGCTTGGATAGGAATGAAAAAATGATGCACTTAAATTTGGTGGTTTGGGAGCCTACATGTTGATAATTGATTTATTTGAAGAAATATAGCAAAGCTTTGGGAAAAAATCAATCAATTGAACACAAAATTTTAAATAAAATCTTTTTTAATAAATTTTTTTCTATGATCTCCGCACACTTTTGTGAATTTACCAAAATTACTATTTTAAATTAATAATTAAATTAGCAAGAAAATTTCAAAAAAATTCTAATTAAAAATTTTAATATGTAATAATAATGATTTGTTAGAGTTTATCAAAATTTTAAGAATTTGTTTATAAACTTATATCACTAAAAGCAAAGTTAAAAAAGGTTTAAACATCAATTGATAATATAAATACTTTCCATTTGAATGAGGTTTCTATATTTATCAATAATTAACATATCTTAGTTGTTGTTACTCTGGCAAAAAATTGATAAATACTGATTTATAGAATTAAGAATAAATTAAAAATTTTGCATATGGAGTTTAGTACTTTGCTCAAAGTTGGTCAAATTTTTAATTTTTAAAAGAACCAAGGGCTTCATCTATTTGTATTCAATCAATAGAACTCAAGTATTATTCCAGCACTGAAGAATTATATAAACCAAATATACAAGACTGAAAATTGACCAAAAGCTTGGACAATTTATATGTAAACAAATGAAAAAAATAGAAAATAGAATTTTTTTATTTAAATTTTTAAAATTAAAAACTCTTAACCTTAATTACTAACATTGTTTTGTGTCAAGACCAGATTAGTGTCCTCATTATTATCTCTTAATTTCTCTTTTTCATACAAACAATACAAAAAATAAAGATCTAATTGATCTATTTCTGCCGATGAGAGTCTGTTTTGATTATTTTCCAATTGTCGAATTATCTCCAAGGCGACTGTGGGCCGTCGAGCCAACACCTCTTCGGCTAAATTATACTCCAAAGTCTCACATGAAAAGCATCGCTTGAATTCAATTCTCATAAATGATGAAGAATACAAATAGATAATCCAGTTAAATCCATGACGTGAGAATTGAATTGTATTTAAAAGATTTAGGAATACTCGACCAAACTTTTTTTCCAAAATTTCATGATGCCAGAACGCATAGGCTATGGTGCTAGGCAAGGTTGTGCAAATGAAAGAAATGGTCAAAAAAACCAGTAGTCTGGTGACAAATTTTTGTCCAAATTTTACTTTTTGCTTGTTGTATTCATTGGCATTACGCGCTGCATCTCTGGTCAAATTAATCACAATCAAGTTAAGAACGCCTAGCACTGGAAAAGGAACCAAGCTGTATAAACACAAATGCAGTATATTCCAAGTCTTAAGCAATTTGTCATCATCATCATAACATTGCCACATGGTTACAATAGTGCTTTGAGTGTTTTTGGCTGGTATTTTCACCGGTGCCATCAAATCATTCAATTTATAGATTTCATGATTGTTTTGGTGCTTTACTTCTTTGAAAACTTTAACTCTTATTAAACCATTATTTCCCAAATTTACTGGAATCACCATATTCAATAACAAAAAAAAGACCACAGACCCAGCTATTATGCAATTGGCTAGTTTTATCTGTGTGCACTTGGAACGCCAGAATGGCGAGACTATTATCAACAAACGATCAATGGTAATGATACAAAGCAAGAAAGAACTCAATTGTAAACTGGTAAAAGACATGTAGGGAATTATTTTGCAGCTAAATGCGGAAAAGTTTTCCAATCTTTTTACATGAGATTCGTCATTTAATTGTCTGTAAACTGAACTCAGAAACCATCCATACAAGCATACTGTATCTACAATGGTCAACACGGACAAGTAGCGCATACTGGACACAACTCGGATTCGTTTTTGACTAAGCAAATAAAAACATGTTAGATTGCCTATTGTTCCAAAAATAATGATAAAAAAGTCAATAATACTGATAGCATCTAGAACTGTATCAGTTGACTCGTAGTAGATGAACTCGAATTCGGAACGATTAGAAAAATTTGTCATCATAAAAGCTATGGCATCTAAAAAATAATATTTTTAGTTACAAAAAATTTTTTTTTTCCTTTTTGAATAAAAGATAAAATATCATAAATGTACATGATTATTTTTATGTCATTTATTTTTCTGATGTTAGAAAATTAATATTTTAGATTGACAAAAGAGATAACTGAGTTATCATTTATTATGAATAATGATAGATAGTTGTTGATATTTAGGATAAAAATTAATTCCTTTTACAAAATTTGATAAATAAACAAGCTTACGTTTAAGATCATGTGCCGCATTAAGGTTCTTTAAATTTAAATAAACTTAAGTTAATTAAAATTTTATTATAAAAAAATTTAAAATTATCCAAAACGCAATTCAAAGCTAAATTTAAAACAAGGTAAATTATCCATAATGAGAAGAAAAAGTATGTAACTTATTTAAGCAGAGTTTTTGATTATTTATTATTAGAGGCTTGGCATTCAACTTTTTTTAAAGCTTATGCTAAATGATAAAATGCATAATAAGTAAAATAATTAGACAATATTCTAATTTTTTTTTAATTAACATGTTAACTTTTTTTTTCTTGAATAAAAAAATAAAAATTGAAATCTGTTCAAGATTATGATAAATAAAGATAATGGAAATTATCAATAGAAAATTTGAAATCTAATATAATAAAATAATTTAATCAGTTTGACGCTATTTGAATGTAGTTGTTGGAAATAGACTGATATTTCCGAGATTTGATATATGTGACATTATTTTTCGAAATTTTTGATATTTTTATTTAAATATTTGTAATTATGGAAAATTTTGTTATATAACATAATTTTTTGATTGAGATTGCTCAACAAAAAAGTGATAATCAAATATCATATTATATCTATTTGTGTAAATAACAGTACTGGTATAAATTACAAGATAAGGAATTTATTTCCTTTCTTTAAAAGGACGTATTTTACATTTTATTAAAGCAGCTTTGTGCAGAAAATGATTAATATGATATTAAAAATTCCAAAATAACATTTAGAATTAAATGTTTGATAATTTTTTCAAAATGGCATTAAAAAAACAGAAAAGAATATTCCATGATTAGAAATTAAATTAATCTAAATAAACAAAATAAAATTTGCTATAAAAAAGGATGAAGGAAAAATAATTTGTTATTTCCGTAATAGATTAATTTTAAAAATAAGATTATTATATGATATGATACAAATTTATATTATTAAAACATATAATTGTTACATTTTTTAATTTTATTTTAAGATAGATGGATGTAGAACCTAAGGTTGATGTTATGACAAAAATTAAAAAAAAATCAATTAAGGTCTTGTCAAGTGAATTGAATTATAATCAAAATTCAGCTGAAAAATTAAATTATCCAGTAAATTTAAATCAATTTACACCTAATAGTTTAATAAAAGACAAAATGACATTTTAAGACTTGTGGACGCAAAGATACAGAAAAAATTAATGAACATTTTTAGTAAAATTTTTTTTATCTAATAATTTTTAAACTATTTTATAAATTATTTTTAATATTAAACTATGAAGTAATTGCCGACCATCAGTTAAATACTCGATAATATTTATTTTCTCAATAATATTGGTTATTTTTGTGGCAATTTTAGCATTTTTAGCAATAAGTATTAATAATTTAAATTATTAGTTTTTAATTTGGACTTAAATCCACTTGTCCATTGAAGAGCCATGTTTTTGGAAAAAATGCCACAAAAATGCTTCGTTGTGCATAAATCGGTTTCCATTTTGGGCTCAGTGTGTTTGCGACTTGGGCTATGCGGGAAACGGCAGGTCCCACTGTGTCGAGTGTGGTATTAGCTTTGTTAGGCCCAAATTGGAAAGAATAGTGGGTGGCAAAGATAGTGGTGAGTTATCGTGGCCTTTCGCTGTCTACATAATTCAAACATATCAAGGAAAATATGATATTAAAGGCTCTAGTCGTGTCATCAATTATAGTTGGGTATGTGGTGGGACAATTCTGAATCAGCGAACTGTATTAACAGCGGCTCACTGCATTCAGGATAAATTTTTCGAATACCAGGATGAGCATGGCAATTTTTACACACTAGAAATACAATGGAACCAATGGTATGGTAATGTAGAATCAACTTTACAGATTTTTGCGGGACTTTACGACATAAGAAACACTAGTAAATCCATGAAACTACGGGTCAAAAAAGTAAACAAGGTAAAAAGTTTTTAGAAGTTTATTTATTTTGTTAATTTTTAAAATAATTTTTTTTTTCAAAAAGCATGATCAATTTAATGAATACACTTTGTTGAATGATGTAGCTACATTAGAATTGAGTGAAAATATCGATACTCGTCATGACATTCAGTTTGCTTGTTTGCCAAATACGTCCTCGACCTCATACCCTGAGGTAAATAGGTCTGCATTTATAGTCGGATGGGGTAGAAAATATGAAAGTAAATTATTAATTAATTAATAATTAATAATAACTGAGATATGAGCTTGTTTTTAGATGGGTATCCTTCGCCAATATTGCAGAATTCTCTGATAGATATCTATCAAGATGAGATGTGTTCGACAGTCCAAGTTGACGTGGAAAAAAATTGGAGATCTCAAATATGTGCTGGGAGTCTGGACGGTTCAAGAGATACTTGTCAAGGAGGTATGAGAGAAAATTTATTTAAAAAAGGGGATATTTTAATCAAGTTTATTTTTAATTAGATTCGGGTGGAGGACTTTTTGTCAATGAATATCTTAAGTATAATCAAAGTAAATATTTTGTTTCAGGTATAGTGTCGTATGGAGACGGATGTGCCCGTATTGGAAAACCCGGTACCAAAATTACCAATAATTATATAATAAATAATAAGAGCTATTTAATTTTAGGTATTTATTCGAGAGTGAGTTTTTTTCTTGACTGGATCAGAAAACATTCAGATTTTTAGAATGTTTTTTTAATTATTATTTTGTTATTTTTGTTCAAATTAATACAATTAATGCAGATTTATTTGGTGCTAATTCTAAAGAAAAAATAAATTAATAAAGAAAAGAATATTTGTTTTTCTTTAAACATATTTCTTAAAAATTTATCTAGTTTTAATTTTAAATACCAATTTAACACTTGAAATGTAATAAACAAAGCATACAATATCGAGACTGAGTTTGTTTTATTTTTTTTTTATTTCAACCTAAACCTAATTTTAGATAAATAATTTTATTTTTAATTTTATAATTTTAAACTTTTAAAACAAAAAAAAAACTCTTAGATTTTAGAGCAATAATATATTTTATTTGTTATCTAAGCTATTTAATACATTTAGAGATAATTTTTTTTCTAAAGTTTATTTGGCATTAAATTACATTTTAATAATAGATTTTAAATATAAAATTTAATCTTTTTATTATTCATTGTGATGTGAATTGATGTCGGGTGACAAACATTTGTTTGTCTACTAAGCACATTTAAAATAATTGCAAACAAAAATAGTAGAATTATATGATTTTTACCTTTATAAAGATAATATTGTGAATTTTTATTTATTTTTTTGAATATTTTTAGAAAATACTCCAGGTATTTTGGTTATCTAAGTTAGTCCTTTTTTAAAAGTGCTTATAATTGTCAAATAAGATATTTTTTTGGTAAATAATTGACAAAACCTTGTTGATTAAGGTCTCCGTAGACTTGATTAAAAATGGTGGCAATAGAAGACTATCAATTCATAAATTTTTAAGGTTTTAAATTTAATTTTTTATTATTTTAAACAAATTGAGTAGAAAATAAACAAATGGTATTAATCAAATTTCATGACTAATTAATATTGCTCAGTTGTGCCTGAACGGTTATCTATTTATACATATATATATATATATATATGTCCACGAGAGTGCCCTAATCTTGATTATTTCCTTTAAAAAATATTTTCAAGGGCAAAACTAGATTTATAGAGCGTAAAATCTAAAATCAAAATCATAACTAATAGATACTCTTGGATGATCATTTATTATACTTGATTCGAGCACTTTACGTGCAACAAACAAACCAAAACGGATCTAGCTGAAATAAACTAAGATAAATGAATCAAAAATAAGCTTTAATATCTTTTTATTATTTTATTTAGATTAAAATTGAATTTATTTTTAAATAATCAAATATAAATAAGATTAATAAGAAAATTAATAATAATAATAATAATGAAAAATTTGCTCGATATAATTTAAAATTTAACAAACCTAGACTAATTTTTGTTTAATACTGAATTAAATAAACTAGAATATTTATAATAAATATTATATTTGTTCAAGATAAAAGATATCTATCTAATGCGACATTTTTGCTAAAATTAGCCTATTGAAATAAATTGAAGGTGTATAGATGATAGTATCAATTTTATCTAATAAAGAGTTAGATTTCAATATTTTTTAATATTTTTTTATTATTATTGAACTTAATAATTCTTAAATTAAGAAAATATTTTTAATTTGAATGCATATGTTTTTTTGAATTTTATGATTTTTACTACATCGCCAGAACTGGCCCTAAATGAAAAAAATTGATAAATAATTATACTCACAAAATTAAAATATCAGACCAATTGAATATTTGACAAGATTAATTTATTTTTCTAGTTAAATCAATCGATTGCTAATTAGAACATCTGATTTAGATTAAATTAAATCTTTAAAATTGTCACAATATCAGTGATAAGATAGTTTATAGCTGGTTATTAGGGTTAATTTTGATGACATTTCTGAATAATAGAAAATTTTTGTATTTTGTATTTCAAATTTTTATTTTTGAATTTGATAAAAATTTTGCTGGGTAGTAGGTTGGTTCAAGCAGATAGACAGAGATGGGACAGACAGGCAGGCAAAGTACTTAGGTCAATTGGCAATTAAGATTTTTGTATTCAATTGTTGCTGGGTCACTCATTGGGCAACTAATGCAATCGCATTAGCCGAATTCCTCACCATAAGCCAAATATTTGCATATTTGAAGAGATAAAACTCTGCTAAAGCTATTAAGAAGGTGAAATCAAACAAACAACAATTAAAAAAACAATCAATCTGATCATTAAGAACTTAGCGCAATTGCTCTCTTTGCTATCAAAGAGAACATAACTCAATCAAAAATTACGCAAGCTAATCCTCTTGGAAAATGTTGACTATTTGCTTTGATGTTGTTTGGCAATCGAAAGCAGGCCGTGATCGAACCTGCTCTTGATCGCTCTTTTGGGTCGTCCACTGAGCTCAAGTGGCACGTTTTGACAAGCTCCACAAGACAGAAAAAAACACTCACACACATAACAAAAACAAAATCTGAAATCCAATACCCACAATGATATTCAAAACTGATTATCTTTTCACTTATCGTAGCATGTCGCCTTGTATGACATGTCAAAATTTTAATTAAAATACGATAAGGATATGATTGTTTGTCGTATAGAACAAACAATCCGGATGGAGTCTCAGAGAAGATTAGGCCATTATAAGCTCATTTTGATTGTTCTCAATCGATTAGTGCTCAAAGGCTGGCTTATAACACTAGATTAAGTTATAGACGTCAATTTAGCAACAATTAACTTTTTTTTTTATTTTTCCCACTCATTTATAGAATAAATATTTACAAGGAGGCAATTTACAAAAAGATCAAAGTAGAACAAAATAAAATCGTAAAAAAAAATAAAAAAAATTTGCTCCAAAAGAAATCCACACGTTTGCTAATCTTTTTGGTAAATAGTCTTGAAATTGTTTGAAATGTGTTGTATTTTGACTTGGACTTGAAAACAGAAGCTTAAATTTAATTAATTTTTTAGAGGATTTTATTTTTGCAGGACGGACAGGCTGTGTTGCCGTCTAGTTTTTCCAGATCCTTTAATTTTAGATCCAGATCTAACTAATCAACACCATCTAGAGCATATGGATTTGTTTTTTAATTGAATTTTTGGCAGAAGAATCCTGCCACGATTTGCATAAGAGAAGTAATATCAAATATCATATGCTAGTCAGTGAGTGTATGTGTGTGTGTGTGTGTTTGGTACCGCGAGAGAAGACTCTGCGGAATTTGTAGATTTCTAAGATTTGAAAAGTCGATAATTGTTTTTCATATTTGGCTTGTAGAGAAAGAAAACATTAAAGATCTTTTCTTTTGAACACAGGAATCCTTCAAAAATCAAAAATAAAAATAAAAAAGTGTTCTATGCTTGAGAAAATTAATTAAAAAACTTGGCATGTAAACACATAAATTCAAGAGTTGCAATCGCTCTCGGTGAAGCGAAAGAATACCAAATCAAAGCTAAATAACTCATCATAATAAACAATTTGAAGCACTTAACTTTTGGCCCTAAAGAGAAAATAAAAAATAAGCACTTTGAACAATTAATCAAAATGAAAATAAATAATAAAAGAATAGAATAGTTAAAAAGAAAAGAACTGTTCTAATTTTTAATTTGCCATACCTGTTCGGACAGTTGTGCCAAAAAATAAAATGCCTTATTAATAATCTATTTAAAATATGTTCGTATACGAGCTCTATTGGCTCTCCAATTTCAATCAACAATGCGCTGCTCAACTATTTTTGAACAGATATGATATGATCAAATAAAAAGATAAAAGTTATAGCTAAAAATGTGATTGTTGTTGTTGTTTGGAGATGAGATGAGATCAGATGAGCTTTATTTTTATGCTCACTTTGGAGCGTGAAATTTATTCAATATATTCAATATGTATGCATATATGTGTGCCTTATTGAAAGTTTATTAGCACTTGGTCCCGCACCGACCATCAACATCTGCTTGTACAACAAACTCATTGTTTGCTAATTTATGAATTTATTTTATTAGCGGAATTTTCTAAAATTCGATTAAAATTCCTTGTACCAAATATTTGCTCTAGATTATTATCAGAGACACACAGATTACTGATCTTAAGAGTTTCTTAATTTACTCAGCAAATGTTTGAATAATCACTTGGACTAAGATGTTACTAGGCCTTTTGAGCACGTTCCGGATGCTAATTTTGTTTTCGAGATTTTTTTTCGAGTTTTTTCAAAATTCAAATTAGCCTAGAACAAATACACTTAGTTGCCAGAAAAAAAACAAATAAATAAATAAATGAATTTTTGAATTTTTTATTTGAAAAAATTTAAATAAATAAAAAGAAAAATGTCCAAAATGATGAAACTGTTGGGTGTTTGTAAAAAGATGAGAGATTCTCGTAAGGTTGTTGGGCGTGAAGAAGAAAGAGAGGCAGAGAGTGTGAATGTCATGAGAATTGAGACGCGTTTAACCAATGAACGCGTAGAACAGTGTTTAGTTATGTGTGGTGATGTGTGTGAGCCCGGTTGTTCAAGGACAAAGCACGAAGAGTCGGGGAATTTGAGAGTTTTGAGTGTGTACATGCATTAGAAAAAGAAAAAGGGAGTGCTGGTTTTTCATGTTTTTTCATGTTCGTTCAATTTAGTACTTTAGTTACACTTGGACAAATCATTCAAAAAAAAAATAAATTAAATACAGAAAAATTATTTTTATTTTTATTACATAAAAAAATATTTATAAATATATGCATATATATATATATATGTTTGTGAAGAACAGAAAACAAATTCAGACACATTTGGACAACATGAAAAGAGAGCTAATTGCTTGCGTAGATTGAGTCGTATGTAAATAAATGGCACGGATGGATGGATGAATGGATGAATGGTGATCAAGCCATACTCCAGCCGTGGTCCATAACTAAATAAATACATTGAGACCTTGGTGGCTTAAGTGATTGAGCGGTTATATAATACCTGGATTTAGGATAGTCTCGAAGCCGCTCGGCTGCGTCATGTACTCATAGCTGGTGCTATTGCCATAAAAATC
>JAESIW010000207.1:1803157-1910739 GCA_016802295.1 Brachionus rotundiformis
CGTTTTGATCAAGGTCGTATGGTCGTGTAGGCTGCTGCGCTGCATGACTAGTGCTAATTGGCGGAGGTTGTATGGGCATGGACAAATTTTGTGCATTGTGTTGACGAGCAGCGTTGCGGTAATAGTGACGTCTATTGCCCATTGCGCTCAACTGTTTCATTCGTCGTTCTTTCGAGCGTCTATTTTGAAACCACACCTAAAATTGAACAAAAAAAACCATTAGAACAGCGCCCTCTTCTAATCCTCTCTCTTTCGCTATCGTGCGGTCTTTGCCTCGATAAGAAAGTAGCTAAACACTGCCGAGCTAAACAGAGGAATGTCAAGACTAACAGTCTCGATTAAAGTTCTACCGAGGCGTTTTAGAAACAGCCAATGGGATCGGCAGTGTATTAGCAGCCAATAGGCTAGCTTGAATGACACTTACTTGAATGACTCGCATATTAAGACCGGTCTCTTGAGCAAGCTGTTCGCGTATGTGCCTAGTTGGTTTGGGAGTGGCAGCAAAAGCCGACTTGAGCATTTCGAGTTGTTTGGCTTTGATGGTGGTGCGCGGGCCCCGCTTTTTGCCGTTCATGTTGCTCGAGTCGTCTTTGGATGAAGACGACGAGGAGGCCTTGCCGTTGCTGCCGTGAGTACGGTCGCCTGTGCCGTCCTCGTCCTCTTCGTCATCGTCGTCGACCTCGTCTTCGTCGTCTTCGATTAACTCGTCGTCCGAGTTCTGGTTCTCGTCCTTGTCCGAGTCCATGAACTCGGCGTAATAGCCCTGGCCGCTGCCGACAACCCCGCCGCCGCCACCAACGCCATTTGAATGCATGGTGGTCACGTGACCCAACTGATAATGATGTCCCTGGTGCATATAATCGACACCAGTCGACTCGTTGTTTAGCAATAGGTTCTCTTTCTCGTCCATATAGACCTGACTAGTAGTTTGTTGTTTATTTAGTGGCGGGGTGCTCGTATTGCACGGCTGAAAGCAAGCAGTGTCGCTCTGGTTCAAGTCGTGCTTGATTAGCGAGGGCGACGATGACGACGACGACATTGAATCCATGCCGTGATGCATCATGGGCAAATATTTGACACCGCTTGATTCGAGTGCGTTCGAGTGAGCCGACGGTGGTGACTTTAGCATATTTGACGATTGCTGCTCTTCTTCTTGGCCTTCTTCGGCTTAAAATTTGAAAAAAAAAAATTAAATCAAGGTCAAGGACTTTTACAAAAAAAACTTTTTTTTTGCGTTTTCTGATTGGATGAGCACTTACCTGACACTAGAGCTTTGTTTAGTACGTAGTCATGCTTGCACATGAACTTGTGGTCGTCGACGAAGAAAAGCTGTTCGCCGGTGCCGATCGGCTTGCGGCATATGTAGCACGCGAAGCAGTTCAAGTGGTAGACTTTGTCGCGGGCGCGGCGCACCAAATCGCTCGGACATATGCCCGTATGGCAGCCCGAGCAGCGCGGTCCGTACCGGCGGAAAAAGTCGTCTCGACAATAGAGCTTGCCGTCTCGCGAGAAACACTTCTCGTTCAGGCTTGTCTTGCAGTCCGAGCATTGAATGCACGTTTGGTGCCACGCTCGATCCAACACATTATACAAATACTGATCGTTGATTGGTCGGTCACAACCGGCGCAGTTAACCACTAGTGGCATTTTTTTTTTTTGTTTTTAATTTCTAATAATGTGTCTTTGATAGTCTTGTGTATGGGTGTTATTTTTTTTTCTATCAATTTTTAGTTTTAATAAACTCTTAACTATCTAAAAATAAAAATTTATTTTTATATTTGTTACAAAATCAAATCGAAGTCTATTGATTAGTGACGTAAAGACTTGAATATATCTCTATGTGTGTAACCCTAACAAAATAATAAAATTATATATACATATAAAATAAAAAAAATATAAACCTTAAAACAAAACACAAAAACTACGAAAGAAAATTTTGATTTATTATAATTTTCTATATATTTTCTTTTTCTCTCTCTCTCTTTCTTTTTTTTTTTGCTTAACAAAAATTTGGGCATCTTTAGCCGAACGAAAAAATTGATTTGTTAATTTAAATTAACAAATAAGAAATATTTACGGGGGGTTTGTGCATTCGAAGTGTTTCTATTCGCTGCTATTTGGATCGAGGCGGAGTCGCGGCTAAATATTTGCTATGCAGCCATTGGCTTAAGACGAATATTTTTATGAACTTCAAATTTGAAATTTCTCTGCCTCCCCGAGCCCCCTGCATTGTCGATTCTTGCAAGTTTTTGAAATATTTCAAGCAAGTGTTACGATACGAGATACACTTTTACTTATATGCGCGCATGCACACATACACACATTCACATTTATACACTCTATCTCTGAACACACAGCCCATTAACTGTTATTTCTAAATGTCGCTGTGCTAAATGTAAACAAACGGACAGCCCAGCGATGACACTTTGACAACAAATTCTACTGCCCACTCTAAACAATCATTGCTACCTAATGCTACCTTTGGCTACCTCTTATTAGACAATGCACACAATTGAGCAGAAAAGTAACTCTTTATTTTTAAGTATAAATAAATAGTTGAAATATCTTGTATCTATCTATGTATTTACCTAGATTTATCTATATATGACTTTTGTGTGTGTTTGTGCGAGTGACTAAGTGAGTGAATGATTTTTTAATTAGTTTTCAAGTTTTGTCAACCAGAGAAAATAATTAAAAATTAAATTTTATTTGAAAAAAAAAGAAAAAAATTATCAGAAATTAATTAGTGCCTATTTTGTTATTGTGGTGGAGACAAATTTTGAAAACAAGACGTGCACATAGCATAGGTGATTGTAAACTGAGACTCTTTTATCTAATTGTATTAAATTTCGTCCATTTGGCATTGACGATTTGACGACTAATTTTCAAATTCTGATAATCTCTTTCTGAAGATATCAGTCTATCTTTTTCTCTTTTTCCTACTCTCATTGTTCACATCCTATTTCCAACCAACATCATCAGCAAGAACAGAACAAAAAAAATCGATAATTTGAATTAGACTTTTTTATTATCTAATCGAGAACAAAAACCTTTCGGGGATTCTTCATTTAAAGATAATCTCTTATTTCAAAGCTAATCTTCGCAAGCAATGAGCTTACTAATATCTGACTTTGTCATAATGCCTTTTGTTAATCCAGATTACAAATAATGTATCTATTAACAATAGGAAATAAAAAATAAATATAGTCATGTATAGACTAGTTGTTAGTCTTCGAGGATTGGCTGCCTCTTGACTTGAAAATAATTCTCTTCTTTTTTGTTCAAAGCCTCCCAAGTAAACGATCAATAGCTGCCAGCTATCGACCCATTCGATCGCACTGGTGGCTAATCAGCCAACAAAAACAACACAAATTTGACGCTAGAGTCGTCTAATAGAGCCATATTTAGTACACAACGGCATGCAGTGGTGGTTTTAGAATGGGATTGGCCAAAAGTGCTCGATAGAAAGGAATGTCGAGCCGGGGTTGAATAGGCGAGAGGTGATTGGCTCACGACATTCAGCAGCAGCACAGCAGCAAAACAGTACATGCATGTACAAGTATATGTATGAGTGTATGTGTGAGTGTGTGTGCTATTAGAATCAAGAACTTAGGGTGCTGTTTAGAACTTGAAAACAGAAGCCAATGAAAGCCGCTGATAGAACCACTGCAAGTAAGAAACAAGATCCCGTAAGCGAGTGCTTCATTTTCGGCTTTAATTAAAGTTTGAAAAACACGTATTTTTATTTGGAATTTATAAATATTTTCATCAATATTAACGAAAGAGAAATGAAAACAAGAAAATGAACAAGAAAAAAAAAGAAAGAAAGAAAAAGAGAGAGAGAGAAATTGAAAGAGAGCGCACTTTAATCGACTCAAAAGTGAGAATAGATATGTTCAAGTATTAACTAGTGGTGTTAGCTTAGGAATGAAAATATTTTGAATTAACAAGTTTATAGAAGAAACGATAGGAAAAACAAGCAAATTCTAGTTGAATTTGTAATCGCTATTTATTTAAATACTATATATCTTAATATTTACTTATTTAAAGAATATTATTTGCTTTGAAAAATAAAATAAAATAAAATAAAATAAAAAATAAAATTGAAAATATTAATGATTCTAGCCGTATATATCGACTAGAATATAAAATATGGCAATGAGGCTGTGTGTGTGTGTGTGTTGACTAAACGAAATCCCTAAATCCAAACGCCACAAAGCCAAATGTAAACTATTTTTTATAATTTCAAATTTTTCTAGAGTAATCTCATTAATCTGCACAAGGCTTCTATTATTCTGATTCTTCCACAACAACAACCATAAAAAAAGAAAAAAAAAAAAAAACTAATCAAACTATGTATGGCTTTTCAAATAAAATATCAGTTTCTGTGTTTGAGCTTGGAATTTGTTTTTTTTCTGTTTTTTTTTTTTTTTTTAAATCCACTTAGCAAACTAATTAGGTGTATATTTCCTTATCAGAATCAAAAAAAAATAAAATTCAAAAAAAAAACGCAACCAAGAGAACAAGCTCCTGATGCTTTGGTCTTTGAGTGAATTAAATTGTCGTTTAGCATGAAAATATTTTCTTGACAAGACCGGCATTTAGAACACCAGGAGTGCAGCTCGTTGATTACACTCGAATTGCTCTCTCTCTCTCTCTTTTCTCTTTTTCCATTGATCTTTCTCTCTACTACTGCTGTTGACGTTCTTGTCTAAAACACAACGTTTAGACAAAAAATAAAAATATAAATTAAAAATCTAAGAAAGAAAAAAACTCATTTCCCCATTTTGTTCATGCTCAAGTTGGCCCGATAGAGTTGCACAAGCATATTTCCTTCGAATTGCATTCGAATCCACTCGAGCAAATTAGCTCGACGATATGCGCCAACGGCCAACTTAGATGACATGATAAATAATTAAAATACAAATGAGCTTCTCACCTGTAACTAATGAAAAAGCTAAAAAAAGCCTAGATTTAGTCAAGATAAAAACACAAACTGATCACTCTATTAACAAAAAATGAAAAAGCGCCTTTGGGGACTTAGTGCACCATTTAGCGCGTCTATCTCTCTCTATCCTCTCCTCTCTCTCTCTCTCTCTCTGCGCGCACATGATTCTAAATTTCGATTTTGACAGCATCTATTGACACCTAGACAAAACCGGTTGAGCAATACAACAACATGTATACACACACACACACACACACACACACACTCATATAATATACATGGTCCCTGTTGGCTTTCATTCCATTCGAATGCTCATGCACGCGTTACTTACATTCACTCATGAATTAGCTTAATGATGTATCTTTGATTAGGCTCATTCCCATTTTAATGTTTTGGCGTTTGAGAACAATCTCAGTATTGTTCTCAAACGACATTATTAATCCAATTTAATCAAAACTAACTCGAGTGTTTATAATTTGTCACTTGAGAGTCCTCATCTACATCATAATTTATACAACACAAAAACTTCAACTACTACTCTGTGTAGAATTGGTCAAAATATCAAAAAGACTTTCTCTAAACTCAACATAAACAACAACGACAACAAAAACAAGTTGTTGTTGTTGATCTTTTGCCTATTTTAAAATTTTCTTTTATCTAAGCCACTTGCCAAACTCCAATTCAGCACGACTTTTTCCCCTATTCACATCAATTGCCACTATTTTTACTATTATTATTAATATTATTGTTAGTATTCAATTATTAATGCATTAGTAGACAAGTTAGTGGAAACAAGTCGAAAACAAGCTGACTTGGAGTCGATGAATGCAAATTGGTTGCCTAGAACTAATTCTATTTCATGCAAAAGCTACTTGAAATTTTAGTCTAGTTATGTGGACGCTTGAAAGCCTCTTATCCGAATTGTGTCTCAATAGGAGTGCATGTGTACATGCATGGGTATTTAATAGTAGTACCGTATTTCCTCAAATAGAAGAAACTTGCTGCAGTTCTTCTTCAATCTAAAACTATCCCTTATTCGAATTATTTATTTACAAAAAATGTGTCTTGTTTAAAAGAAAATTCATGAATTATCTCTAATGTAAAAATGTATTTTTCATGTATCTAATAGAATTTTATTTGAGTCCCTTTTTTGAATGAAGAATTTTCGAATAGAAGAAACCTTTGATGAAATGCGGTAATAGCCGCGGCATAGTGCTCTATACCAGCGCTAATTTGCGCTTAGCAGATAGGGCTATTGCAGTCCAAATGAATTATGGATTCAGTTTGAACATTTCTTTATCAATTTAAGCCTTGAAACGGTTGACAATCCTTGCTGATATTGTTTCTTTAGGTAGTTTATTCCATCATTCAGCAACTCTGCTAGTTAGTGTCCTTTTTTGCTGATCTCTCTTACAAGTTTATGACCATTTGTATTTGTATATGTATGTATATATGTGTGTGTGTGTGTGTATGTGGCTGTCTCTCTATTCTTCTATTCTTTCTTATTTTCCCTGGCGCTAAATCTTCAACAGAGAGAGATCTGAGATAAAAAAGAAAAGAAACGAGAAAATTAGAGACTCTTTCTTTGCGATTTACAGTCAATATATCAAAGCTACAATAACTGATTGATTGATATACTGAAGCATAAAGATGCTAATCTACCTATAGACTGATAATGTTCGCTCTAAGATCTATTTGAAATTCGCACCATGTCAAAAACTTTATTGAGATCAAACTAAAAAGTTAATTAAATTCATGAATATTCAATGTCTCCAAAAAAAAATACAAAACAACAAAAAAAAACAAATTAAATTAAATTAAATTTTTAACCTAAAGGAGCCCTCTAAGCCCTTTAAATTAATAAAGATAGATCAATAATAGGGCTTGGAGAAATTCTAATCGATTTCAGTTTTTAATTGTTGGTTTTAATTGATTTTTTTTTTAGCTCAGTGACTACTACTTATTTATCAAGTCTGAAATTATTTTTAATTTTGAAAGCTTATTTATTTTTTTAATTAATAAAAAACTCTCTTCTAATAATATGACAAGATTTTTATTACATGAACACATTTTTCACCTTCTGAATTTGGTAAATTATTGGTAAAATTTTCTTAAATTTAAAAATAAACTAAAAAATTTACTCAACTATTTTTCATGTGTCAAAATAAAGTTAAATTATCTTTGGTTAAAATTATCAAAATGTTAAGTCCTTCTGAGTTAGTTGACCAGTGTGAAGTGACCTTAGCGCCTCCTCTGATGCTATTTACTCTCGAACCGTGAGCTTAATTTAGACAATTGTTTCTAGTTCCTTATCAGGTGACTAGATCTAGTTTGGAATAAATTTTGGCCAATATTTTGGCTCGAAAGAACAAAATAATAGAGAAAAATAAAGAAAAATAATTTAGCGTTTGTTCAAGACCAATGTTTTGTGACAGACACCTCATGATGATGTTGAAATTATATTATTTCTTTTTAATTAAGAATTTTTATGTCATTAATTGGATTAAAATTGCTTTCAAAAGTCTGCTTCAATAGAGATTATAAAACTAGACGAACGCTTTTGTTTTTCTATTTGTAAAATAATTGGAAAAGAGAGCCATTTATTTGGTAATATGGCATAATGGTATAATGTATTCTTTTCAATAGAAACAAATACACTTACTTTCTCTTGTTTATATGTTCGTGATTCTTTATTCATGTTTGTTTTGAATAACCGATTAGCGTGGCTCATTACCTAGGTCTATGAACCAATTTAATGCAAAACAAAAAGCAAAAAAATGTCAAAAAATCTCAATGATATATTCATTTCATCATAGTTTCTAATCAATGGTTTTTTCTTAGTTGTTTTTCTTGTTTCAAATATTTAAAAGTAATTAGAATTCATTTTAAATAATGATTGTTCAAGCTAAAGTATTCTAGAATTGGTCGCTAAATTTTTCCAAATGACTCTATATACACAATAAGTTTTATTTTCTTCTTTATTTTTCGTTCTATTCAAACATAGCTACTAGTTACATTTAAAATTTAAAAATCCAAATGAATATATTAATTATTTGTTGTCTAATGAACTGATTGTTCAGGTAGATACTTAAATTCTTGGCAATACAGCAATTTATTTGACAATTTATCTTCAATATGAATTCATGCGATAAACTGAATCAATTAGAAGCACTAACCATGAAATAGTGACAGTCTCTTTTTTTTTAACAAAAAAAAATAGCTAATTAATTTGTTAGTTTAATTATTGAAGAGAAAAAATTAAATAATAAGCTAACGCTAAATAAAGGTAAAAGTTTTAAAGTCAACTTATTGAAACTGTGGGTGCCCTGACAAGTTATTTGTCTGTTACGGCACACATACACTAGTGACAAGTGTCCTTCTTTGGAGAATTATTTAATATCTAAATTTCTATAATAAATAAAGAACTTTAAAATATCTTTTTTAAAAATTATCATGATTTTTTGGTCAATAGAAGCTTTTCAAATATTTGAGATCACCTAAGCAACTGCTTGACAAATTAATCGCCAGCACTGGACAATGTTTGCTGAGCAAATGTTGAAAAGAAACACTGAATAATTGAAACCAAAATTCATGTTAAGGTGTTGATGTCAATCAACTGGTTAGTTTACTTTTATCAGCTATTATGCTTAAAATAGACATAAGGACAAATATTCTTCGACTAGTTGAAAAAAAGACCATATAAGATAAAACAAGAAAATGGAACGATTAAATTTAATTGATATTTTATTCTAAAAAAAGTCAATATTTTGAAATTTATCGTGATAAATCAAAAATAGTTGTATTATTAAATTAGCTACAAATTTTTTAGATTTTTTTAAAATGTTATTTTATTTAATCATTTAAGTGAACTGTCTATAGATTAAATTTTAATATTTTTCCAGAAATTTTTGAATATTCAAATTGAAACAAAACAAATAGATACAATGTTTAATTTTATGCTAATTAAATATCTTGTATTATCTTAATCATATTTTTTAAACAAACAAAATTTATCAGTGATTTTTAAATTTTGACACTAGAAGTTATTTAAGTCAATCATTCTTTTGACAATTAACTAGATATTCTTTATTTAAAAAAAAAACAAAAAATACTTTGTTTTTCCTTTTCAAATTATCAATTAAAATTTTGTGACAACAGCGCACTGAATTAAACCATTTTAATTATACTTAGATTTTAATTAAAAAATATTAACTAACTACTTTTTTATATGCCTGATTTAAATTTAAAATTAGTACACTAAAATTATAAGAAAAATTTTATTAGAAAATGATAAAAGTTAAATTTTTATATATGGTCATAAATAAAATTTTGAAAATAATTTAGTTAAGAATTTCATAAAAAAAAATTTTTCTCAAACATAGAGAATGGCTAAATGATCAAATTTACAAAAAAATTTCATTAAAATTTCAATCAAAACAATAGATAGTTTCACAAAAAAAATAAAAAAGTTGATATTTCTTAAATATTTATTTAAAAATAATAATAATAATAATAATAATAACGAAAATAGAGGAAGATGAACATTTTTGAATATATGACAGCGATGGATATTTGAAAATATCCTTTTTTTTGACTACTTGACAGTTAAATTTAAGATAATTCAATGAATATATTAACTATAGTCTGTTCAATTTAGTTTAAGCTAATTATTTTGTAATAAATATTTAAAAAAGATTATTAATTAGAATATTTCAAGTAATGTTTGCTCAGATACAACACTTTTGGCCACTAAATGCAATTGTTTACTTAATCTACAATCACTAATGATCAAATAAAATTAATTAATTTGAAAATTGTTCTGATTGTTTATAAAGCGGTTTTTCTTCTAAAATATTTATTTTAAATGTGCAAATTAAACACAGATACAAAGCTCCATTCTTTGTTATATAATTGAAAATAAAATGTAAATATTATATGGGAAAGAAAAGAATTTTCCATTCAAATAAGCTAATCACTTTGACTAATGTCTCCGAAATATTTCCTTTACTTTGAAATCAACAATTTATTTGACTGAATCAATTTAAAATTTTAATATTTAAAAAATATTATGCTCAATGAAAAGATGAATGAAAGGTAAATCGATTTAAAATAATATTATGTACAAATTAAATATCACCAATGTTGAATGAGAATCATATTCCAGCAGTTAAAATCAAAAATATTGATTTTCACTGAGATTTTTCAAACATCTTGATAGAAAATAATTGTCAATGAGATATTTTTTTTTACATAACAAAATAAAAACTAGTTAATTTATTAGAAGAAAAATAGTATAATTTTGTTATAATCATCCAAAGGGAGTCAATTGAACAACTAGTTTGCGAGAGTATGCTGGTTTTATTTATATTAATGCTTTCATGTGACCATTTTTATCTGGTAAATTCAAACATGTCATTTAAATCGAGCATACCTGTTTGCATAAGGACTCAAGTTGAATAAAAAATTATCATTTTTTTTCTTATCATGAATAGCTTGGAAAAATCTACAAAGCCAATAAACAAAAACTGGTTCAGTTTAGGGACCTATATGAAGAAAAAAAATAAAAAAATTTCTCTAAAATTTTTACTTATTGAGTCATTAAAAAATTAAAAAAAAAAGTGCTTAAAAACATTCGATTTTAATATATATATTTATTTATATTTTCTAAAAAATTCATAATTACTGATTTTACCTTTGTGAATTCCTCTTGTTTCTTATTTTTGTTTCAATTTAAGGTACTTTTTTTTCCAAGTCTAAATTAACCCACGATCTATTTACAAAACATTTTAGGGATTAGATAAAAATATTCTTGACAATTAACCCCAACTTTTATGTTTATCAAGCAAAACTCGACACAAAAAAAACAAAACTAAATGAGAAATGAATTCACGTAACGTGGCCGGAGTAGATGACTTTGTTCTTTTGGAAGATTATACCAACGAGGACAGATTTATAGACAATTTGAGAACTCGCTACCAGTCCGATCTCATCTATGTATGTATATAAGATAACCAAAAAAAAAAGCTTTTCCTTAATGTTCTATCCAATTTTCCAGAGTTTTATTGGTCCAGTTTTGGTCAGCGTAAATCCATACAAAGTACTTGGCATTTACAACAATGAGTACAAAATAGAATACAAAAACACCAATTTATTCGAGTTACCACCACACATGTAATTGTTTAGAGATAATTGTAGGCCAATTTAGGGTGATTTTTGTGCTTTTAGATACGCCATAGCGGACAATTCCTACCGAACAATGCTCAGAGAGAACAAAGATGAATGCATCTTGATATCTGGGGAATCTGGCGCAGGCAAAACCGAAGCCAGCAAATACATTTTGGAGTACATTGCTGCCACTTCTTCTTACCACAACCAGTCAATTGACTTGGTCAAGGAAAAACTTCTCAAATCAAATTCAATTTTGGAGGTTATTTTTGTCAACAATTTTTAAGCTTAGAACTAAAATTTATTCAAAAAGGCATTTGGTAATGCGACAACTGTTCGAAATGACAATTCGAGTAGATTTGGAAAATACATGGATATCAGATTTGATTACAAGGGAGTTCCCAATGGAGGATGCATTCTTAATTATTTATTGGAAAAGTCCAGAGTTGTGTCACAGGCTAAAAATGAGAGAAATTTTCATGTATTTTACCAGTTGTTAATTGGAGCCGATGATGACATGGTATCAAGATTAAAATTGAGCAGAAATACATCCAAATATGAATATTTGAACAAAAATTTTGACCAAGAACGTGACCAAGACGAAAGTTCTAACTTCAAGACAATGTATGAAGCATTGAGTGTGTGTGACTTTTCTGACCAAGATAAAGAAGCAAGCCAAAAAAATTACTTTAAAAAAATAAAAATTGTTTTTGTTTTATTTTCAGGACATTTTTAAAATTATAAGTTCAATTTTACATTTGGGAAATGTTAAATTTGAGTCTATAAATGGTTCATCAAAAAGAGAGTATATAAAATCAATTAAAAAAGGAGACATGGAATCTGAGATAGCTTTGGAAAACTTTTGCTCGGTGAGAATTTATAAATGCATTTGGAAATAAATACTTTTAAAGTATAAATAAACATTTTAAGTTGCTATCTGTGAAAAAAGAAGATACCATAGAGGCTTTAATAAACCGAATGTACAGAGTCAATGAAGGCAGACAATCTGAAAAAGTAATGTCACCTCTTAACATTGACCAAGCCAACTATGCTAGAGACGCTCTTGCCAAAGATCTTTATGAGCGAACCTTTAACTGGATTCTCTATCGAATCAACATGTCATTGGAAGTATTATTTTTGACCAAATTAATTATTAAATTTTTGTAATTTGTAAACCCCAGCGGTCAAAATATGATTCGGAGAGTATCAACTCCTTAAATGGCAACTGTGTTGGCATATTGGACATTTATGGCTTTGAAGTATTTGAGACAAATGGGTTGGTTAATTTATTTTCATTTTAATAATCAATTATTAAGTTAAATTAGAAAATTAGAATTTATTTTTGTATTTTTTTTTATATCACCGGAATTGGCGTCAATATGTATAGAGAGTTTTCTGAATTCAGGAGTCATTAATATTGACAAAAATAACAATACGTGTTTTTTTCTATAAAAGAATCTAAAAAGAGTAATAATCTTGATTATTTACAGCTAATGTTTGCCAAATGAGAAAAAAAAATTGCCTTCGGAAAAATTAAACAATTATTTAATAGAAAAATAGCAGGTTTCAGTAAAATTGCCTAGTAACTTTTAGAAAAATTATCATACCTAATTAAATATGATTTTAAAAAAATGTTAAATTTTGATAAATTATTTTTTTTTTCTATTAATTTTATTAAAAAACTTTTCTCATTTTTTTGTAAAGCTATAGTTCATATTTATGAATGTCTTGAAAATTTCTGATTTGAAATGGCTGAATATAACCAAATTAATTGTAGTCTGTTGGCGCCAAATTTAAAGAATATTTTTCATTTTTATAAAAATTAAATAATTCTAAAAAACTAAAACAAAATTTAAAGTCAATATTATATTAAAAATATTAAAAAATAACTGCTAATTTAATAATTATTAATTGAAAGATTTGAACAATTTTGTATAAACTACTGTAACGAAAAGTTACACGAATTATTCATAGAGTTAACACTGAAATCGGAACAAGAGGAATATGCTGCCGAGGAAATTGTCGTAATCAACCATAACTAAATGATTGTAAATTAAAATTCTTTTCAAATTTATCTTTTTAAACAAGTGGGAACCAGTTAGCTATTTTAATAATAAAATAATTTGTCAATTAATAGAACAAAAACCATACAGTATAATTGATTTTATGGTCAGTCACTATCGACTTGAATAAATTACTTTTTTAAAAATAATTATTTAAAAGGATGAAGAATGTGTTAGACCAGGTGAACCAAATGATATTACATTTTTAGACAAATTGGCCGACTTTTTTATTCAAAATCCTCACTTCGAATGCATCAAAAGCTCAAAGAAATCAATCAAATTCATTAAAAGAAATGTATTTTTAATTAAATTTAACTATTAAATCCACAGATTTAATTTAAAAAAAAGGAGTTTGTGATCAAACATTACGCTGGTTCAGTGCTTTATAACGTAGATAATTTTTTAGACAAAAATAATAATCTACTTTACAAAAATTTAAAAGAAGTAAAATTAAATTATTAAAATAATATATTAATAATTAATCTTTTTTTAAGTTAATGCTTTCTAGTAATAATTCAATAGTTAAATCAATTTATTATCAAAGCGAACTAAATGATAATAAAAGAAACGAAACTGTAAATTAGATTTTTAAATTTTTGCTTTAATTAATTATTTAATTGACTAATTTTTTATATTTATATATTCAGGTAGCTTCTCAATTTCGCACTGGATTAAAAAAATTAATGAATATATTGTACTCCAAAGAGCCTTCATATGTGCGCTGTATCAAGCCAAATTATGACAAGATGCCAAATTATTTCGATACCGAATTGGTTAGACACCAAGTTAAGTATTTGAGCTTGATGGAAAATTTGCGGGTTCGTCGTGCCGGATTCGCTTACCGAAAGCCTTATGATCAATTTTTGGCAAGATACAAAAGTCTTTGTCCCACAACATGGCCATATTTCAAAGGCGACCCTCACCAAGGCGCCCAGGCAATCTGTGAACATCTGAAATATCAGCTAGAAAAAGACTATTTTATGGGCAAATCAAAAATATTCATCCGCTTGTCCAAGACTTTCTTTGACTTGGAAGATTTGCTACATTTAAGAAAAATTGTTCTGGCAAACAAAATTAAAGCTTTGTACCGAGGCTATAGGCAAAGACTGGAGTATCGAAAAATTCAAAAGGCTGGAAAAATTATAACCCGCAATGCTCAAAAATGGTTGGCAAGAAGACGACTTGAAAAAATAAGAAAGGCCCGTATGACTATTAAAAAGTAAAAAAAATAAACTTAATTATATAATTTATATTAAAATTTTGATTTAAAAAGATTTTTAATTGGTTATGTTCATCGATTTGAGGAATACAATCAGAAAAATAAGATTTTTTTGAGCATTATGTATCATAGATATCTAGTTAAGCTTGCTAAAAATTTGCCTACCAAAGTATTGGACAAATCTTGGCCTTCTTGTCCCAAGCCAATGCAAAACGTACTATCTTGAGTTCATTATTAAATCACAATTTTATTTTTATTTTATTTTGTTTTGTTTATTTTAGATATCTAAAATTTTGTTTGATTTGAATCGTAAAAATGTTGTAAGAAAATATTGCATCAAAATTAATAATCAACAAAAAGAAATTGTAAATTATTGAGAAATTTTTTAATTTAAATATGAATTTTAATTAACTAGATGGAAGAGAAATTATTCACCAGCGAGCTGTTCAAGGACAAAAAAGATTCTTATCCAGCAAGTGTTGGAATACCTTTTAAAATTGACAGACTGCAAGACCATAGCTCCTTTAAAACATTACCTAGCCAGAAAATAGACTTTTTAAAAAGCAATTCATTCTTGATAGATAAATCTGAAATTATTAAAGTAAATAGTGTACAGATTGTTTTTTAATTTATATATATGTTAAAAATTTGTAAAGTACAGTGCCCTTGTGGACAAGTATGATCGCCATGGATACAAGCAACGACCCAGAATAGTTATTCTTACTGATAGGTTTTTGTACGGATTGGATGCATCTAGTCTAAAATTAAGAGACCAAATATGCACCAAGTCTATCCAAGGAATTTCTACCAGCAAACTTTCCGATGGTTTTATTGTTTTGCATGTTAAATTGGCGGATAAAAATCAAGAAAAGGGCACCTACAAAAAAGTACTGGTCAAAATTTTCCTATTATCCATTAAAAACATTAAATTAAAGTACAAAAAAACATTTCTAGTAATTATTTGTTGTATAATAATATTTAAAATTACTTAAATAATCAAGATATATGATAAATAAGTATAGAAAAATATAATTTTAAGCTAAGAGGAGAAAAAGACTTAAATTGAAGCTTATGGTCAAATTTTGATGGTAATGCTCAATAATTGAAATAAAAAAAAGCTTGAAGTATTGTTCGATTTTTTAATTGAATGCAGAGGCATATTATTTAATTAAGCTAACCATGTTTAATTATGACCAAATATTATGCTTTGAAGATATGATTCAGCAAAAAATTTTAAAATATTAACTCTGACAATTAATTAATTATTTAATGCCACAAAAAGGTATCAAGTTACCAAGTGGTTGATTATAGGACCAGAAATAGTTTCAATCTATTAAATTAAATTTTTAATTGTATTTTATTAATTTAACAAGGGAGATTTGATAATACGCGATGACAAATATCACATAGAACTAATAGTTAAGTTCATTAAAGCTCTTGGCAAAGAGGCTACGCCAGATTTTCTCAAGTTCACTGAGACTGCCAGCCAAGCCGTTAATGAATACTCGTAAGATAATTATTTAACTAAATAGCTTTTTGATAATCTTTATCTTTTAAAAAAGATTACCTCATTTTCTCAAAAACGGATCGCGCAAGTCAATCCGGATCAAAAAGTCTACATCAGAGAACCATTTGTGTGCCCACAAGGACAAAAAAACTGGCCGCTTAATAATTGTAAAATTTTATCTTTATATTTTAGACAATTCAAAAAATTTTACTTAAAAATATTTATTTAAGGAAGTATAGAATAAAATGAGATCACTTATTAAAATACCAATATTCTCTTGATTATTATTTTAAAAAATAAAATAGTATATATCTAATTAAATAAAGCTAAATTTTTAATTTTAATTTTGATTTTTTTAAATGATCTTGTTATTAAAAATAAGAGACATTTTACACGTCTCTTATCTATGAACCAAATAAAGTTGTTTTTTCCTTATAGATCTAAAAATTTATCTTTAAACATTTAAGTTAAAAAAAAATTTACATTAAAAAATTAAAAAATTATTAAATTATCAAATTAACAAGGCCTCGAAAGCTTGTTTAAACTCAACTAGACTAATGGTTCCGTCCTCATTGAGATAAGCGGACATTAGCAGTCTGGTGAATTCGTCTCTATTGAACAAGCGTCCCATACGCATACACAGCTTGTTATAGAGACGTTCGGCTTGATCGATTTTAAGTCGATCAACATCAATTTGAGATAAAATTTCATTTAAGATAAACATTGAATTTACAAAATTTATATTTTTGTTAACTGACTCACTTGAATAAACTTTATTATAGTAGGCATTTGACTCGGTCATTGATTTTTTATCTAAAATTTGTTCCAGCTGTGCTCTGTATTCACTAAGGCCTTCTTTTTCCAAGTCAACATACTTGAGCATTTCCACATCACCTTCTAACTCATGAACTTGCATTCGGTCAGTGTCAGCGGCCAGCTTGATGCCATTTGGTGGCTTTATTTCCTGCACAAATTCTGGCATGTCTTTGACATTCTTCAATGTTGAACCATATCTATTCACATACTCATTTGGATTTGCCCTGATAATTCCCAAATATCTGAAATCTTTTTTGATTGTGACCTCAGGTGTTTGCCACTGGACAATTACATTTTTGGGCTTTAAGTAAAACGCCTGATTGTCCTCGGACTTTTGATGGACAACACGTCTCTTTGTTTGTGTGTATGGCAACCAGCGTTCGATTATAACAGGCTGAGGCTTGGATGGAAGAGGTGCTAGCCTCTCGATGATGACTTTTCTGGGCGGAGGTGGAAGTTTTTTGCCCGAAATAGTGATGACACGTCTGGGAATGGGTCTTGGTGGCTCAGGTGGAGCCTCGCGAACCACCAGAGGATCTGGGGTGGATGGTCTGGGCGGCTGCTGGCGAATTATGAGCGGCGGAGCAGGGGGAGTGATCGAGTTGGACTCTTGGCGAATGATGATGTCGCCAGGCTGTGTCGGCGTCGGTGGTTTCAAGTACCTGATGGCTAGCTCTTGGATATAGACCAAGTTTTGATTCGTTTGTTTGACAATTATTTCCGGATCAGGGTCTTCGTTTATCTCGTAGTCACTTAGTGGCACTGGACCCTGCCAGTTTGTTTCCTCGCTTTTGTTCATCCATATGCCACGCTGGCCCAGCACTGATATCTCCTCTGTCTCTTCAATTGCCAATGGACATGTCGATCTCAGAATTATGCTCTCAACTGCGCTCAGCTCCGAATAGCTCGGATTGCGCTCAAATGTGTACCTGGACTGGCTGCTGCTTCCTGTTTCCCCCAACACTTGTACTGGGTCAAATCTTTGATTTGATGGCATTTTTATTTCAACAATTTTTGACTTCTTTTTTCTTATCTATTTATAAAAAAAAGTTAACTCAATATCAATTTGGATTTTATTTTCAATTAAATCCAAATGAATGATTTTAATATATATAGATATATATATAGGAGATAAAAAAATTGGGTTTATTTTTCGACAATGGTTGAACTTGTGATGAGTGCTAAATGGATTTTTAAAATTAAAATTATTAATAGACAAATGTTTTTCAAAAATTAAGTTTTTCTGCTACTAAAATTAAAAAGACAAAAACAAATTTTTAGTTTATTTTAAAATTATTTAAAATTAATTAAATATTTTCTAATTACTTTAAAGATAACTAATTTTTTGTAATAAAGGATTTGATGCGGAAAAAAGCCAACTTATCTTATTAAATATCAATTATTTTTATTTTTATGATAAGAAAAAATATTCTGTTCCATAAATTTAATTAAATGATTAAACCTTGTACTTTCAGATTGATTAAAAAAAATTAAGTTTTACAAAAATTTTTAATATTTGCTAGAGAATTTATATTATTGATTTCTAAATGGAAAAATACAATTTTTTCTTTACAAATCTTAACTTAATTAGTATTTTTTAATTTGAAAACATGACTTGAGCCCTAATGTGAGACACAAATTGATTTCTTAGTTTATTTGATGGTTAGTGTCTCAATAATAAGTCATTAGTTGATATTTTTTTAATTAATTTGTGATGTTTTGCATGTCACTGGTAGCTCTCGGTGTTTTTCTAGTGCATAATAAGAAAGTTATCTAATTCTGCCGGGCGTTTGTCTACTACCATTTCAGACTCATCTGGACAACTTAAGAAATTATTAATTAAACAATGGTAATTAAGGCTGTTTTAGGATTTTTTTTGCTTTGAAATTTAAATTTTTGACAATGAAAAAGTGATTTTTTCTATTTATCTTGAGTCTTGAGGAGCAGTGGGCTTCTTTCTAGGCTCAGTGGTCATTAGAAAATAATCTAATTTATAGAAATCCTCGCTAGTTAACCAATTTGCTCTTAATTTAAAATTCAATTTAAAAAAATGACACATTTATAGAACAATCACTAATTTTTTAATTAATTTTTAGAGATTTTTATTTATTGTCAATAATTTATCAGTTTATTGAGTTTTAATAATTTTTTATATAAAAAAAAAAAATTATATTTCTATCTAAAATTCAACATTATCTAACTTAATCATTCAGTTAACCTGTTTTTGGATAAAATAAAATCATGCTTAAAAGAAGATAGAGCACATTTTTTGGACACTTTTAATTAAATTATTCAAAAATAACTAAACAAGAAATACTTAATTGAACTAAAAAATATATTTGGTGATGGAATGTGTTGAATAATAAAAAATATATGCAATATTAGATAATAATTAATTAATAAATAGATAAATTAATAGAAAAATTCATGCTATATGATAAATTGATTTGGTCTAAATATTTTTAATTATGTCAGAGAAAAAGTGATTTGAGTAGTTAGAGAATTAAGAGACTATTTGTTTAATAGGTCTTTGGGTCATAAATGTCGATGGCTTAAAGGTAGATATGGCCAATTAGGGAAAATAAAATATTTTTCTCGATTAAGTGATCAAAGAGAGTACTTTATTTAAATTGATTTTAAAAGCAGTTTTGGTCATAAAAGTTGATTAATTTTTTATTTTTTTTTAAATGCATAAACGATTAATTTCTAACTCTTTAAATCAATCAATTATTTAGTTAATTAATTTAAATTGAAATTGTAAGAGGTTATTTTTAATAAAATGGAACACTCAATGATCCCAAGTTTTGGTATCCAAATTGTACCAATGCAAAAAATAAGTTGATAAAGAAAAAAATTGCTGGAATTTCAAATATACAAAAATTTTATTATCAATCAAAATACTATCTAGTTAATTTGACACTTAATGAAAAGATTAAAATCTTAAATGTACATAATTAATTAAAACAGAAGCATATAAAAAAATGTTTCGAGTAGATTTTCAACGTGCTATTATATGAACCAATATGGTTTCATCTTGAATATTAAACTTTTAACTTTAATATAATATTTAAATTTATTTTTAATTAAAAAAGGTATACATATCATAGTTAATAGAAAATAAAAAATGAGTTTAATTTTTGGGGGTGACAAAAAAAAACCATTTTAAGTGAACTATTAAATCCTAATAAAAAATTTCCTTTTCTTCTAAATTTAAGAATTGTTTAAAATGCTTAGACACATCTAGTTGGGCAATGGCCTCTTTACATTTAATCATATAATATTATACTATATAGTAGTAGTAGTAGTAAATAATACTGCGACCCTATTGGGTTAAGCTTCTTCGAAGCTATGGCAGTAAATTAGACTGTTATATTAGTAATTATATTTATTGGTTTAATCATCAATAAACAAACCAAAATTCTTTTAAACAATATTTAAAAAATTTAAATGTTTTAGATAAACTGTCTGAAAGTTTAAGTCCAAGAGATAGATTTAAATTATTTTTTAATATTTTTTTTGTTTATTAAACAAGCAACCAAAAACAGTGTTATCTTGTTTTCCTTTATACTAATTTTTTTGAATACACATAAATTATTTCCTTAAAAAATGTCGAAGATATTTTAATAATTTTTTAAATATTAATGATTTTTTCCGAAAATTTCATAATAAATTAAATTAATTAGTAAATATTAAAAATATTTGAAGAAACTTCACACAACTGACATTTATCAGTTAAATTAGCTAAATTGGTCAAATTGGTGACAAAGGGGTATAAATAGAATGAAATTTTTGTACAGAATATTTCATTTTTAAAAACTTAAAATTTAAATTTTGAAAAAAATTTTTATTTTAGGAAAATGGAAAACAAAGTAGTCACCATAACTCAGGTCCGCAAGCCCTGATGAAAAAAGAGGAGGGTGATGGCAGCCAGATGCATCGCATGTGCATGTGGTCTTTCACGTAGTTTGCAGAAGAGCTGTATGGCGGGTACATAGGCCTACGGGTCTTTGTCCAAGTCTTGTCGTATGAGGGCGCCGCTGGCTTCGACCATCTCCCAGTATAGAATCCGAAAGGAGCGAGAATCTGCTGTACAGCTGACCCTCTGCAGATAGACGTAACTTTGGAAGCCTTAAGTTAAGACTTTTAAGTCGCTTGGTTTGTGGTTCCAAGCTAGTCTAAATAGTTGCCGAGTTCGCAGCCAATTTTGAGTGCTCGGATGAGTGGCGCTGTTTATGATGAACGTCCCACTGGCTTCTTAGGGAAAGACGCCGTCATAACTCTGCCAAAGCCGGTCCCAAGCCCGGTTGTGAAAAGAGGAGGGTGACATAAGAATAGTTTACAGAGAATATCAATTTTTAACGAACAGAGTTGTTGAATCATGGAGTTTACTTTCAAAAGAAGAAATATCAGCAAGGACAGTCAACAGTTTCAAGGCTCAAATTGATCAAGATACAGTCAGATTGAATTTATTAATATATATATATATAAATAAATCACTTCTAAAAATTTAATATGGTTGTACTGGACGAAAAATGTTAAAAGATATGTATACGAGAATAAGTGGTGCTTTATTTTATTTTATAAAGAATATTTAAAAAAGACAGCTAAGAATAAAGTGTCTCGTCTTTATATCAATCAAATGAAGGGTTAATTTTTCTTTTTGACATATTTTCCATAGAATCAAACTTTTTATTTGTCATATTCAAAGCCAAGCCGGCTTTGGTTTACAAGATTTATACAATAAATTAAGTATTGGCTCTTGGATACCCTGCCAAAAAAAAAGAGAAAATTAAAAAAATCTTCTATAGTTTATAATTTAAGATTCATAAGAGAGTTTATTTATCATAGGATCTAGAATTCGGATTGACTTGAACATGTTGAGTTGAGTTTTGACTCTTGCTGATTTCCTGGTAATTTGACCATTATCATCACCCACTCAAGGCTTTTTGTCTTTTATCTACATTAGAAAATTTATTCTATATAAAAAAGATGTATGTTGCACTGTGTTGCAGTATACCGTATTTTTAAATATATTTTATTTTAGTAAATTTTAATTTATCAAAAAAAAGAATTAATTTTTGTTCTTGAAATTCATAATAGCCAATTTTTTTCGCTTATGCAGATTGGGTGGTTTTGTGAAGTTGAGTACAAAAGAACAGAACAAAGTGTAAAAAAATGAAATAACTTTTTTCCTAAAAGTTTAAAATTAATTCTGTGAATGCAGAATGGTGCAACATTCAAAGTTTCATCAACTGTAAAAGTCTGCTAATAATGTGCAAAATCTCTGCAATTTAATTTCTGCTGAACTCTGCAAACTGATGCAACTTTGAATGTTGCACCATTCTGCATTTACAGAATTAGGTTTAAACCTTTAGAAAAAAAGTTATTCAATTAGTTTACACTTTTTTCTGTTCTTTTTGTCATTTTGTACTGAATTTCACAAAACCAGATTGGGTCCCAAATTGAGTCACTTTTTTTCAAGAAATTCTCTGCTGACCAAACTTTCTTGACTTTTGACCAAATGCGTCCAGAAATTATTTAGGCAGCATGTCAAATTCAGTCACACTTTGAAAAAATAATTGAAAAAAAAAATATACAAAAAAGTTCAACTTGGTTTATTTTTTTAATTGAAAAGAAAAAAATAAATCTCAAATATTTTACATGTTTTTAAATGTATTTCCTCTTTCTAAATGATAAAAATTTGTCGGTAATAAAATAAATTTAAAAAAAAAAAGAATCTTTTCTTTTATTAGTTCAAGTTTAAAAATATACGAATTATTAAGATTATAAATTCTCCGAGCAAAAAGAAGAGAAAAAAAAGTATAAGAAAAAAGAGCGCATATTGAACAAAATATGGAAACGTTTTTTTTAAAACTGTTCTGTTCGTCGTTTATTTCATAGCTGGCTAGAACTCCTATTTATAAAATTGTACACTTGGAGAAAAAGCTGGTCTTGAGCGAGACGCCTGTGTTGGCTTTTATCTTGGTGTTTGAGCCGGTGCCGTTCGGGCCGTTGGTTCCCGGCTTGTTCTGATTCTAAAAGTAGTGGGCAAAATGTTAGCAAACAAAAAAGTTAAGTTTGTTTTGCACCGCTTACGAGTCTTTTCTCCGTTTTGGCCTTGATGTCCCTGGCGAGAGTTAAGAAGGCATTTTCAATGTTGTCGTTTAGCTTGGCACTAGTCTCCATGAACTTCATGCCGTACTCGACGGAGAGCTTTTCGCCCCTCTCCCTGCTCACCTGCCTTCGGTCGTTCATGTCGCTCTTGTTGCCGATGAGCATGCGCTCGACGTCGGCCGAGGCGTGCTCCTCGATGTTGCGGATCCAGTTTCGAATGGAGTCGAACGACTTCTCGGACGTGATGTCGTAGACGAGCAGAATGCCCATGGCGCCGCGGTAGTACGCCGTGGTGATGGTCCTGAAGCGCTCCTGGCCCGCCGTGTCCCATATCTGCAGCTTGATCTTTTTGCCGTCCAGCTCTATGGTCCTTATCTTGAAGTCGATGCCTATGGTGCTGATGAAGGTGGCGTTGTACTGGTCTTCGGCGAAGCGGAACAGCACGCATGTCTTGCCCACTCCCGAGTCTCCGATCAGCAACAGCTTGAACAAGTAGTCGTACGCCTTAGCCATCTAAAATTAGAAAAGAATGCTCATTAGAATCGGCCGCCTAAAATCCGACTAACTAATCTCGCCTATCTGTGCCTAGTTAGTCGATGCGTTTTCTGCTAGCTGAATTAATTATTTATTAGCTTCAACTTGCTCATGAACAGTTCAACGATATTATTTCTATGATAACAAAATGAACAGAATTATTTATGCAAATGGAGGGGCTAGGCGCTGCTCATCTTCATAGTTCGATCTGCTAATGCTAAAAACTTTGTTTGTTTATGTTAACAATAATTATTTTAGAGCAATGAGAGAGAAACAAAGAGAGAAGAAAAAGGAGAGAAAAAGAGCGAGAATGAATGCACAAAATCAGGGTCCAATTTGATTTGAACAAGTCTGCTTGTATGCTAAAACTAGTTCATCATGTATTTGCTAAGAATATGATTCATTCAACAAAGGGAGAAATATCGCTGTCATTTTGATTTATTAGTCTTGTGACTACAGCGATTACATTCGCTTCTACATCCACTGTTATGGCGGCTAGCGACTCAAAATTTGTCTTTGCAATGCTAAAGCTGAATTTTTGTTTCCATATTGAGTTTTTTGCCAAAGAAAAATTTTATTTGTTATTCTTGTCCAATTAAAGCATTATCTTTTATTTTATAATTAAAATAGGATTGAAGTTAACAGAAAGACAAAAAGGAGCGGAAAACTCATCAATTCGTGGTCCAATAATATTTATCCTCTTATTTTAGTCCACTTACTAATTAACATAATCTCACAGTTTTGAAATGTCACTTTACGACTCAATATGCACACCTTCTACGGACCTAGCGCGCCTCTAACCCAACACCTAGCACCTCAAATTCTACTCTAACATGACACCAGAATATTCTTCTAACTAGTAGAAGTCGAAAACCGAAAATTTGAGGAAAAAATATTTTTTTTTGTTTTCCGTAAACCCTTGCAAATAAGTGCCCCGAAGTCATGTCCTTATTGAAGAATTCGAGCCCTTAGATGATGGAAATTTTTCTTCAAATTAAATATTTTATAAAGATCTAAGTATTTTTTACAAGAAAGCAACACAGATAGAACTAGGCCACTTTTGGTTAGCTTGAAAAAAGGGGTCTTAGGGGTGCACCTATTTGAGAAATGATAAAATTTATGGTATTGTGAATTTTAAAAATAAACAGAACAAAATTTTTTCCTATTTTGATTGATTAAAATTTACTTAGATAAAATATATCTAAATAAATACTGCAACATAGTGCAACATACTTTGTTGCGTCTTTTTTACCAAAAATAAAACTCTATTTTCTTTTTTTTGGTAAACAAAATCAATAATCAATTCAAGTCTTACTAATGCTTTACTTTTTGTTTTTTATCTACATCAGAAAAATTAGTTTTTTTTGATCAAAAATCTTTTTTTATTCCTCTGTTATAATCGATTTAATACAAAACTGGCTTCAAAATTGAACCGGTCTCCTACCCCTAATAGCTACCCGGCTGTCTTAGTATAAAAAAAAGTTTCCAAGAAATCAAATACTCTGAAAGAGGCTCAAGTGAATAGTGGTAGCATTCCACTGGCTAATATAATGCCAGTCATGACGCTTGTAACTGAATTTAATGATCCTATGCTCCACAAGAAGTGAATAAGGGAAAAAATAAACATTACCACTTTTTTGTCTTTACTTATATTCAATAGAAATAATTTTTTAATTTTTTATTCATTATATTTTTGAAGGCTAAAAATTTATCTATCCATGGGTCTAAAAATATTCGCCAAAGTTTAATGTGTTGTTCTTTGCTAAGATCTTAAGGCCAATTTTCCATCAAAAAAAAAATGCTTGACATAATTTGGAACAAATCTGTTTTTATTTTTTGATCTATTCATTTTGTTTGGATAAAGCAAATCACGTGATTTTGTTTCATATAATTTGATTACTTTGGTCTATTTTGATTTGATTATCATATAAACTTATCTTTATCTATCTAAAATTTTGTAATGCCGAGAAAATCCAATTCTTATCTGCCTTGTTTAGATTTACCAAATAACCTTACAATTTTTAACTATGCTATTTTATATCAAAATACAAGAGTCTTTTGATCAATAAACCAATTAATAAAAAAAAAAAAGAAATTTCAAGTTATATCTAAAAGTCCCTTAATTTTTAACATCAATTTTAATCAACTCAAGTTGGTAAAAAACTCAAAGTAAATATTCATAAACTTAATTGGTCCTATCGTAAACTGTTTATTGGGCTAAAGTTTTTTTAGCCTAATTTTGCCACACTTAAACTATGCCTAGTGCTTGTATGATACTTTATTATGAAGAGCTATCCGAATTAGCTTAACAAGTTTAATCTTGGAATTTAATCTTTCCCAAGTTCAAGTTTATAAAAATACTTCCATAAAATACATCTTTAGCTTAACTCTTGACACCGCTTGAGATATCCTGGTATTTTTTTTTGAATAAAATACAAACTTGGTAATTAAATTTAAAGTCCCACTTAACAAATTACTTTTTAAATATTTTAAAAATAGAATAATTTAGTCACATACTTTATTACGCATTTTTCTAATTAAAGAAAATAACTTTTCCAATACAAAATGGAATAATTTGAATATAAACTAACTTGGTTTAAATTTTATTATCCTATTAATCTAATCAATGACCTAAGAAATTTTATTATCCAGGGCTATTTGGAATAAATAAACTCAAAAAAGAAAAATAGGCTGCGTTAAATTTATTCTAATTAATTTTTTTTCATACTTAATTTAAGTGATTCGATCTTAATTTAATTAATTAAATTTATTACCTAATATTTGATGCCTTAGAAAGGTTATACTGCAATAAAGCTACAAGTCAGCTAATATTACTTTGAATATTTTTTCTCATTCTCAAGACTTAAAAATCTCATAATTTCTAAATAATTTTTTTTATACATTTTGCTAAGTAAGCTAAATCACCCGAGATATTATTATAAAATTATAATCTCACAGAATATAAAGCTGGCTAATATTAAAACCCAGGTTCGTATTGAAAAGAAAAATAAGTTTTTAATAAAACATAGATAAAATGATAAAATATACTAACACTTGAAGGATATCTTTTTATTTCTATCTATTACAGTCATTGTTTCTATTAGTTATAAAAAATTAAATTAAAAAATTTTTAAAATTTGTTTTCGACAAAAAGTTCCTCTTTTTTATTGAATAAAAGAAAAATAAATAAAAAACTGTCATTTGAATGAAATGATAACTAAAAAAATAATAAATTCTAAAGCTAATCTTAAAAATAGCTAAAAAAATAATTGCGGATAGATGAAACAAAAAACAGCAAGATTTTATCTTTAAATAAACATTCATTCAAAAATACAAACAATCAGGAAAAGATGGGAAAGCTAAGATTAAAGGTTAACATTTCAAAAATTGATAATCAAAATTCATTTAATAAAGATCATTTATTTGAGTTAATTTAAATCAAATTCTGAAAGACTAAACCATCGCTAATGGCTTACAAAGGGCTTAAATTTACTTCTTGAAAAATGAGCTTTTTATGTGATGCACACAACTAATGAATATTTAACAAGGGTCTGATAATTTCCCTAAATATTTAATTAAATCCGCTTATCACTAAAAAATAGAGAAAATACTTTATTTTCTATTTTTACTATTCAGAGATTTTACCTTCAACAAAAAACATCGAGTAGCTTTTTATCTGTAATTTTTTAATCAGCATGAGTAATTGACTATGGTAAATTATGCTTGTTATATAACAAGCGACTAATAAACTATCTGTACCTCTGATAAAAAAATTGTCTTGGCAATTCACTTAAAAAAAGAAAACAACACTTGAAATTAATTATAAAAATAATTTTATTAAAAGCACTGTTTTTGATTGATTTTAATTTTTTAGAATAACCTTTGGAGCAAAATTTTTCAAACACTTTTTTTTTCATAATTTACTGGCAAACATTTGAATGATTTTAAAATTAATAATTTTTTTTAGTTGTAGATTTGACAATTTTTTTCCATATCCATTGAGATATGTAAATATTTTGCGAATTATCGATTTTGGATCAAATCGAGCCATATTAGTTTAATAGTGGAAACACAATTTAGAATTGATTTATCAGCGGGCTTTTTCAGAGGCTCAAGTTAAGAGCTTTTCTAAGAGATGCAATTAATTCCAAAAATTCATATCATATTTTATCTTAATAAGATCAAATTTAAATCAGATAAAGAATCGATTTGATTATTTTTTCCTTTAAAATAAGACAACTCAATAAAGTTTATTTTGAAATTTTTTTTAATTTTTTCAAAAAATTGAGTCACCTCGACAGATAATCATGAATATTTAAATTATAATATAATAAAAATACATATAAATTATTTCAACATTGAATGTTTAACTTATTTTTTTAATTTAATAAAATCAGAAAATAAAATCAAGAAGTATGAATAATGTTTGGTAAAGGTTTAACATGGTCTGCTTAACATAAAAATACATACCGACATTACATTTTTAATTCAAAAAGTGATTTGCAACCTTTATCTAATAATAAAGATTTTTTATCATTTAAACACAAACGAAAGTAGCCTTTTGATATTTGATATAAAGAAAATAAAAAATAAATTCAGTTCTAGCTGGTCCAAAGCCCATAAAAACAAGAGTGACATTAAAATAATTATATAAAATAAACTATTATGCTTCACTTAGCTCATTTTTTATTAATATTTATTTGAAGAATTATTTTATTTTTGTTTTTGTTTTAATATATGAAAAAATTTTAAAAATTTATCAAAAACTTAGTAATTTAAAATTTCATTTAAAACATTCTGTGTGTCAATCAATTAACTCGTCTAGCCAGTCATCTATATTTTGTTCAGTGTTCTTAAATGGTTCAGAGGCGATTTCTCCTTCGATAACATTTGCTTCCACAGTTTGGTCATCTAATTGTCTTTGTTGATTTTGAGTAAAAATTTCATTGCCTCTATTCGCTTTTGAATCGAATAATTGGATTAAATTTTCATCAAAATAATTATTTATAACAAAATCTTGGTCATTTAGAAAATTATTATAAAATGGTTTACACTTGAGAGAAAGAGCCAATTTATTTGTGTCCAAGATAAACAGATCATGGCTTGCTTTTATCTCGGCGACGTTTTTAACCAATGTTTTTGATATATCAAACGACTGGGTCAAAAGACTTTTAAAATCTGTCGTATCGCTCAATGGCTCCAGGTCATCTATATTTAAATCAAAATAATTATCACTATTTAAGCTTTTGGCCTGTGGACCAATATCTTTCTTCACTTTTTTTTCAGCAAGTTTAGACTTTTTCATTTTTATTTCCAAGAATAATTAATTCAAAAATTCTAAAAATACATTCTCAAATGTTATAATTTTTATAAAAATAAAAATTTATTCAAAAATTAATTTACAAAATTGAATAATTTAATAAACAAATAATTAATTTGATTTTAAAGCTTTAGAGCTTTTAATTTTTACAAATAATTTTTTAAATTTTGATTTAGCTTCATTATTAGTCTTTATTTCAATGGGTGCCAAAATATCCTCCTCTATTAGGGTCACATTGGTTGAGTTTTTGTCGGTCGTGTTCACTGATCGCTCAATTGGGCTAGCTGATCCCAAACCAGGACTACTTGGTGGACTGGAACCCATTCCGGGATCCGCATTAGAGCCCCTCAAACTAAACAATTTGACCAAGTACCCATTGCCTTCACTGTCGAACCATGATCCATAGCCATATTCATAAAAGTCATAGATTCTTATATGTTTAGGTGTACAGTCATACAAAATGTCATAGGTGAACGGATAGGTATTTGGTTGAAAATTATTAAAGCAAATTTTTGACCCAAAATATTCTTTTTTTTTAAATATTTAATAAAAAAATTTAATAAAAATTTATTGAAGATTATCTACTTTTAGCTGATTTTAGATAGCCTTGTATTTTGTACGCATATCCAACGTATCTGTTACAGGTCCTGAAGTAGGGTGTAATAAGGGTCCGTCGCAGTGCCAGTTGATATGCTGCGTAATTAGCTGCATCCATTAATGGTAAACTGTACTCAATCTTTGGATAGCCGTGTCTTGCTCGGTCCAAATTGATTTTTATCAATTGGTTTAGCTCAAATTCGTCCAGACCTTTTCTTGTTGGCTTAATATAATTTCTAGAACAGGCTCCATAGCTGATCGTAATGCACACAATTAAAAATTCTATCAAAATCATGGTTTCTTTGGCAAAAAATGAGCTCTATTTTAAATTAATAAACAAAAAGTTTTTATATTGTTAAATTTAAGGAAAGTCGTTTTCAAACAATTAGCTTGGGATGGAAAAAAAATAAAGCTTAACTCCCACATTTAATTTAAAACAAAATTTAAAAATCATTTATTGTAAATTAAAAATTATATAAAAAATATGTATCAAAATTTATCTAGCTTTGACCAAAGTGACCACTTCACCACAATTATCAATGCGTACCATTTGAGAAACTTGACCATCATCTGTGCCACACTGTTCAATTAGGGATAAAATTTCCATTCCTTGTAGAACTCTACCAAATACAACATGCTTATTGTCCAAATGAGGGGTCGGTACAGTTGTTAAAAAAAATTGACTGCCGTTTGTATTTTTGCCAGAGTTGGCCATAGATAAAAGACCCGGTCGGTCATGTTTAAATTCAAAAGATTCATCTTCAAAATGATCGCCGTAAATACTCGAGCCGCCAGTTCCATCTGACTTTTCGAAATCTCCACCTTGGCACATAAAACCTGGTATGATACGGTGAAAGTAAGAGTATCTGTATCCAAAGCCGTACAAGTGTGTGCATAAGGCGCGGAAATTTTCCACAGTTTTTGGAACCACACTTTTATACAGTTCGAACACTATGCGACCCACTGGCTGTTCCTCTATTGATATGTCAAAAAAAACTCTCGGATGATCTGGTCTGCTAGAAGGTACCACAATTCGAGAGCTTAAAATGACAGCTTAATTTTCATAATTATCTCATTTAAAAATATTACTCTATTTGTGGATCTTGGTTTGGATTTTGTTGGTCTCCTGATCGAGCTCTGGCCAAATTACTCATTTTTGGAAATTAATTTTGAAATTTTAAACTAATTTGAAAAAAATCTATATTAAAAAAATTTTATTGTTTATTAATTAATGTTTTTACATAAAATAAAAAAGAAGAGATAAATCAATTAAATCTGTTTAGAATTCTGGGCTGTGGCGCAAAAGATGGAATTTTTTGACTCGGAGCTGCTTCCGAGTAGAATTTTTTCAACTCAACTAAATCTTTAATTAAATTTTGAACCTTATTTTGAATAGAGGAAATATTTTGGAAGTTAATTTTATCTTTTCCCTGATTTTCAAAGAGAAGTATTTTTTCAAGTTTAGGCCAGTAATGGTTTGGGTCCTGAAGTAATTGGGTATGAAGTTGTTTAAGACGATTTCTTATGTGTCCATTCTTCATTAACACATTGAACTGGCTCGATAGCTCCGAATCGCTCAAATTTACCGAATCGGACACCAATTTGAGCAGCTTATGGTACAATTGAGCGTTCGGAGAACTCGGGCCAGTTTGTGTCTCTGAAACTGGCTTAACTGTCAGTGGCACATTTACTGGTACAGTATTTTCTTTAGGTACTATCTTTGGAACTGGGTTAACAGTCGCCTTTGGTTGATCTGACTGAACTTTCTGGCCAACGCCGTAGGAAAAACTTTGCGGTGTCTTAAACGGCGCTACTCTATTCCTCACTTGATTTACTACAGGCTTCATAGAACTTAAATTAAAAAAAATTTTTCTTTCATCAAACAAAAATAAACTTTTGAAATAAATTTTATAAAGATAAATATTGGTCACACTCGGTTGGTTTCAAATGACATTTTTTTTTTAATTAACAACAACAACAACAAAAAGACAATTTTTTTTTTCATGTTGATAATATAAAAATAAAAAATTAGGCTATACATAGAGTGGCTATTAACTTGGGGACACATTTATTTCAAAAGTTTAATTATCCAATTTAAATTACATTTTATTTTCACTATTAATCAAATTTTGACTCAATTGATTATTTTTAGCAGCAGGCATATTTTTAAATTGATGATTCTAAAATAGAAAAAAGATAAAAAAATTTAATTTTTTTCTTAAATTTTGAAAATAAACTTTAATAAAGTTAGAGTAATCTGTGACAGTGAACAATTGTTCATCAGTTTGAATAAATTGATCCAGAGAATATTCGTCATAAGTGCTTTGGTCTAAATTAGATCCAGAATAGATAATGGGTCTGAGAATGGTGTTTTGCTGTTGCTTTAGATTTTTTTCCAAAGTATTCTGCGCATTCTGCAGCCGAGCTATTTCTGCTTTGAGCAAATCCATCTGACTTCTGAGCTCGGTAACTAGTTTTGACTCTGCTTCGGCACAAGAAGCCTCTGATGTTTGAACAGCCTCTGTTTTAGCACTTGTTTTTCTCTCAGGTGATGGATCTTTTTTGAAACTTACCGATTTGGAATCGATAGACTGTGACTTAAAAAAAACTTGGTTTAAAAAAAGTTAAAAAAGGAGCTGTCTCAAACCCTCGGGTGAGGAAAAAATTTTTGGGCAACTTGTGGCAAAGGGTTGGTTTCTTCGCTGGCAAAAAGTCAAATTAAAAAAAAATAAAAAAAAGCTAGTTTTCAATTAATTACATTTTTCTGGAGCGACGAGACCGATTAAACTCGTCCAGTCGCTCTCTTTCCATTTGATAAGCCCAATCAAATTTTCCAGATCTGTGCCATTGTCGCCTTTCATAACCAGAGTCGTATTGATACCCGGATTTGTTGTAAAACTCAACCATCTCCATTAGACTTTAAAAAAAAATTATTCTACCAACAAAGCCCCAAATCTAGCGGTACATACTCTCTATTTTTGTAATAGTTGTTATTTCGCCTATAACCCATGCGTAGCATTTCTTGTTCATTAAAAACTTTATAAAAATAAAAAATGAAATTTATTTTGGATAATAGAGTATTTCTATTTTAGACAAAATTTAATTTAAAATTAATTTTTAGTTAAATTAATTGATGGAAATTAGAGTAATAGAAAATTTTATTTATTTACCTAAATTTTGGTTTAAAGGACAATTAAATTTTTTTTTCATTGAATTGGTAGTATACTCATTTTGAGAATCAGTGGCGAATGCTTTGTCGACCGACTTGGCTCTCACTTTCATACTAAACTCATTTTCGTATATTCTTTTAAAATCGCCTGACTGGTCACTTTTTTGCGACAAGTCCTGGTTGGTCATGTCACCATTAGACTTGCATCTGAAAACCTGATTTATATTTGGTGACTGTTCATTAAGCTCTGCACTGCTTCGAAATTGGTTAATGTTGAACTTTTTAGTTGGTACATACTTTACACTGTTGCTTCTATTCTCATTTATAAAAGCCATTTTGAAAATTTGTTTCTTGTATCTATAAAAATTAAAATTTTAAATTCAAATACTTGAACACTATAAGCGTAAAATTTTCCAAAGCTTAATAAATGGTATCGGCATCTATGCCCATTAACTATTTTTCATTTTGGCAAATTAAATTTTATTACTACAAATTTGATTTTGGTTTGTTAGCATAGGCATCTATTTATATCTATATGATATTTTTTTGGTCAAATAAAAACTTTATAGTTTAACCATATCTAAGTGTCAAAATTTTTATAATATGAAATTATTATTCAATTTAACTACTGTCGAAAGCTAATTTAAACTCTTGATTTATTTATTTAACAAATAATTTTCCTAAATAATTCGAAAAATTAATTTTATATCTAAAAATATTATCAATTAAGTCCCATTTAAATAAGAAAATTTTTGCAGATTAATTAAAACTAACAAAAAACAGAATAAATTTAGAGTTATTGATAAATTGACATAGAAAAAATGATTTCAAATGACTTAAATTAATTTAAATTTTAATTAAAATACTTGGACATGGTCATATGAGATATCGTTTAATTGATTTTGTTACTTCAGGCATTTAGATAAAACTAATTTTTATTTTTATTAAATATTTATTTAAATTAATGAAAATAAAAATAAAAGCTGGCCATTTAAAGACTAGTGCCTTGAAAATAAATCGGATACCTGGAAAAGATATTTATACAAAAAATTGAAAAAAAAATATATATAAAATAAAATAAAATAAAATATTTAAAGATCAGATGCCGACGAATTTCGGTAGTCAAGGAAATTACTGTTTAGTTGGATGATTATTTTATAATCTTGGTCAGATAATCAACAAGCTTCGATTTGCCAGTGTGGTTCTCGTTTATGGCCTCTTGCAGCAAGTAGACAGCACTTATATCAATTAATAGCTTTTTGTCTTTATTTTTATCAAAAAAATCTTTAAAAAAAAAGAGAATTTAAAATAAATTTTCAAATGTTTATCTTTAAATTACTCTTAAAATCGGACTCATTTGGGACCATTTGGTCAATTAGTAGCGGAAGAAAATTTCTTAAGATCAAAATTTTCTCATTATCAAAATTATTCAAAATATCTCCAACAAAATCGGCACTCAAATGAACCTGATTAAGTTTTGCCAACAAGTCAAAAATAGTGTCGAAATAAAAAATGCTGACGAATGACTTAAGAGAACATGATTCCAGAACAAAATGGACTAATTGCGTAAACACAGGTGTCTTTTGGTCAAAATAGGCCAAAATTTTTTCTCTCAACAAACACTGATTGGCACAAAAAAACCTCTCTGACTCCAAACACTCTAGCCACAAATTACCAAATGGTATCCGAGTGTTCATCAAAGCAATCAAATTGCTTGCATTGGGCTGAATATCCTTTGCCATGAGAAAAAAATTGTAAATTTTGTTCATTATTTCTTGTTCACAGCTCAATGAGTCGAGAATAACTTGTTCAAATTTTGCCTGATTTTCATTAATCAAATAATTAGAAAATTGATTTTTGTTTACATAATTTAAACCCTTTAAATAATAAAATTAAAATAAAAAAATTAATTAAAATTTTATTTAAATTCACATTTAAAAGTTGATTAATTCTCTCGAAATGATTTATTAACAATGAATCATAGTCGAGCAAATTTAGCTCAAGTGGACTTGTCTCAGCCTCATTTGGCTCACTGCTGGTCGAAAAAAGTCTCACACTTTCGGCATCATTTTCCAAATTCAAAAAATCAAAGTACTCCTGAAGCACTTGGTCAAAATTGACACTTTCACTTCCATTTAAATTGATCTCCAAAGCATCTACCATGTCCTCTGAATCTTGCCTATTACCACACAATACATCAAATTTAATCAAACAATTAAACAAATCATTAAGCTCTATGTAGCTTGATCTTAAGTCATTAAGATTATTTTTTAAAATTTTGTATTTATAATTGACTAGATTGGGCATTTCGATTTTGTCAACAAGTTCATTTAGCAGACTTTCTACTTGGGCTTCGACGTATTCGGATTCAGTGGACAAAGCACTTTCTGATTTGGAATAATCGAAGCTATTTGTGGTCTCACTGGAAGAAACACTTTTTATACTGTTCCTGCTGTCTGTCTTGGTGCCAATGGTCTGGCTAGATTTGTCCAGAGAAGACGAAGAGGCGCTCGGTGAAGAGATTAGTGCGCTTGGCTTTGGCTCTGAGTCTTCTTGGCTAGTGGTGGATGTATTTAGCTCTTTGTGCTCGTTTATGTGTGACATATAGAGCGAATTGGGTCGAATTTGTGCGGGCAGATCGGCAGCTTTCTGGAACGAGCTCGACTTGGACACTTTTCGGCTGCTTTTGTTCATGGTCAGCAATTGGGTCGGATTAAAAAATGTGAAGTTATCTTCGCAGCTCTCAAAAGGCATCCAAGCGATCAGCATGCTAAGCTTGATTGATCCACTGGTGTTTGCGTTTAGAGTCAGTCTTTGTGTCTGTGTGGTCGAGAACAGGTCCTTGATGTCGAAAAAGCGATCGCCAATGGTCACATTTTTGCCAAAAAATTTTATCTCATTTATTTTTATTTGAAGATGGTCGTGAATGTTTATCTTAAAGGTGAAATTTGTATTGTCCCATTGCTGGCTACAATCTTTGGCTATTTTGGTCCTAGTCCGAAATTTCGAATTGGCACCGTACTTCAATTGAATCTGGTAAAGATCGCCCGGACATAGACGAGCGAAGCCGATCAATTCTTCAAATAAAATACAGATAGCCACTAATTAAATTGGTAAAAATTAATTTAATTACTCTCTATTTGAAATCTGAATGTTCCCAGTAGGGCTTCGGTCTGCGCTTCTATCAAACATAAAGTCTAAACAAACAAATAAGTTGAATTTATTTTTTTTTAATTATTAGATAAATAAAAATAAATAAATAAATATTTTTTACTGTTAAATTGATAAAATTATAAATTCAATTTTTTATGTTTTTAATTTATGAAAATTTAACAAAAAATATAAATCGTTTTGCCAATGACCCAATTTTTTTAAATTTATTTCTTTTATCTTTTGTCCCAATTATTTTCAAATCTCAAATTTCCTCCTAAATCAAGCTTAATAATTAATGCTATTATTTTTTTCTAGTTCTAAATTATTCACAGAAATTAAAATAATTAAAAATTTCGAATTGTACAAAATAAAAATCATAAATGACTTTTTATCTACTTCATATTAGTAATGTGCCCAAATTATTATTTGTCAAATTTTATCTTTTAATAATAAGATAATAAAAATTAATTACTAATTTTAATATCTCGTTGACAAAATAGAGACTTTTTAAGCTTATTTAAATTATTTATTCTAGTGCCAAATTTATGAAAAATATCTATTGATCCAAATACTCGAACATTTCGATCTAAAATAATAAATCAAGCCTTATTCAATCATTATGATAAATCATATACACTTTTTAGAGGATATTTCTTCAGCTAAATCCTTATAAGCTAAAATCCAATTTTAATCTGCTCTAGAATAATTACATAACATAAAATAATTAAACAAAACTTAATGAACAAAGAAGAAAAATAGAAAAAAAAATAAAACAAAACCCTTAAACATTTATTAAAATATATTTATTTAAAATATTAAATTGAAATTATAATTTACTTTAATGCATTCCTTCCAGCCTGATTTGATGTTGGCCAAATTTTTAACTTGGTTTTTGCTTGGCGACTTTTTATAAGCCTCGTACATGTTCTGGATGCCCTCTCTCATTTTCAAATGAATAACATAGCTATTTTTGAGCTTCAGCAAATTGGATATCCGGGTCTCCAGGTGTCTAAGATAGGCCTCGGACTGAAGCAACTGCTTTGCCATGGCATTGTAGCCATTTGTCACAGCTATGGTCAGCTCATTTACTTTATTCTTCAAGTCATCTATGCACAAATTGAGACCGGACAAAACACTGTCAAGTATGAGCATGGTTCGCTGGGGTCTGGGCGATTTGGGCACAATTGTCTTGGTGCTTATTGGCTGCGGGTTGTTTGGCGAAATGGGACTCGAGGCCTGGTACAATGAGGTGTTCTTGGGCAGCGTTGATGTAACTTGTTCGTACGAATGTGCGGACACAATTGTGCTCATGTTATTTGACGAAAATGAGGTCGGAACAGTGGTTTTTTGCTTGCGCTGCGAGCGCTTCTGGCCGATGACTGGCTGCGCTATGGGAAGTGCTATGAACGGAGAACCGGGAGGCGACGAGTACGCCGACGACGACGATGACGAATAGGTTGTTTCAGTGGTATTTAAAGCCGATGAACACGAATTAGAGGCTAACATTGTTTTAATTAAATTTAATTTTAATTTTTTAAAATTTAATCCATTTCACAATAATTTTTTTCTTCTACATAACTTATATCTAAAAATAAAAATTATATTTTATTTTTTGTTAATTTTTGTTTGAAAAAAATCTGCTTCGACTCGAGTCTTGAAATTAATTAAGAATTCTAATGAGTTGTTCTAGACTTATCGATCTTCTTTTTTGACAGCAAAAAAAAGAAGAAAACTCTTAAAATTCATTAACAAAATTAACTTGAGAAAGAAAAAAAAATTATTTATTTTTTTATTCAAATAAAATAAATAAAGACTGATAAAATTAATAGATAATAAGAAGAAAAAATTGTGCAAGAGAGTTATGTCTTTAGCTTTAGGGCCATACAGATAATTAAAAAATTTATTTATTTTTCAAATTAAGTGGCGCACCCCAAACATCCAATTATTGTGCTTAAGATTAGTGTATAAAAAAAAGGTATATAATTTATTTAAGAGCCTACGCAATTTATTGTCATTATTAGCGGAGAACAGGGTGCACTAATCGATAATATTCATAATTACGGTTCCAAGACTTGGCAACTTACTTGCATCCCAAAATAGCTTTTTTTATTTTGCATTAAACTCCAACTTATTTTGATAAGATTTCTTATCTAGACAAAATTCATAATACTAAAAGGTATCTATTTGATTCACCTAATACTTTTATAATTTATGATAATTTTTAAGCTTAATAACAAGCTTGGTTAAATGTTGTCCGGGAACAAATACAAATGACAAACATCATTAGTGGTCAAGCCTCGTAATTAAATAAACTAAGCGAGATTATATTCGGCTATTCTATTTAGCTTAGACCTGTTGGTATTTTAGTTTTAAAACAAACAAATAATCTTTAGCTAACCACCACCTATGTGCCAGTGATAAATATCAATCCATTTTTGATCCTTGATAATTGGCCACGGTTGTCATGGCAACCGAGTTTGCCAAATCAGTCAAATAAGAATTTTTCTTCTTTAACCAAGCCAACTTTTGTTTATTTATTTATTAGGCCAATTTTATGAATTAACCAGCGTGCATGATTACGCAATGGTAACATTAGGAACTATTTTGTTATTTTTTTTCTACCTTAATTTATAGTTTAACCTTTCAAAATATGCAAATAAATAAACTTAATTTATGGCATTCATACAACCAACTACAACAACCCAGCAAAAAAATTTTCATATCCTAGGGGTTGTATTAACTATTACAAAAGTTTGAAGAAAAAAATTAATTTTTTTTAAATTTATTATTTTAATTGTCATAACAATGCTAGAGTGAATTAGAAGTTGATGATATTTTATTGATTGATGTCGGCTTAAATGATATCTATCATCTTGTAAATAGACCATTTATTGCGGCACTCATCATTGCGAATTTTTCATAATTTATTAAATCTTGAGAGCATTAAATTTCATCGCTTTAATGCTCAATTTATTCTAAATTTTTGTTTTTTTTTCCAGATAAGATTTGGATAAGAATCTTATAAATTGAATAAAATAATAGAGATAAAATTCGTGCTGATCAAGTATAGAACAAGCATGAATAATTGATCACCGACCTAGTCTCTAAAGGGTCTGGATCGGAAGATTGTGCTTGTCAGGCAATTAGTTTGTCTGATTTGAGGCTGATTACATAACAGAGCCTTAAAGAGCCTAAATTGAAAACAGACAATAGAAAAAATTTTAAGAAATAGAAAAAAATCGATTATTTATTTGATTGAATTATTTTTAATGTTCCCTCTTCTCCTCTTCATGATTATTAATTACAAATCTATTAAATTAAATTAAAAAAAACTCTTAAATCTACGCGGAAATATAATATGAGTCGAGCATATGTCTGGTCAGTTCTAAGCACCTATATAATTGAACTAATGCGCCAAGACCAAGCTAATTTGGCCCGTTTTGTACTCCACTTGACGCCTAATATGGCTCTTGCTTTTGCTCTCACATAGTCACATATTGACACTTAATTTAAAAATTTTTTCCTCATTTATTAATAAATTTTAATCTAATTTTTTGTTTGATTATTTAGCAACAACTATTTTGAAAAAATAAGTTTTTTTTTTTAAACTTTTTTCATAATTTATTCTTCAAAAATTAAAAAAAAATAATCTTATTAAAATTTTTTTTTTTTATTATTTAACAACGATATAAAAACCTTTTGACATAAATTATTGATTTAAAAAAGTAAAATTGCTGCTTGATGGACTATTATAGAAGGAAATTTGATTAATAACTCATTATACTATAATTAAAAATATCTTCAAAATAAAACGCAAATATCTTCCTCTCTGTATTTAAATAGGAATATTTTGCGCATTTGTTATACTCAAAGGTAAATAGCCTAAACTTAATAAAAACAATAAAAATAAATAAATTGAATACTATTTTATGTTAAAAGATAGCTGTGTCATTTGGCACTTGGATCTCGACTGTCTGGCTGACTACAAACTTAAATCTTAATTATCAAAATGTGTAAACAAAGTCGCATTTTGCTGATTAAAAATTAAATACTTAAATGATAAAAATACGCTCTCTTATTTAAAATATTTGTTTACTATTCAGCTGATTAGGTCTGATCCATTGAAAATTTTATCAGAATAAACTCTCGGTCCGAAAAGCCCTCAGAATTACTTTGCTCCAAGCTATTTATTAATCAAATTAACAAATTGATATAAATCTAAGTTTGAATTGAGCCCAGAGTTTAGCTGAGCTCCAATTATGCAAGATTATTATGTAAAGTACAACTCTTATCAAAATAAACACATAGAAAAAAAAAGCCAAATCGATTAGCGATTCTTTCTGGCAAAAATTTCTGACCCAACACCTATTTTGCATCTTTGCATAAAAGCTTTAATTAGATATGGAGAAAAAATAACAATTTATTTGTAAGCCAACATTAATTTTTATGAGAACAACAAAACTAAATTACATTCAGAGATCCGATAGATAAAAAAAGTTCCACAGACTCTGACATTTAGTATAATGTATGCACGTCATACATTTCTTAAGCGGAGTATAAAGCGTTCATTCTAAATACCACAATTAACATATGTCCCTATTTAGAATAACAAATATTTAAATAGATAAATGTGAATTTAAATTTTGAAATAAAACTGAGAATTGAGATAAAAATCTTGAAACTATGTAGACTTATCAAAGTATTAGTTTAATTACGGATGAAAAAAAAATAAAACTTGTTCGGGTCATTAGGAAAATTTTTTCCTCCTTTGAGTGTCAATTGATATTTATCAAAAATTAAGAATTTTTTTTATTTCTTAACTTTGCCTTGAGATTTATGCGCAACACACGCAAACAACATGGTTAGCTTAAATCCAATTTAGAATAGCTCATTTATTCAAATTTGGCTTTTAGCAAGAAAATAAAATAGATTATTCTTAATTTAACTAAAATCAAAGTCATAGATGTTTTATTTGTATTATTATTGAAATTATAAAAAATATACATATATTTTTTTTTCTTACAAAACATATGTGATTTAAGATTTTTTATCTTAAAAAAAACTAATTTAAATTCTTTGCCAAATAGTTTGTTTAACAAATAATAATATTTACAACTTCCTTTAGAAACCAAATTTTGATTAAAAGTGTTCTATTTCAATCGATTTTTGCCAAGATATTTTTATTACCTAACTTTGGAAAAAAAATGAAATAAAATAAAAGCAATTTTATCATTTTGTTTTATTCATTTGAAAAAAAAAGAGGTTCTAATTGAAAATATCATTAGATCACCTTCAATTAAAATAAAAATGTTTAGGTAAACAATTATCATGCAAGTTTATTTTTTAAAAACTCGCTCAATTTGGTCTAATTGAAGAGAAGAGCTTTTTTGAGTTTGTTCAGCATTTTAGAGCTTTTTTATTTTTATTTTTATTCTTATTTTTGAGTGTAAAATATTTCGAAAAGGTATTAAATATATTCTTTTTTATTATTAATAGAAAAAAAAAGATTTACAAAATTTAAATTAAATTTTATTAAATATTAAGACCAGTACAAGCTTAGATAAGCTTCTTTTTGCTTCAATTTTTTCAATTCTTTATCACTTATTTTCTTTTTATAAAAAAAATTGTTTACTCAATTACTTTATACTCATTTAACCAAAACTCGAACTGGAGACAAAAATTAAAACTTAAATTTGTATAGGTATTTTTATCTAGCTCGAGCTTGTGGTGAGCAAAAAACTCAATTACTTGAATAACAGCGGTAGTTCCTTCGTGCTCATGCATGAATGAACAGTCTCTTGTCTTTCTAAACGATGTTAAATAACTAGAAAATAATTAAAATTAAAATTAAACTTTAATTTAAATTTAATTTATTGGCAAATTACGCTCTGCTATATTTATCTTGCCACTTATAGTTATAGTCATAGCATCTAGAACACAGACTTTTAGTCTTGTATTCAAAAAAGTCCCCTTGGGGCTTCTCACCGCAATTATCGCACTTAAATTTGTATAAAAAAAATTAATTTAGATCAACAATTTAATTATAGAGCTGGCTCACTCAGACTTACAATAATATTTTGGTTGACAACGCACTTTATGTCTACATGAGGCACTGATTTGGTTCTTCCGCCAAACGAGTGAAGCGCTTGAACACTTCGATTTCGTTCTACTTGGTGCTCATAGCAACCTGGCCTAGAAAATAGACTAGACAAAATACTTCTCTTTTTGTAAATGATAAATACCCTGGTGAGATGAAGGACGACTCTTTTTTGAATCGAGTTGATGAGCTGTGGAAAGGTTTTAGGGATTTTTTGATGGGCGCTCGGTTAATGTCTTGGTAAAGGGTTGGCGAAGGTGCCCGATCCTAAAATTAACAAATCAATATATTTTTCTTTGGTTATTTTAAATAATTGAGCATACAACTAGTTGATAAAAGTCTCTTTGGCCAGTTCGAGCTCCCAAAACATAGCCTTTGGTACTAATTGGTTTTTTGACATCCGTAAAAGAGGTAAATATGTGGTTGTTATACTGGCCAGGTCCCCTACAACAAATTTATTAATAAATATTATTTTTTTACTTCCTTAATATCATACACTTCTTTTACTCCACGAAATGGCGTGTTTTCGTTTCCAAAGCGGTCTTTGGCTATTTGATCTGGAAACGTAGGTCGGTCAGTGCCAGTACCAAAGCATATTTTACTTGAGGCTAATAGAAAGCATTTAAAAAATAATATTTATTTTCCAAATTAGTCCAATTACGCTCATCCATTCCCTCTAGTCCCAAAAAAAGCATCTTTTTTTCTGTAACCAAGTCTAATTAATGATAACAAACTAAAAAAAAACTTTTTCTTTTACCAAATGTATTTTCAAGAACAAGACTTTAATCAAGAAATAGTAAATGTTTGTTTAAATTATTTAAGTCATAAGAGTTTTATTAAAAATATTTTGTTCAAGCTTGTTGCTTTAGTTGCCATGGTTGTGTGAATTATTCGAAAAAAAATTATTAACTAAAACTTTGGTAATATGTTAAGCCTATTTTTAAATTCAATTAAAGACAAAAAAAACTGATAAATTTTGTCAATCAAGACTTATTATTCGACAATAACTAATAAAATTTTATTTTAAGATAAAAATTTGGCCCCAAGGGTTTACAAATTTATTTTTTTTTAGGTTATTCAAAATTTTTATTTTTTAGTGAATAAATTTTTTAAAAAAATTTCAAATTTTTTAGTAATTTTTAAGCTGTCGAGAGCTTTGGTAATGCTGTAGTATATATTTGTAGCATATAAACAGCGACCGTAGCAGTCTATTTTGTTTAAGCATTGATATTGACCAATGTTAATTATTTTTTTAATTAAATTGGCTTCGATACATGCTACAAAAAAAGGGGAAAAAAAGACACAATTTAGGTTTATGGTCAGATAATGTGAAATGTTTTAAAATCATTATGGTCATTTGTCCATGCCTACATTTCGCAATCATCATTCAAAACCCTCAATTAGAAAAGAAAATTAGTATCCTCAGACAAATGCCTCGATTGTCATCTTGTTGAAGCCAGTCGTCGTCAGACTACCAGCTTAAGAACTAAGCGGTAGACAACTCTTACTGGCTTGTGCAGACTCGTCATCGAATCATCATCGGATTTAATTCAAAATTAAGAAGTCGTCAGAAGGTGGGTGATGAGTTGTCAACATGATTTTTTATCTGTTGATGGTGATTCATCAAATCATCATTAGACTTCATTTTAGATATTGTTCGACTAAAAGTTATTCATCACTTAATGAAGAGTAGAGTGATAAATCGTAGGTCATCGGGCTTATTTGTCCTCATTTAAGTAACTTCCTATCAACCAGGCTATGGCAGAGCTCGGCTGATGATCGTTTTGAGGACAGGAAAAAAAAGATGTTGCTCAGGCCGATAGATAAAGGTTAAAATCATCTTAAATCATTGGATTGACAGATTAATCGTTTGCATCCTTGCAACACGTTTATTAAATCCTTCCTAACTTGATATAATTTTTTGAATTTTTTATATTTTAAATGAAAATATGATAGTGTGGGTTTATTTATACATATAATGTGAGCATATACTAAGCTAAGTTTGCTTAGGACTGAAGAGTTTTTTTTTGCCGGAGCAGTTTAAAATCTTTGAAACTGAGTTTGGAGTGCGATGTTTTTTTATTTGTCTTAAGATTTAAAAAAAAAAACCTTCTAAATTTAAATCCAAGCTGTTTTATAACCAAATATTTTATTTGAAAATGTAACATTGAATGGTTCTATTAAATAAATTTTTTATTATTTCTTTAAAATATTTTAGCAATGTTCAAAAAGCATAATTGGCAAAATTTTAATACCTTGATTCTACAGTTAATAAAATTCTTCATATAAAATGTTTATTACACCATAAAAAGCAATAAAAAATCAGCATGCATAACACTATAAAGTAAAGATTAACAGTCCAAAGCTCTTATCTTAAGCATTATTAACCACTCTTAAATGTTAATAATATTTAGTGGTATTTTTGGAGTGAAAAAAGACCGTGCTAATTAATGTTTTTTATCTTTTATGATTTTTTTAATATTTTTTATGAAAATTAATTTCTAGTTCCTAAAAAAATAAAAATCTTTATAGTAATTAACAAAACAAAGTAATAATGGCTTTAAAATCACTAGACCTTATAATCAATTAGTGCTTTTTTAAATTCAACAAAAATGGAAAATTTGGAACAAAGAAGCAAAAAAAATTTAAATCAAGATAATTTTTTTTTGAAAAGTTATCAGCTGGTCGTATGTTTTTCACATAACAATCTTCTGCAAAAAATGTGCAATTTTATTTTCCAATTTCAAACTCATAAATTCTAAGTGTTTTGGAAATTTGCCTCTTTTCAAAAAAATTTATCTAAATTTAAAAATTTTTGTTACTTAATTCCATCAAAATGGAATTTGTTCAAAATTTGTCTTAATATGAGGGTTTAAAGATCTCAAATAGCAAATATATTAAATTAAATTGATAAATAAAATCATTTAATTGTCTCATTGGACCCAATTTTAAGCTTCAACTCAATCAATGGACTAAATAATTTGAAAAATTAAAAAAAAAACAATATTTGTTTAAAAAATTTATTAATAAATCTATTGATTAGTTTTGAATTGTTAACTATAATTTAATTAAAAAAAGAGAGAGAGAAACATTTTTAATCTAATTAGAAAAATCGATTCAAATTTAATAGAAACATTTAATATGATCTACTCAAGGTCTACAAAACAAACAAAAATTAATATTACTTTAATTAGTAAAGAAAGAAAAAGAAGAAATTAATCACTATTAATTTTAAAGAAAAAAACTTAATTTTTCTTCTACTTATTTATTCAACGAAGCAAACTAATTTATTAAATTTAAATAAAAAATTGATCATATTAGGAGATTAGCCTCCTATCTATTTCAACTACTGAACAACGAGTGAGTGAACTCCTCATAGTCATAAGCATTGTTTATCTCAAAGGCCTTGATCGGGTCTTTATACGGCCTCATTCTTCTTATGCAATACTCTGCCTGGTCTGGCGCCAGATTGGACACCAACTCCTCCCGTGTTATATACGGCCTGTCACCATTCTCAGTCAATGCCTTGAACGCATTGATCACATCGTCCACAGACGATATGTTGTCCGTCTCACGGCTTATCATGAACGCCATATAGTCCTGTAAACTGACAAAACCATCTCTATTTGGATCGACCACGTCCAGTATGCTCTCAAACACGCTATCTATTTGTCCTGGCTCTGGCATTGGTAAATCATAGCCAAGCGCTCTCAAACACGACTTAAATTGGTCATGGTCCAATTTGCCTGTCTTTTCTCTATCAAAATGTTTAAACATCATCGAAAATTCTCTTAAGGATGACTCGGTAACTCCCGATTGATTCCTAGCCTGTATTTGTTGTTCCAAATTGTGAATCATTCTCATGCCCAACTGGTCCAATTGATCCCATGCCTGAGCCAAACTAAGCACACTATGCTCTGTGTATTTGTTGTCCAGGATAAGTCTTTCTTCCAATTTTGATGACAGTTCTTCAATTTTTTTGAATTGTGGCTTGACATTGCGGATTTCTTCCAATTTAATCCTAGTGGCGACCAGTTGGTTCTCTAAAGTGCTTGACTGATTGCCAATTTCCATCATGTTGTTGCGCGTATCGGTCAGCCATCTGTAAAAATCTGATGCCAAATGGGCAAACTGTTGTCTCAATATGTCATTGTCTTCTTGACGCTTCTGTTCCGATTGTAGATCGACTTCGCGATCTTTGATCGCTTTTTTCAATGAGCGCCAAGTGTCGCACAATGTTTCCATAGTGAACCAAGTGTACGGATTGGGTCCTTGTTGTAAAGATTTTATTTCAGTGTCTAGTTTTTGAAGTTCGTCAAAATCGACGACAGCATTGTCAAGTGTGCCGAGGAAGCGTTCATGAGCGCTGATCAGCTCGCGTATTTCCTCAATTGTGTTGCATCTGACCGGATCGGTCAAGTCCTCTTCAGCATTTTCGAACCATGAGTTAAATGTAGATGCCTTTTTGGCAAATTGTAGATACAACTCATCTATGTGTCTGAATTTGGCCTCAGCTACTTTAAGTTGAGCGCGTCGCGAGTCACTGGCGGCCAGTAGTGCCTGCCATCTTTCATACACCTGGTCGTATCGCTGCTTGACGCGAGCCAAATCGTTTGTCTGAAGACCAGTACTTATTTGGTCCTTGAGCTGTTGGATTGTCTTTATGCCTTCATTGTTAAACGCTTCCAGACCAGAATTGAACGTGTCGTGCTTGGCCAACAAGTTTTGAACTGTGGTCAAATTGTGACCGCAGTCGTCGGAGTGCAATTGGGCCTGCTTTTCGGCTATCCATGACTCGACAACCTCGGCCTTCCAGAAAAACTGCAGCATAGACCAATTTTCTTGCAGGCGATTTTTTCTCGCCAAAGACAACTCCTCCAAATTGTGTATCAAATCCTGAGCCGACTGTATGCCCTCGGCTATTTGATTGGCATGATGATTGTCCGAGTTGACCAGCTCCTGCCCTTGGTTGATCAAATCGAACAGTCTTTCCTTGTGCACATTAAAGTCTGTCTCGAAAGCGTCATGCTTTTTGATGAGACCTTGGGCCGATGGTAGGGACGAGCCAAGCTCGTTTGATTGAATGACATGCTGTTTTTCGTTTATCCATGAAAGCTCTTCTTCCAAAGTTGCCAACCAATTTTGATATTTGAGTGATTGCTCGAGACGCTTGCCTCTATCTGCGCTTAATTCTTTCAGCTCATTCCAATTGTTTGACAATTGTTCAACTCTTTTTTCAATGTCTCTGGTGCCAATGTTTGACTCGGTGAGCAATTTTTGGGCTATGTCTTGCAATTGTTGAACAGCTGGTTCGTGTGATTGCAGCTCGGCGTCCAAGCGTTTGTGTTTTTTGCGCAAGTTTTGCACACTGGCCAAATCGCGTCCATAGTCCTCGCTGCTTACCAAGAGCTTTTTCTCCTTAATCCAAGCCTCTTCGTCGTCCAAGTCGCGACAAAATTGGAACAGAGTGTTTGCCTCGTTGAGTCTTTGACGTCTTTCCTGAGCCGATTGCTTCACGGCCTCTTGTCTGTTGTTTATTTGATTTATGGTATCCTGGATGGTGTTTGTGTCAAACAGGTTGCTATTTATGAACTGTTGGGCAACATCGTTCAATTCTTTGATCGGCTCCTCATGAGCTTGTATGTCAGCTTCGATCAATTGGTGTTTTTTAAGCAAATTTTGCACACTGGCCAAATCGCGGCCAAGCTCTTCGTTCTGAAGTTGGTTCTCAACAAGTCCCAGCCAAAACTCGATATCTTTTACTCCGGCATTGAATGTTTGCTGCTTGGATGCCTCTTTGAGCTTGAGTGACTTTTCTTTTGACTTTTGAACCAAAAACTCCCATTGTTCAGTTATGCGCGCCAAACGATTGTCCACTTCGTTCTCTAGACCGTGGCATTTGTCATTTCCAATCAAGTCTGTGTTAAAATTAAAGTTTATACAAAACAATTAAAAATTATTTTTTAATTTTTTTACTTTTGCCTGTGTTTAGGACATTTCCAATGCGATCAGAGTTGGCCAATATTTCTGCCTCCATTACCTGGTGTTTTTGTAGTCGGCTCTTTATGTCAAAATTGTTAATTTAATTTTTAATTTATTAAATTAAAATCTTTATTATTTTTTCAATAAAAAATCAAGCTTTAACTTTTAATTTTAGCAAAATATTTCTTTATTAAGATATTATAAGAATCTTATTGGAATCTTATCCAATTTTTTCTTATTAAAGTTAGTAACGCTAGTTAGTATCATGCCTCGAAAACAAATTTTACTCAAAAAAGTAACTATCTCTAACAAGCTTTTGTGTTATCTTAAAGTCAAAAATTAATACCTCAGCTTTGCCTATCTGTAAATCATTATTTAACTGGTTAAAAAATGTTTATATAATTTTCTTTATTTCTTAAAAAATTAAATTAGATGAAAATTTACTTGTATGTTTGATGGTTCCTTGAGAGTTTCGTCAGTGGCGCCTTGAAGTTTTTCTATAATCCAAGCTTCGATCTCATCAGCATCGCGTGAAAAGTCTTGCAGAGTTTGTGACTCGCCCAATTTGGATCTGTGCTCAAGCAGCGCTTGTCTCAATTTTTCCCATCTTTGTAGCACGTCATCAATTCTATTCTGAACATTGTCCTTGTCGTAATGTTCATTTTGAATCAAAGTATTGGCAAAGTCTTTTAAATTGCCAATTTTTTCTTCTTGGGCATTTATGGCTCGGTCAAAGTCCTCGTGTCGCTTGATAGCGGCTTCGACACCGTCGCCAGAGCTTCCCGACTGGGAATTGTCATCCTTTAGTGCATTCTCTCTGGATTTCATCCACTGTTCAGCTGTTTCGCAGTCTCTGTTGAACAACTGAAGCTCCAAACATTGATCCAATTTATCCTGGCGAGCTTTCCATGCTTGTTCCAGTTGGTCTCTCATTTGTTGCATTTCTTCCAGTTTATTTCGAATATTTTCGCCCTCATAGTGGCCATTTCTTATCAGTTCGTTACCAAAGTCCTCAAATTCTTGGAAAGTATCACCTCGCGCATCTATTTCCATACGATGCTCCTAGAAAAGTAAAAAATTAGCCACAGTTTAATTAATTTAATAAATGTATATCAAAATTTAAGATTCTAATAGTGTAAGAAGAGAACAAATCAAGTATTGAGAGCAAACAATAGAAGACAAAAAAGTGTAGATTAAAGAGATAGAGTAAGAATTTATTCAAAGGTTTAGACAATTTTACCATTCTTTGGTATTTGGCTTCTATTTGAAGCCGATGAATCTATGAATATAGAAGAAATTTTTTAATAATTAACTTTTTAATTATTAATTAAAAAAAAATTTCAAGTATTTTATTTAAAGAGTATATTTTTAAAAGAATCTTTAGGGTTAGATTTCTTTAAAAAATTTTTATGACAGGCCTGCTTTTGTCCGAATCAAATCTTTTACACAAGACTTATTTAAATTTTAGAATATATTTTTGTATTATTAATGGTTAAATTTTAGAAGGATATCTTTAATTTTTAAACATTTGTCCATAAGTAATTTTGTAGAGTATGTCTTTTTTAGAATCAAGAAGCTATCGTTTGAATAAAAAGTAAATTTAATTGTAAATTTAAACTCTACTAAATAACTTGTGGATAAATGCTTACAAATTCATTATTAATGATTAAATTTAAAAAGATTACTTTAATGAATTATCTTTTTAATAATTAATTAGTAAAAATTTGTTATTTTGTGAAATTAGCTACAAAAAAAATAGAACATATACTAATGCGTAAAAAGATTATAACTTTTTTTCCTAAGGTACAGAGTTGAATCAAAAGCTAAAGTCAGCTAATAATGTACAAAATTTGTCCATATTTGAGTTTTACCAAAATGCTCCAAACCTTAGTAATGCAACTAAGAATGTTGCACCATGTTGCATTTACAGAGCTTGCTTTTGATCTTTACAAAAACAGTTATTTCAAAACAAAAACACCTCCTGAGTGATGTAAAGTAAAATAAGATAATAGAAAAAAAAATAAGACACTTCTATCTTGCTATGTTTTGTAATTCACGTTGTGAATCTTTAGAGTCATATGATGGTTTTATTTATTTAAGTCTAGAATAATAGTTTTGTTAAAAAAAGTTATATGAATTTTTTATATCTTGTTCAGTTCTATTGTACTTAATTTCACAAAAGCACATTTATCCAGAAGTTATTTGGTAGAGTTGGGAAGTCCTATTTTTACTAACATTTATATGAACAAGTTGTTCTCGCAAATTGAGCAAAAAGATTTTATTTTGTTTCCTTTAGAAATTTTTAATTAGCATATTAATTAATTATCTTTAACTAATAGATAAAAATTAAATTTAACAAAATTAATATGAATCATTTCCTACATATGATTGATATTTGTATTTTAAATTCTATATATTTTTCACACAAAAACAAAGAAATTGATTGCTTTTTTGTAAGCGACAGAATGCTATTTATTCATGCATGTACTGAATAAAATTGAAATTTGAATTTTTTTCTCAAAACAAACTTAACATTATGCGCTGAAATTTAGTGCTTTTCTCTCATGGCTTAATTTAAAGCGAGCTAACTTTTTTTAAATAAAAATTTAATAATGGACTTTTATTTATTAATTCGGACAAAAGTTTTTAAATGGTTAATAAATTGATCTAAACTTAGACAAGATAGCTTACATGATTGCGCTCGAGTAGAGCTTCGGCGCCGGCCACATCCTTGGCCAATTCGTCACTAGACACCTGTGCAATCATCGAATTAATCCAAGAGCTCAAGTCTTTGAAATTGGCAATAAAGTTCTGATAGTCGAACGCGTCCAGCAATTTGGTCTTTTTGGCATCGGCTTTCTGCGTCAATTCGGTCCATGCCTGCTGTATTTTGATCTGCTTTTGGTATATATCCTCGGCTTGTGGCTGATGTGTGTTCATCAACTTTTGAGATATGTCGTCCAATTCGCGTATCCTGTTGCCAAGAGCCTCTAGATCGCGCTCAAAGCCATCGTGCTTGCGCTGCAAGCGTTTAACACTTGGCAAGTCGTGACCAAACTCCAAATCAAGATTGATGGCATCATTTTTCTCATTTATCCAATCCATAGTCTCGTCAGTGTCGCGCTGAAATCGCTGCACCTCGTGCGCCGACATAAGCTTATGCTGTCGGTGTGCGGTCACTTTCTGCAACTCGGTCCACTTGATGTTCAATATTTCAATCTCTGATTGAATCTTGTTGGCCGACTCGATCTCTCCAATTTGTCTCAAGCGTTCGCTCATTCGGTTCAATTCGTCAATCTTTTCCTCGTTGATTTTCAAGTCCTTTTTGAAGTCCTCGAATCGTCGCGTGATAAGCTCGATTTCCTCGGGACTTTGGCCAGTCTGTTCCTCGCTGGCTATTTTCTCCTTGTCCTCGATCCACAAGGTGAGCTCGGCAGCGTCGCGCACAATCTTGTGAGCATCGCACGCCTGCTGCAGCTTCAGGCTCCTCTCGCGGCCTAGCTCGAGCAGATCCAAGTACTTTTTTTGTATTTGCTCTTGTCTGGAGGCGACGCTGGCCGCGCTCAGACTGGGCCCGGTCTCGTTCTGGCTGTCGCTTGTGACCTCGATGCGTTTGACGTAGGCGGCCGGCACAAAGCCCTGTCTGTCGTTTATTTCGACCTTCCACCAGTCCTTGTTGTTCGAGTTGAGCAGGGTGAGCACGTCGCCTTTCTTGACCGAGACGTCGCGCGGGCTCTGCTCGGTGTAGTCGTAGAGAACAATGACGCATTGGCGCTCGCCGAGCAGGCTCGGGTCGGAGACGGACGAGCGATCGGCCTTGTGCGCCTTGCATTTGTCCGCCTGGCACTTGAGATCGGTGAATATGGTGGACTGGTAGGCCTCGATGTCGGTCATGAGCGCCTGGTGCTTTTTGAGCAACGCTTCGGCGGCGTCCTCGTCCTTGCCGTAGTCCTGCGAGCCGACTATGGGTTCCTTTTCGAGCATCCACGACTCGGCCTCGGCCGCGTCCGTCAAGTACTGCTGGGCCTGCAGCGCCTCGTCCAGGTCCTGCTTCCTCTGCTGCGCCTTGTCCTTCAAGCACTGCCACTTTGTCTGCAAGCTGACGCATCGCTTCTTGATGTCGGCCGAGGCGAAGTGGCCCCGCTGGATCATGTCCTCGGCGGCGTTGCACGTCTTGCGTATCCTCGGCTCGTGGCTCTGCAAGTCGGACATAAACGCCTGGTGCTTTTGGCACAGGTTTTTGACGCCGATCAAATCGCGTCCCCTCGACAGCGACACATTGGCTCCTATCGCCGGCTCTTTCTCCCTAATCCACGTCTCTTCGTCCTCGATGTCGCGCAACAACTGCTGCAATTGCAACGACTCGGCCAGCTTCTCTTTTCTGTGCTTGATTGGCACGAACAAATTCTCAAATTTGTCCAACACTTGGCCAGTCTTTCGCTTTATATTTGCCGCGTCGAAGTGTCCCGTTTGCTCGAACTGTTCGGCCGTTTGCTTGACACTCTCGATGCGCTCCTTGCGTGTCACAATGTCTGTCTCCAGGTCTTTTAATTTTTTCTGCAAATTTTGCACACTGATCAGGTCCTTGCCGAAGTCTTCGGTCTGCAGCTGGGCCTCGCACTCGCTGAGCCACAGATCGAGGTCCTCGACAGTGCGGTTGAACGACTGTCCCTCGGTGGCCTCCTTGAGCCGGGCGCCTTTTTTCTCTGTCGCGTCGACCAGCTGGTCCCACTGTTGCATTATTTGCTGAATGCTGCGCTGAATTTTGTCCGAATTGTAGTGTTGTTCGTCGACGAGCTGCTGGCCCTGTTGGCACAGCGCTTCGATGCGCGGCTGGTGAGCGGTGAGCTCGGCCTCGAAATTGGCGTGCTTCTGCTGCTTGGCCTGCAGATTAGACGGGTCAAGGTACTCTTGCGACTGGGCTATCTTGAACTTTTCGTTCGTCCAGCTGGTCAGCTCGTCACAATCGCGCTCGAACATAAAGTACCTGTTCGCCTCCGAGAGCATGGCCTTGCGCTGCTCGGACTTTTGCTGCATCACCTCGCGTCTATTCTTCAAATAGTCCTTTTTCTCTTCGATCTCTTTGTAGTTGACTATCTCGTCGGCCACGAGTCCATTGGCCACTTGTTCCAAGTAGCGCGCTTTTTCCTCCTGGGCAGCGAGCGACTTTTCGAAGTCCTCGTGCTTTTTGAGCAGCGCTTCGGCGTCGTCGAGCGAGTCGCCGAGCTGTTCGTTCTGCAAAAATGACTCCTGTTTGGTGATCCAAGTGTCGGCTTGCTCGGCATCGCGCATAAACAACTGAAACTCGAGCCATTGTTTGTACAATTTGTGCTTTTGTTGCCACAGAGTTTCGAGTCTGTCTCGTTCGGCGTTCATCTGGGCCATTTTCTCCTCTATTTCGTCGGTGGCTATTTCTTGGCCGTTGCGCACAGTCTTGCTCAAGTTGTCGTCGCGTGACTCCAATTCGGACCTGTGCTCCGAGTGTCGCTCGAGCAAAGCCTCTGCTTGTGACACGTCTTTGGCCTGCTCGTCACTGCTCATAACATTGTTCATCTCGCTGTACCAGTTCATTAGATCGCGATAATCGGACAAAAAACTGTGCACCTTGTACGAATTAAGCAATTTTTGTTTGCGCTCTTCGGCCTTGTGACGCAAATTGGACCAATATTGGTTCAATTCTTGCAATTTGGAAGTGAGCTGTTCGTTGCTGGTCTCCAAACGGTCGCTTTCCTTGTTCAGGCCGTCGACTTTGTCGCTTAGTGCGGCCAAATCGCGCTCAATGGCGTCGTGTTTGCGCTGCAGCGCCTGCACCTGGGCCAGGTCCTTGCCTAGGTCGTCTATGGAGAGTATGTTGTCCTTTTCGGCTATCCACGAGATGGCCTCGTCTATGTCGCGGTTGAGGCGCTGGATCTCGTGCGCGCCGAACAGCTTCTCTTGTCGGTGCGAGGCGAGCATTCGGAGGCGCGACCACGCCTCGTTCATGTCCTTTTGTTTGATGCGTATTTGAGAGGTGTCGATGTGCTTGGCCGTGTCGACGAGCTCCTCGGCTCGTCTGTTCAACTCGACCAGCTGGTCTTCGTGGTTGGACAAGTCCTTTTGAAATTCTTCGTACTTTTTTTGCAATACTTGTACGTGCTCGAGGTCGTGGCCGAGCTCTTCCGAGTTCACAAACGCCTCCTTGTCACTTATCCAAAACAAGAACTCGTCGCAATCGCGCAAAAATTTCACCAATTTTAAAGTCTGCTGTAGGCGGTGATTTTTGGTCTGCAGTCTGAGCTTGAGCTCTTCCCAAAGTCTGTGTATTTCGTCAAGTCTTTCCTGTATCTTGTCGCTGGCATAGTGTCCGCCAGAGATCAGCTGGGCTCCCATTTCGTCCAGGCTGACAATGGCGTTGTAGTGAGCGTGCACTTCGGCCTCGAAGGCTTCGTGCTTCTGTATTTTGGCCTGTAGATTGGTCATGTCCTTGGAGGCGGCCGACTCTTCGTTGGCCGTTTGCAGCTTCTCGTTTATCCACGCCTCTAGCTCGTCGGCATCACGCTTGAAGTACTGGTAGGCTCTGGCGTCCTCTAATTTGTCTCTGCGCTGCTTGGCGGCGTCCTTAAAGTGCTCGTACCGCTGCAGTACTTGTTCTCTACGAGCTTGGATCTCCTCGGCGGTCTCGAGGACTTTGATGTCGCGTGGCACGTCCACCACTAGTCCTTGCACCATTGGGCTTGGTTGACTGGCGGCCGGGTTGGCCCCGTCTGTGGATTCATTCAAATCCGTCATTTTGTTTTTTTTCTAAATAAAAATAAAATTTTTCTAAATTAATTTTTTTCTCTATGTGTTGATTAACTTTTAGAATTTATTTTTCTCTATTAATCATATGGCGCGTTAGTAATTGCCTTTGAGTCATGTGAGAGTGTGGGCTGTTTACCTGTACAGAATTGGTCAATTAGATCCAATTGACTCAAAGTTTACACTTAAGAACAGAATTGAGATGGTTCGGCTTGTGGAGGGGGCTCAAATCATCAATTCTATGAATTCAAGATGAAGAAAATTCAACAGTGTTTTTATTAAAGTTTGTCGATAATAAAACTATATAAAAAATAGTACAATATATGGAAAGAGTGGGTTAGGGGAGTAAGAGAGAGAGAGGAAAATATTATAATTATAATTTTAATAATTTTTCCGATTCTATTGGATGGCTGTATTCGAACTGACCGATCGATTCTGCCCTCTCGAGTCTAGTAATAAATTAAATAGATATTGGCCAGGCTTAGCGCGTGCAAATATTTATCTTTAATTAAACATTGAATAGATTAGCTCACATAAAACAAACACTAGATCTTTGAATCATTTATATATATTTTTTTCTTTATCTATCCGCTTCGATCATAAAATAAATTTTATTAATAAATTTAATTCAAATGAAAGTTCTCTTAATTAGGTCTAATTTATTAGGATTAATTACACTCATCTTAAATATGTACAATGCGGAGATGGAAAATAAAAAAATATTCACATGCAGACAAAATGTGTGACATCATTTGAAATTTTTTAGAGGTCAATACTTGCAGTGCCATTTTAAGCAGATTGAAAATTTCATTATAAGACTAATTCGAGGACACTAGCTATTTGCATCCGCATAGCCGCTTCAAAAACCCTTAAGCCCAGAAATTAATAAACTTTTTTGTCTATCAATCAGATTAATCTAAAAAGGCTAAATTAAATTTATCTGTGGCTAATTGGTATAAAATAAATATATGATTGAGTAGGAACTATCTTAAATATCAGAACATATCATGTGCCTAAGTAATCTAAACATAATTCTACTTATCTTATATTATTTTGGGTTTTTTACTATGCAAATAATAATCAAAATAAATTAGAGCCAACAGAATTATCTGTTTGTTAAAAGCAAGAAAATAATTTTTGCTAATAAAAGCCATTTTTTGCGTCACTATCCATAAATTTCAACTTAGCCTGTTTGCAATAGAACTATTTCTCCAATTTTTAAGCTCATATTTGGCTACAATCATTTGAGCCATAATAAACAAAGTTTTATCGATCATAATGCAGCTTTATGGTCAATAGAAAGGAATCGATAATATGCTATTAAAATATTGTTCATATTCTACCAAATTAAGTACTCAGTATTAATCTAATCAAATACTAGCAAAACAAATAAACTTAAAATTTGAAATTCTATCTTTTCCTATAATTATTTGACAATACATTCTTGATATTATAAATATTCCAAACAAACTCACTAGTCCAAAATAAGCATAATTTATTAAATATAAAGCATGGCATACGGTAGATATGAATTAATTTTTTTAAATTAAAAAAAATATTAAAATAAATCCCAAAAAGCTTAAATTATAAAAATAATGATTAATTACTCGGCAAAACGAGCTATTTAGTTTTTGCTTCTAAAAAAGTAGTATTATTTTTTCATATGTAATTAGATATATGCCAAATTTAGTCTTGTTCAGCATAAAATCCTTTTCGTCTAATCCTGAACAAGAACCAATACTAAATCACCTTAACAAGCGTCTTAAATTTTAATTTGAATTTTTTAAAATAAATTATCTTTATGATACAAAGTTTATTTAATTTTCTAATTAATAAATTACCATGTCCGCTTAAAAATAATGGTTTCTGAATTTGCAAATAGCCAAATAATAAAAAAAGATGGAACATTCACTTAGATGGTCTTAATTCTTAATATTAATTTATTTATTAATGTTGTAGAAATTTTCATAGACTGAAATAATTTTTTTTTTAAAGATAATACTTGTGAGTGGTATGATAAAAATAAAAAAATGAAAACTAGTTAAGATAACTGGTACGAAAATATATTTGAAGCTAATTTATTATGATTTGAATTTTTATGATTGTAGTGATAAGAGTTTTCCCTGATTTTGACTAAAAATCAAAAAAATACATTCAAAAAAAGCTAACATTAAGCAATGTCGGCAAATAGTCTTTTTAAAAATAGACAAAAATTCCAAGTCAATCCTTTTGGCTAAAAATAGTCCTAGAGTAAATTATTTATTAAGTAGGCTCTAAATTAATTGCTTAAATTTTACTAAAAATGATTGAATATAGAGATGAAGAAGCTCAAACTGACTATCTATCGGACTCTTCCGATTTGACCGATGTGATTGTTCCCCAATTGACTAATCATAAACCAGAACTTGAGCATGAAATTTTTTTGGCCATAATACCAAGATGGAAATTTGATGTGGGAAGATATTATGAAAAATTGACCACTTATTTGTACAAATGGGATGAATTTTTCGAGCTTTGTAAATTAAAACTATTCAATTTTTATGATTTTATTCACAATGAGTACTTTTATCAAATTATAAATATACACAATGAGTTGGTTAATCAAGGTTACAAAAATGGCATATTACCAATGTTAATTGAGTTGAGTCATCGAAAAACTCATTTTTTGATTCCTTATGTCTACATAACTAATCAAATTCCAAAAGAATTTAAGCACATGAATTATCTTTTTTTTGGCATTACAGACAAATATCCTGAAATGATAAGCAAAACAAAAGAAGAGATAAAAGAGGACAAGTATCCAATTAAGCCTGTAAAGCAGATTTTCCAAGAACATGACATTCAAATAGATCCAACTTATGACTTATTTTAGATAAAAAAAAATTGTTAAAAAACTTTATTTACAATTGAAAAATAAAATTTATTTATTAATAATCTTGATTTCTTAATAACTAACTTGAAGAAAAATTATTATATTATGGTAATGGAGCATTTGTAAAGAACAATTGAGCAATTATTTTACTCACTGCTGGACCGATATTTCTAATAAAAAAAATAAAATTTTTAAACAAAATAACAAATAATAAAAATAAATTATACCTCTGCTGACTACCATATTTAACATTAGCCAAGAGTTTAATTCGACTATTTTCATCTGAGCATTTTGAGTATTCATTAATTAAACTTGAAATAATTTTTTTAATTAATTCAAATTTTTAATATATTTATAAATATAATATTTACTGAGCTGGTGTTGGATACAAGTCAATTACTGCTAATACTTTCTCTTGAGACAGTCCTTGAATTTTCAATAAACATTTGGCAAACATCTCTTTTACACTTAGAGGTTTATTTTTGTTCGAAAATTCATTAAATTCTTTAAAAGTCATTAAATAAACTTGGCTCGTATTATGTGAAAAATTCTTATCAAAATTTTCCAAATCCTTTTTTTTTATGGCACACAATTTCTTATCCTTGTGTTTTTCTATTAAAAATTTGCTCATATGAATTAGATAATGGGCCGAGTCTTTAGGATCAGTTGAATGATGAACCACAAGTTTATCAATTATTTGTGTATTTACATCAGCTTGTACCAGACTCTTTTCTGGCAAGCTCATATGCTTCATTGAGCCATAATCTTCAATTAAATAGACTGCATGAGATATTCCACTTTTTTTAAGCCTGAATTTCTGCTCCTTGTATCTTCCATCAATTATACTCGAACAAAAATCATCCATTCTCTTTCTCTCCACTATATAGTTCAATACCAGATCGGCATGTATACCGCTTCTGTGTCGCGCTATCCATGTAAAATCTCCAACATGCAATTTTCCAAATTCGTATTTTATTCCAGACTTTTTAATTTCATCAATTAACATATCCTGCTTCTTTCTTAAAAAAATAATTAAATAATTAAATAAAATTTAATCAACTTTTTTCATTTATTTTTACGCATTAGTCTCACAATTATCTATAAACAAAATAATTTCATAAGAGCCTGGTAAAAGTAAGAACAAAGTATCTGGGTTCATAACTGGTAGATCCATCTGAACATTATCAAAATCAGAATTGTATTCTCTTATTGGTATATCTATTATTTTCGACTCTCCAAATTGCTGTGACAGGCCTGTTGAACATCCGATATCTTCCAATTTTTCACTATCTGATGAATCAATCAAATAATAATCAGCCTCCTTATTCAATTTTTTTTCCAAATTATCTATTTCAACCAAATCTTGGTTAGATTTTTTATTTTTTTTCTTACAAATATCTTTGTCTGAATCAAATCTGGTCTCATTTTCATTATCATTGGTTGAACCGTACAAAAGTCGGTTTGCCAATTCACGACCACTATCTGTCAGTCTATAACGAGCAGGTAATTTATTTTCTTTTATCACAAAATCTTTTTTACACAAATTGGACATAGAATTCCAAGCTGTATAATGATTTTTCGGATCATGAGAGACAAATTGAGCATCTGAATGCTTTTGGGCCTCTTTAATCAATTGACTTTTTAGCATGTACCTTTCACTTTCGTCTTTTTCATGCTCGTTTCCTAGTAAAGTAATAAGAAGTGCATATGCCCCAGATCTGAACTCTGGCAAATATTCTTTTGTTCGTGTATTTTTTTTCGGTTTTTTGGCTGTCTCAGATGGTTCTTGTTCTTCATCACTTGAATTTCTACTCCAAGATTTGGTCTTATTGACCCGAAATTTTGAATTTGTTGATTTCAATAAATTTGGATACTTGGCTCTAATTGAGTCCGATTCTTGACAACTTGGAACATTATTTTCAGACTCTTCGATACATTTTTTTTTCGATTTTTTTGTTTTTGTATTTTTTACCTCTTGGTCAGCATTATTTTCACACTCATCCAAAATTTCAATGTCCTCGTCTTCATGTAACTTTACACCTTCCTTCAAATAAACTTCCAATTTTTCATCAATTAATTTGCATATTTTGTCGCCAAAGCCCTCAAGTATGATGCATTCGTTGCCAGTCTTCAATGGCAGCGGATACTTACGCAAAGAATTCAGACACTTTAAATTAAGTTAATTAATATAAAAATATAAATATTTTAAATTAACTTTTAAATAAGTATGTTTGCTCTGCAAATCTCTGGCTACTGCGTCTTCTCTCAATTCATATAACCATTCTTCAAAAACTGGATTAGCACTTTTAAACTTGTTTTTCTTATATCTATCTGAATAACTCATTTTTTTTTAAATTAAAATTAAAATTAATGCAAAATTATTTATAAAAATTTCAAAAGAATCAAAATTCTATAATTACAAAAAATTTTTATTACTAAATTAAAAAAAAAATATATTTAATTATTCAATCAATTGAGGACTTAAATGGATACACCAATTAAAAGACCTCCACCAAATGAGACACCAAAAGCCAAATTTTCTTGCATAAACTTCTTGACATGTCCATAAGCCTTTTCCAATTTTTCATTTTGAGTATCGTTTTCAAAAAGACCAGTCTCTTCAGCCACTTTAATTGCTTTCTTTTTCAAATCTTTGATTTTTGAACTCTTCTTTCCCCACTTAATTTCAATATAACCAAAATGCTGAGCCAACTGTAGCATTATCAAACTTGAACCAACTGTAAACGCAGCCATCCTGCCAACTTTGGACATCACATATCCAGTGGCTAGACCGGCTGACCCACCCACAAACATTTGATTCATAGTTGACATTTCTTTGATTTCATTGATAGAATTTCTGATAAACTCAGATACACTATTGCTTGATGGCATCTTTTGCCAAAAAAATTTTTAATAACTGTTATATTTGATTGGTAATGTTACCTTTTTACGGGTAAATTTTTCATTAAATAATCAAAAATAAAAAAATTAAAAATTTATTAAAAATTTTAAAAAATTATACAATTATTCTTATCATAAAATATCTTAATCACTAGCAGATAGTTGTGCACATTCTCGTCTTAGATTTAAAATTGAATGGGCTAATGGAGTTGGATTGACACCATTTTCAATCAATCGAACACAAATCGATAGTGTTTCTTTATCCAAGCCAATTTGTAACAAATCCGCTATTTCCTCAATTATCTGCATGGCATCCATAGCTTCTCTAGTAACGTTCAATTTATCAGACATATCTAAATTAATTTATTTCTACTAAATAAAATTTTTTTTTTTAAACTGGACTTTAAAAGCCAATTTTACTTAAAAGATAAAGTTTTTTAAAAAAATCGATTTAATTAATTTAAATTAAAATTTATTAATTTATTTTTTTTAAATAATTATTCAATCATTTCAACTGAATTGTTTAAATTAATATCTTGTGTATTTGTGTCCATACTATCTAAATTTTTATTACTACCATTAACTGGATCAGACTTTGATTTTGAGGTATATTGTAATTTGTTTACCATAAGGCCTTGTTTTAAAGAGTTTGCCTTTTTCAACATATTTACATCAAAGCGAAAATTACAATTACAAGTGGTACATATTGGCGTAAATGTACAGAAAACGCTCAGACAAACTGAGCATACATAGCCTACATCAATCAGCTTATGGTGACAAAAACAAGCTGCTCGGTAGTCTACATCGGTTTTCGGCGGATAGACCAACATGTTACGAGTTTGTTCATCTGGTAGATAGAGCCATAGGAGATAGCTCAGGAGCCCATTTAGCTGTGGAACTTTGAAATAGATTCCGTTGGTCAGATTGCTAGCTTGTTGAAGCAGTGAGGAGTCTTGTAGAAGGGCACACGAGTCAATTATTATATTCTAAATTTTTAATAATAAATTTAATAAAAAAAATTGTATTTTTATATTTACAGATTTTTCAGAACTAAATATCATGTTCATAAAGCTCATGTATTGATTGGAACTATCATCACTGGCTTTAATAATTACGAAGCGGTATTTAACCGAATCGGCAAAAATGTATTTACGCTGTATACGATTTATGTAGCATAAACCCAGACCCATGGCAGAAGATATCATTGAATCATTGCTTAGATTATCGCTATTTTCTTGTGATTTTTATAATCTAATTTATACTAAAAATCAATTTAATATAGACATACCATTACTCAAATTGCCTAAATGCTGAGAAGACAAGTTTTTCAAGTTGCCCTGAATAGTTTCGTATATATCACTTATTTGTTCATATCTTTCCCAAGGTGTCTGATTATTGTCAACTATTTTTGATTTATTTGGATAAAGATATTCTCTTTTTTTTTAAATTTAGAATAAGATAAAAAATGATCTCCAAATGGCCTTACGCTTTGGTGTTGTGTGCAGCGATTAAGCAGACGGAATTGTTCTGGTTCATTGTCTTGTAAGCGTTTATGAAGCCCATTACACCGCTCAGACAGTCATTAAAAGTTATCTTTAAATTTTTCTATTAATTTAGGTTAATATTCAGTTTTGGTAATTACATTATCTTGAATTTTCGTTTGGTCATTTGGCTGGAACGATTCGGAATTCTGCAGGCCCCACCATATTGGATTAGTGTCCAAGATGACAATGAGCAAATTTTTCTCGCTATTCATCCAAAATTTTTATACTATCTTATTAAATTAAACTAATTTAATTCATTTTATAATTATTATATATATGTTTTTTGTGTCAGAATAAAATTTAAATTAAGCTAGACAAAAACATAAAATAAAAATAAAATTTATTATCTAACTTTTATTAAAATAAATTAACAAAAACAATTTTTTATTTGGAAAAAAAAGAATAGAACATGTTGAAGATGGAATTGTCTTGTTTAATGTTTAATTTTTCCTAAAAGAATTGATTATAAAACATAATAAGATACTTAAAATAAAATTAATTACCCATCCACCATTACACTCAATCCAAATGCCATATTTACAGGTAATAAATGATGTAAGCCATTCGATAAGCTTACAAGCCAGAGAGCTAGCTTTGCTTATTGAATTTACCTTGCATGAATAGCGGAAAGACAAATAAGCTAAAAATGACACTAAAATGACTATTCTTCCCCAATTAATGCAATTGTCATCAAAAACCATGTTGGCAATGTCTTTGATTTGATTCAGTATCTTTGTCTCACAGTTTTCATCCATTAAAATCTTGGTCTCAAAAAGCATCTTGTTAAGATAGGAGTCAAAAGACTCTCGGTGCTCACATTCAGCTTTTAGTGCCAGCTTACGAATTGATATAAATGTCTCGGCGCTGACAAATTTGCAGTCCGCTTTGCAATTTTTTGATATGTTTTGATATGGATCTTTAACTTCATCAGTTGTATTAAGTCTAAAAGCAAAATAGTCTTTTATTATCTCTAAGGTGGTGATGTATCGTGTCATTTTTATAATCAAAATTTAATCTATTTTTTAAGCAAAGTTAAATTAATTTTCTAAAAATAATTTCTAACTTGAGAAATTCAATTTTCAAAAAGTTACTTTAGTAACAATTTTTTGGTTAGATTAATAATTTTTTAAAATAAATTCTTAATTTTATTATCTATTAGTTTTTTTTGTCGAGGAAGTAAAATAAATTTTAATAAAACAGTTATTAAATATTTTCAATTAAATAAAATTTTATGTCTATTTTGTAAATATCGATTGAATTAAAATTCGTTGGTCGTAAATAAAATTTGTTGATTAATCAAATTTTAAAAATAAATTTTAGTTTAGTTATCATGGTATAAATTTTTGGAAAATCATGGAAACATTTTTAAAATTGGCCATATACTTAAAAGAAATAGATTTTTTTTATTATTTAGCAAAAATATGAAGAATTTTTTTTTATTTTCTTTACTAGTTTTATGTTTTTTATCAATTTTATTTAATAATGTGTCAATAAATAGTTCGAAGTGGCGCCAGGCTCAACTGGTCGAGTCAAATGGCCAGGTTATTCGATCATCATTGGGCTTTTGGAAAATTTGTAATGAAACTTTCAGTAATGGATCATCAAATGTGACAGTCATTTGTGAAAGGATAAAATTTAAACACGAACCAATGTTGACAAACTCTCGAATAATAAATTATATTGGATTTGTTTTCCAAATAATTGGAAGTTTGTCAATATTTTGTCTATTTTTTATAGCTCTATGTGAGTACAAATTAACCTTGGTGTGGAACTTGAATGTTATTTTAAGTATTATCTGTGTATCTTTTTTTACCATTGGCCTCAATTTGATGATTGTTTCCACAATTATATTCTTGTCCAAAGTCAAATTTATAAAAATTGATGACAAACTTCATTTCTATGAACTTGGATTCAGATCTTCTGCTCTAATAGGCTTTACTTTATCTATATTCTGCTGTATCGGGGTCTTGGCACTTAACTTTATATTTTTGAGCACGTCAACCATAAAGCGAACCAAAAAAGCTGCAAATGATTCGGTGGAAGAACCCAAAATGGCTTTAAATCAGAATAAGAAAAGCTCACTTCAAAATAATTTTAAATTTATTAATCAACCTGTTTTTCCAAAAATACCTCCGCCACCGCCGCCCCCTCTATCTTTAGAGGCCAAGACCTCGTTTGGAATTATCAATGATGATAGATAAGCTTTTATTTTGTTGATTTTAATTGTTTAGATAAGAAAATTTGGTCAAATTTTGAGTAATTAAGTTAATTTTTTTCTTAAAATTAGACAAAACAAATAATATATCGATTTTTTAATTCGTTTATTTACCAAAAATTTTATTTAAGTATCATTAATATTTATTAAATGATTATTAGATTTTTTTAATTTTAATTACTTCCAGAAATAAATCAAATTCAATTTTTAGTATTTTTTTGCTCCCTTTTTTGAGAAATAAATCTCTATTTGCCATTTTGTCAGCTAAATTTTATCTCTTATTGTTCATTTTAATTTAGAAAATAGTTTATTTTTAAAACAACTATTAACTTTATTACTTATTTACTGTTATTAATATGCAAATATAAACAAAACTTTTCAAAAAGCTCTCACATACTATAATGTTCTGCTAAATTAGCATATCATAAATAAAAGAATTTCTTACGTAATAAAATTAAATAAATAAGGTGTTTAACTATAAGTAGTTGTTTTTCAAGTTATTTACCTAAAATAAAGAAATAAAGATTAGTCTTGGCTTTATAATGAATAGTGACCAACTAAAGTACAAATCAATTAGCAATGTGCATCTAAAATATCTACCATTTTGTTCGATTAAGTCCTTTGTTTGTGTCAAACACAAACACCAAGATTATCTTAAGGTAAATATTAATTAAACTAGCCTAATGACTTAACTCGATAGCTAGCTAGCTTTTCCAAAATAGGTTAAGTTTCGGTGCATATAAGATATAAGTTTATTAGCTCTAATTAATTGCTTGAAAACAAAGATTTAAATCAAGGGCCTTAGTCGTGTCGAACTTATTTAGTTTTCACGGCATTTCCAATTCTCTCAACCATATATTCTGATAATTTGCTTAACCTCAATATTTACCGAATACTATAGAAACTAAATTATATATATTTTTTTTATGTTATTTTTGTTTGATACCAACGAAATTTATATCAATTATATTGGATTTAAAGTAAACATTCGACTAAATCATTAGGGACAATAATTTTTTTCTTTATTTAAATGCAAATTTTCCATTCTATTTTTAAGAAAATTAATTTAATTTATTCAATTAATAAATATCCAAATGTGACCACTCGGAAGAAAATTTAAAATAATAATCAATACAAAAAAGATAATTTTGAAAATAAGTGAGTCAGCCCTGAATACTTGATTATTCAAATACCAAAGTAATCAAATGGAAGCTTTTTTTTTTGTTATAAATGCTTTGAGTTTTCTTTACCTCGTCAATTAAAATTTCTTCATATTCTTAGAGGTGCTTTATAATTTAGCATAATTCCTCTCAACTTTAAATATCATTTGCATCAAGCTTTACCTTAACTAGAGTAATTTTAATTAGATTGTTTATCTCGGAGCAAATTGCATGTTTCTAATGTAACTAATTAAGCTAATGTAGAAATAGGACCACTCAAGCCCGACGTCATAATTTGGTTACCAAATTAGACAGACGTTTTGTGATTCATTTAATTATGTAATAAATTAAATATTTTTTTTTAAAAAATGTATTTTTTTATTACTGTCTGGACTTAATCTCGCTTAATCAAGCGATTTATGATTAATATCTCCCATTATTTGGCTCAGGGTATTGACTAGATCTTTTACCACCCTGGAGAGGATTTTTTAAACGATATCTTAAAAAATACTATTGATAAATAGATAAGAAGTAGCTTCATTTAGCATTTAAGTGCTCAGTGTATTCAAAAGAATAATTTTCTTCTAATTTAAAAATAATAAACAGATTTATTTGTAGATAAGTTCCAATTTATATTTGCAGAAATTTGGATGCATTTGCACGCCATTTAATAAAAAATAATTTTCATTATTCACTAAAAAAAACTTAATTTTTTATGTATTTGATTTTCTATATGCCATTTAGTATACAGGCTCATAAGAATTTTTTTTAATTTATTTTTTGATAATTTTCCAATAAAATTTTATTAATAACCTTACATTGGTGTTTTTTCACAATAGCGAAAAAAAGTTTCAAATGACCAAAATTGACCTATTCAAATACCAAATAGCTGCACGAGATTCAGATTCTTATCTGATGTCTGTAAACCATTAGCCAGCATAAATAAACAAATAGCTAGCTATTCTCATAGATCTTATGACACCTGTTGGCAATGTTTGATCTTTGTTTTAAATTTAGATAAACACTCTTAGAGGTCTAAGAGAGAATGAGCAATGAGGACAAGGTCGAGCAGCAAGAGACTGCTGGCACAAATTTTACCAATGGTTCAAATAAGTTTAAAAGCTATTTGATTGAGAAATTGTTGAACGAGTCGCCGAGTAGCTACAAGCCGATATCGGTTTGTGCGGAAGACAAAGATGATGTCGCGAGTGAAACAGGCACCTATACTATCGAGGACGATCTACTTGACAGCAAAAAAATGACCGATCACGAGATTGATGAAAAATTTGGAATAAGTAAACCCCAAGTTGACCAGACTACAAAAAAAACACCATTAAAGCAATCAAAGACCATACGAGTACGCAACCAGACTTATTCGCTTGGCAACGATATAGCCAATCAATCATGCGCTTCCTCCGAGACGTCTTCCTCTCATTCAATACCCAAATTGACCAAAACAAGCACATATAACCTAATTTCAGAAACAAATTCAGACTCACCAAGGACCATAGCAACCAATGTGTTGCTTGGAGATACAGATAATTTGATAAAAGAGATAAAAAAACACGAAAACATGTCCTCGTCATCGGCATCAAGTTCGTCCACAAATTTGTCCAATGAGAATAAGACAAAATTTTGGACGATACCTAGTAGTAGTTCCCCTACGCCCAATATAAAGCCACACCTAGAATCTGTATCGACCAGAGCCACTGTGGATTATGATGGCCAGGACTATGAAGAGGTCAGCACTCCGAAAAAAAGTCTCGCATTCGAGTTCAGTCTTACACCCGATAACACATTTGTGAGCAAAAATTTGGTCAAAAAAGAGCCTCAGGTGTCATCGAGTCGCACAGAAGACTCTGCCATGACCATAACCAAAGGTTTTGAAGCGCGAAAGAACCGTCGAGACCTGGCTCAATCAGTCAATTCGTCAACTAGTGTCAATAGCCCTAAAAGCAATGCTCCAAGTGGCATTAGCCTCGGGGCTAAGATACAAGAAAAAGCCAAGGAGAACATGAACTCGGAGCCTAAGCGCCGTGGCTCGGACAGCAATGCGCCAGCCAGCATTCAATACACCAATAGAACTCTGTACTTGAGACAACAGTCAGCCAAAGCTAAGCGAGACTCATTGGACAAAAAGCCCAAAGAGGGAATTTTAAAAAAGCCAGCGACCAACACACCACTGTCACGCAATTCGAGCCTTAGCCGATCGGTCCAAGTTCCTAAAAATAACACCCGACCTAGCAGTGTTAAGAAGACTTCTCGTAATGTGAGTCCGTGTGACAATTCATTGATGACCAATTCGCTTAATTTACCAAATAGGTCTTCATTGCCAGACTCTTTTCAACGCAGAAAAATGTACGATCCTGCCAAGTCGGTTCAGGCCGACAAGGACAAAAAACAAAAGGAAATGGACACTAAAAAGTCCATGCTAAGCAATTCAGCTAATGATTTCAATGATTTTGACTCAATGTCCGAATCTTCGTACAACTCTTTGCCACATCAACAAGTAGATAGCTCCAATCAGGTAAATTTAAGTTTTTTTTTCAAATTTTTTATCATAATAAAAATAGAACAAAACCATCTAAAGTTTATTTTAATTTTTATAATTTTTAGTTTATAAAATTTAGAGATATTTATATATAATTTATTCATGAATTAGAAAAAAAAATTATTTTAAGAATATTTTTATGAGCTGATTTGAATACATTGATAAGAAATTAATCTCCTTTTAAATGATAAAAAAATTAAAATAACTTTTTTATTTTAATTAATGAAGATAAAAATTGACTAGCACTTGATTTACTTGATTTGATGATGTTTAACTATCTTGGATATTCTCAATTAAAAAAATTATTATCCAATTTTCAATTAAGTTAGAAAAAGTTTTTTGTTTATCTAAAAAATAATTTAAAACCTCACAGGTCGCTAGAAAATCCCAATTAATTAGCCATTTTTACATTTGCTATACTAAGATAAATTTTAAAAATTTTAACTATTATCATACTGGCACTAATAATCTTATCTAATAATTTCTAAGACATATGAAAAAATTCTCCAATCTACACTGCAGCGTTTGTGCATCCGTCTAATTCAAATGTCAACTGGAATACTTGACAAAATCGGGTATAATAACTTTTTCTATTAAAATATATTTATTTTGATTAAAATTATATATTTAAAGTGACAATCGTGCGAACCTATGTGACTCGGTGCAGTGCTTGAGTTCATGCTCAGAGCTGGAAAGAATGCAAATTTTGACCAAACTTGTCAATAACATGCAGGTCATTCACGACAATATGCAAAGTAAAGTTTTTTAATTAATTAAAATCTAATTGTTTTTTAAATAAAATTTTTAGTGATGGACCAAACATTATCCAATCAAAAGATGGAGGACAGCTACATAAAAGAATTGACCAAAATTAGGCAAGAAGTAGACCTGCTCAAAAAAACAACATGTCGTTCACCAAGCAATCAGTCTGCGCGTAGCTCCTTACTCAACAACAGCTTTGAAACTAACTAAAATTTAATTTAATTGTATATCTTAGAGTGTATGATATTTTAATCTACAAAAATGATAAAATGAAAAAACGATAAAACTTTTATATGATATTTAAGTTGTTAGAACTTGGAAATAATCATTTTTTTTATGAATTTTTATGCCGTTTATAAAGAAATTTTTGATTGTTGCTAATTTGAGAAAAACATTTTTTATAAATATGTTTTAAGTGAATTGTTTTTTATTTTTTAAATTTATTTTTTGTCCTGAAGTTATTTAGTACTAATAAATTCTATCATGAAAAAAATAATTTGGTTTTATCGAATTTTATTTTGTTAATTGAGTAAATTAAAAAATAAATATTCCTCAACATAATCTTTTTCTAATAAATTTAATGAGCTATGAGCAACATATTACCTTAAACAAATATAAATGTGACTAATTTAAAGCAAAAATATAAATTTGTCAAAATATAAATTTTGAGTAAAAACTAATTAAAATAAATGTTCAATTGTCTTTTATAAATTCAATTTTCGAATTATTTTAGCATAAGTTATGATTAAAATGCTAGCTTAAGATAACTGAATCAGATAACAGATCAAAGTATTGCAAAGGTTAGAATTTAGAAAATTAATTTTGAAAAAAATTATTTATATTTAATTATTTAATTTTACTTTTAATTTTTAGAAATTAAACTTTCGCTTATTCAAACAATTAAGCTCATGTCTAATTTAATCTAAGCTGTATCCAGATTAGATTAAATCGCTGAATTAATAAAATCGCTTTTATGTGTATATATCATCTGAAATCATTGTTACTAAACACGATTATATTTAGACAAAATATAAAATTCAAGCATGATAGTTTGTCTTTATTTGCTAAGAATCTAAAAAATCTAAATACAAGACATTAGTTGGTTAGAGAGTCACGAGTCTATGTATGTTGTAGGAAACCAACTTGCCAAAACATTTTAAATTTTTTAATTCTCTAAATTTGTCTAGTTTGAATTTGTTTTTTAATAATATTTTGCTTAGGGTCTTAAAAAATGGTAGACTTGACATGTTTCTGGTTAAAAAAATAACCAAATAGCCAGATACTTGACATTTATTTATTGGATTTTTAATATGGTATGAAAAATCGAGTCACCAAGTTCAAATTTGGAGGAGATGCCGATTATGTATATTTGAAAATAAAAATAAATTTATTATTTTTTATAAATTTTTTACAATCTAAGTTTCAAGAAAAATCCATTCAGAATTTTTTTATTTTTAAGTTCAACAAGTTAAGCCTGACTTACTTGAAATCTCAGTTTATAGTTTTTATAAATCGTATTTTAGAAAAATTTTTAATTTATCCCAAATGTATTTTTGTTTCTTTTTAAAGAAAAGTATATATAAATATATATATTTGTTTAGATTAATTACAAGTAATACACAATGTAAAAAAATTTATAAGTTAACTAGTATAAATTTTTCAATTTATATCGAAACATAAAAAATGCTGAATTTTATGAATAAGCTTCTCATTTTAAATTCATCTGATTAAAAAATTATTTTTGGTTATCAAAATTTTCAGCTTTTATCAAATTTAAAAAATTTTAGCTAAATAGCTTTTTAGATTTGTTATTTCTTTTTCCTAGATAGAACGTCATAAAAAAGATTTGATGTTCTAATATATGATAAAAATCGATTGTTCTATCGAGGTTAAGATTCAAAGAGTCTAAAAAATTATTCCTAAAGTTAATAATTAGCACATAAATTATTTTTTATTCATCAATTACTTCCAAATGAAATTTTATCAGTAAAAAAAATGAGTGTCTTTATTTTCAACATTAAAATAGAAAAAAATCTAAAAATCTCTAAAATAAATTAGATAGTGATAGATAGTGATATTTAAATGTTAATTTTAAAAATATTCAAATAATATAAATTATCATATTAAAAGAATCATTTTTTAGAAATGAATGAGTATATCAAAAAAGTGCCAAGCACTCGTATGAACTCTCCAAGTCCAGAAGAAGATATTGGAGTAAAGTGCAAGAGAGCCAGGACAGAGCCGACCGATCCAAATGATTGTTTCAGAATCGAGTTATCCAAACCGATCTCTATCAAGCATGTTTCATTAAATCTAAAGTCCAATTTTGATACATATGACAAGATATCCAAGAATTTAGATCTAATTGGTTCGGAAATTACTTTTTCCAATAGCAACATGGAGATGCTAAAAATTTGCGGATCAAGTCATCTGACATACAATCTTAACCATCTAAATTTAATCAAGAAAGAAACATTGGTTTTTCTAATGGAGAAAAATTTTTCCAATGGTATTAAATGTCCATTTGATGTGTTCGCCTATAGTCGTTTGGTGAAAACACCTAGTCCTAATTTAAATGGTAAAAATTTTTATAATTTTTCATTAGTGAAAAAAGTATCCAAATTACTGGCACATTATAGGAATAATCCGCTCAATGCCAAGTTTCTCCGAGATAACTCGCTACTTCCGTGCACAGTCGGAATGTTCCTAATGCCGTTCTATTTTGATATATTTAGTATTGGAGAATTAAACGAATTTAGCCCTATTGAGATAGACATAGGTCTTTATTTGAAAAAAAATTACCGCACAAATATGTATCTCAGTTATGATTGTTTAATAAGTAATTATAAAGATAATATTTTATGGAATTGTTTGATTATATACAAGTATAAACTTGTAGATATGACAAAGTTTGGATCAAGTCGAATTGAGTATATTAACTACTTTTTGGCCATGATGTACACCCTATTCCATTTAGAGTATGTAATTTCCTATACGCAATCGCAACCAAGCAATGAGAAAAAAATTATCAAGGCTCATATTGCCAAAGCCTTGGAACTCAACGAAATGATATTAATTCTTTTCGAGTCGTATATTCTTACCGGTTTGTTCACTCACCATGACTTTGTTGAGTATGAACGCTTTGTAACCAAACAATTGGACTCTATAGTTTACCAAAGCGAGTACAATTTGGAAAAGACATATTACGAAAATACTCTTAGCATGATAAGAGAAAATAGTGAACAAGTTTTTCCACTTAAATTGACCAATCTTTGCCGAATAGTGATAAAAAATTCAATAAAAGAACACAATCGGAAAAATATAAGTCAATTATCCTTACCAAAAGATATAAAAAAATTTCTTCTCTATGAAAATGAGCTTAAAAGTTATTATGCTAAGCATAAAAATTTGTTTAATTTCCAATATTTTAACAAAGAGAACTGATTAAATTTTAATTTGTTTTTTTTTAATTAATTTTAAACTAAATTTTATCTTTTTTTGTAAAATTAAATAATTTATTAAGATTAGAATAAAAAATGAAAAAGTTTAAGATTTCGTTTTTAAATTTGAAATTTCAAAACTTGGATATTTTCATCAGCATACTTTATTATTTTTAAAGTATAATAATCTAATGATGAAAACTGATAATTTGTTTCAAATAATTTAATTTAAACTCAACTTAAACTAATATAAATTTACTAAATGACATTTTGATTTTTTAATTAATGAAATAACCATGACAACAAAAAATATTTTCTTGTGTGTTAAATTATCCTCAAAAAATCTTAATTTTATACTAATATTTGAAATACCAATAATCACTTGGTAATTTTTACTACAAACAAAATTGAAAATTAAAAATTTTATCTTATATCTTATATTCAAATATTTTTTTAAAAATCCAATGTTAATTTTTTCTATCATTATTGATTTATAATCACCCACGTTTGAGCTAGACCAGTTTCATTCCATTTCATCTCGAATTCTTTGGCAGTTTGAGCTAGCTGACCATTTAACTCGTTCAATTCATTATCTGGTAATTCGTCTAGTGGGACATTTATATCAGCAAATGGTATTTTGTCCATTATCCAGTCTTTGTCCACAATATCGACCAAATTCGAATCTCTTATATAAACACTATCCATTTTGAGTTAAATTTAAAATGTGAATAAGATAAAATGAAATTAAAATTGTTCAATTTTAAAATAGTTTTGATTGTTGAAGAACAAAAAATTGTCTTAAATTAAATATTAAAAACACAAACAAAAAATAATTTTAATAAAAATAAATTTTATTTTTAAAGGTTAAATTTGAATGAACAAAACTAAAATAAAATAGTTTGCCGGGTTCAGCTTGATTAGAAAGGACGGTATTTATTGTCTATTAATTACATAGGTATGCACTCGACAAAGAGAAGAACAAACTCCAATCAAGCCAACTTGGTAATAGTGTAACTTGCCAGACCATAAAAATCCGTCTGGCATAAAATGTATTGCTATTGACCAGTCCAAAAAATCTCTCACAGCAATGAAGGCTGCTTGGGTCATTTGAGATTTGCTTATTATTTTCGAAGAACTTTTTTTTTTGGGCAACAAAAAATTATCTTTATTTAAAAATTAATTCAAATTACTCGTAATTTTTGTCATCTTCTCTTTTGGATTTGTTTTCCATTTGCATATAGTATAAGATTACCACGTTAAAGTTTAGCAAAACTGAGGTGAAAAGACCACCAGCCCAAGCAATATTCGTGTAAAAATACCACGACTCATGGTCTACATCAAGGACCTTGAGCTCACCCAGCCAGCCCAGATGCTCAAATGGATTGTAGAAAATCCAAAAAATTAAATTTATAGTGGTCACCCATTTCACATAAGGATTCATTGTTTTCTTAAATTTAATAATAAAATATAAAAAATATTTTTGGTAAATTTTTTTAATTCTATTATTCTAACTTTTAATTTTTCATTCTTATAAAATCTGTAGTACTCTCTGATGGCGCTAAAGTCATCAAATATTCTAAGCATGACACGACAATTGGACAGTTGGATAAACATGTTAATAAAAAGTTTGCTTAATTTTTTTTTCCTACCCCATCGAAAATAGGTGCACAGGTCAGCTAAAATAAGTGCCAAGTAATGAAGAAGAGTTATAACAGTGTCGCGTCCCTGATATGTTTCCAAATTATCTGTAATAATAGATAATTTTTTGAGTAAAAAACTCTCACGATCAACAGACTTGATGGGAACTTGTTTAGATTCCTCTTTTGGGTTATTGGTTTTTTTATTAGCTGACATTATTTCTCAATAATTTCCAAAAAAAACAACGCTAAATAAATGTTTATCTCGTTATTGATAAACAGTTAATATTAAGATTCAACAGCTAAGGAAAGCTTCAAACTTAAGATAAATACCTTATATAGATTTGAGCAAATTTTTTAAAATATTTTATTATAATTAAATTTTAAACTTACCATAGAAATAGATTTATTATTTTTATCCATTTGTGGTTTAAATGTTTTGACATAATGCTTGTAGAATTGGTGCATGGTAGGAAGGTCATCGAAAAATCGAACAATTACCCGCGTAGTGGCGAACTGCTTGGCCAGTATTCGAAACGAGACAGACATTTTGACCAATTTTTCTACTGAAAAGAACAAAAGCAAATTTTGTACCAGCCATGAGTTTGCTTTGGGATTATGCTGGTCCAGATCAGCCAAAAGCCCGTACAGAAATAAAAAGACATAAGAGGTAACGCGGATGCACGCGTCTCTACCACTATAAGTAGCTAAACCAGCTAAAATTTTATCAATTCTAGACATTGCTTGACATTGGTATTTTATTTAACTAAAAATTGGTCTATTTTGACTTTTTAAATTTGATAATTTTAATTGATAAAAACTTTGAAGAGTTAAGATATTTTTATTCATAAATTTGAATAAATCAAAGAGTTATATTCTATCTTTAAACAAAAAGCTTTTTTGCTTGTTCCAATTTTTAGATTATTATTTTCAACAACTGTACAACAATTTTTTGGCAACATTTTTCCAATCTATTTTACTAAATTTTTGTATTTAAAAAATTATCAAATAAAAAATCTAAATAATTGAAAAAAATTTTTTAAATTATTTATATATTTATATTTAAACATTTAATAATTAAATTTATATTGTTTAAAAATCTGTTAAGGTAAGTGGTAATTGAAATTAAACAAACAATAATTTTTTTTCAGTTTATTTAAGCTAAAAGGAAAAATAATTAAATTAAAAACTATTGAATAAAAAGTGAATTAATTCTAATTTTAGTAATTTCTATTTAAATAGGTGATTACTATTTAATTGATGTTTTAATTAAAGAGACTTGATTTTTGGTTCTAAATCATTAAGTTATAAAGTTATTTTACCATACATACTCAATAAATTCGGATCGGATCTATAACAAAGAAATTATAATTTTTAATTTATGTTTAGTTATCATTTCTAAAAGAAATATGAGAAAAAATAAAAATTAATAAAATATTAAGGTGGGTCTGGGCACAATTTGACAAAAAAAACCCACTAAATCAACAAACGATGAGCGTCAAAATACACTATCAATGTTTAATTATAAAATTTTTTTTTTTTCTAAAAAAAAACTTATATTTATGATAAATTAGATACAAAAATATGATTATATTATTTTGGTTATTCTAATTTTAAAAAAAGAAACTTGGCGTCTAAAAGGGTTTTTTAAAACTATCAAATTATGTTTTAGGTGAGATTTTAGGCATTCTGGACCACCTGTTTAATTCATTAAGTGGTTATCATATCATATGATCTATGTAATAAAATTATTTTACTAAAATTCTTAAATAATTGATCAATTCTGTAACAAGATAAACTATTATTTTACCATGTACAATTAATAAGCTACTTTTAGACCAAACATGTCCAAAAGGCTAAATAAAAGAACTTGTAAAGTATGTCACGTGAGAGATTAACCTAAAATTTTCCAATTTTTATAATAGGGAAATAAATTATAAAAATTAATTGTATATATTATGAAAAGTTTTGTTTTATCAAAAAGCTTAAATGGAGGCTTTATTTGGCGCAGGGGGGCTATGTGATTCAATACGGTTTGAGAGAAAAATTTGATAATTCAAGTGAAAATCAATTCTTTTTCTAAGTTAATTGTCAAATATTTGTCAAACTAGGACTAATTTAAAATAAAAAAAAAACATTAATCAAAATAGCTTTAAGATTTTTAATTTATTTTATTTTTTCGATTTAGGGCTTTTGGTTAATGGCAAAAAATTGCAAAAGATCTATGTTGCAATTTATTATGCTAATTATAGCCCAAATATAAATTTAATTCAAGCATTTTTATCACAACTACTTAAATTATATTTATTTCATTCTTTTTCTCTACTTAATTTTGAAGCCCGAAAATATAATTATTAAAATAATTTCAAGATTTAATTAATTTTTGACCAAATTTTTGAGCTTGCAAAAACCAATGATGCGAAAATGTAATTAAAATTGGGCCAAATCGTGATTGCTACATAAACTCACGTATTTAGCCAAGTACTTTATCAAGCAAAAGTGTAAACTTTGGCCAGTGGTCATGACTTGTTGGACCTTTCTTCTTCTAAAACTACCTACATAATAAATATTTATGCAAAATCACTTGGTTTAAAATAAATTAAAAAAATAAATTTTTTATTAACTATCTTTCTTTAACTAAATATCCATTTATTCAAGTAATAGATACTGACAATCTCTCAATATTATCTTTTTAAAAAAATATTCTTTTCTAAATATACAATATCTGAATTTTAAATAAAAAAAAATTTGCAAAGTTTTGCCAAATGGTGCTACTTAGAAAAATAAATATTTCAGCTTAATCCTTTGGGTGAATTAGGGTCAATGCAGTTGTAATGTTCAAGGTTGCAAGTTGCTACGCGATATCCTTTTTGATATTAATATATAAAAGCGAAATGATTATAATAATTTATATGAATAAATAAGAGGAGGATCTGAGAAGAAATAATTTTCGGTCTCATCTTAAAAATTCTTAGGACCTCTTGGAAACCCCTCTGCTTTGAAAGCAACGTAATTTATTCATTAGAATTTGATTCGTTTAACCTAATTCAACTCAAAATGTATTGCTTAACATTTGACTAGGTAGTCGTCCCCAAAGTCTGGTCTACATAGACCAAGTTTGAGATTTAATTGGAAAACTTCGCATCCAATCAAATTAGGTTTGCTCTCACAGACTAGACCCCTTGGACGATCGGGAAAAATCCTATAAATTGACTAGTTTTATATTTAGTTTCTAGATTCTTCAAAAACTAACAAAACGTCCCCAATAACGAACACTTCTCTACCCTCTTCCTTCTATATAGCCGAATATAGAACAAAATTCTAAACACAAAGATAGAAAATAAACTTTTCTCATCTTTTCTCATAAATAAATTGAATGAAAATTAGAATTATGAGCATTCTTTCACCAGTTCATAATCTGCAAACACGTAATTGGACCAACACAAAAAAAAAGCACAAGCCATTTAATCAAATGCAACAAGCTCAAGACAAACTAGCTATTCATCGATTTCAAATTAAGACAAAAAATATCAATATGTTCAATTCAAAAAATACGGTAAGAAATTACTCGAATGCATATAGTCAAGACTGGTCATCGGTAAAATTTTTAACTAATAAACCACGCCAGTTCAGTACTTATTCTAATTTTAAAAGTAACGATAAAAATCGTAACCATTTTAGGATTAATGGCACTCAAAACAACACCAACTTTGATAACTATAATAATTACCAGAAACCGTATTATAAGTCAAAGCCACTGAGAAACAAAAACAGGCATAGAGTTATAAATGTAAATAAATTAAAAGCTCCATATAATACAACACAATATCTGATGTATGATTATTCAAAGAGACGAGGTCCTCTAAAGGATCAAATTTGTCCTGATGAGCAAGAACAATTTACTAACGACTGGAATTTAGCTCTAAATCAAACAGACGAAAACGACCCGAATTTAGTATTGTTAAGAAATCTTTTTTCGGTGAAAAAATCTAATGATTTAGAAGACACTAATCGTAATGAAAACTTAGCTAAGGAACAAGATAGTCAAATGTTATTGTTAAAAAAGTCATTAAGTGAGCTGGATTTGACCAACGAGAATGAGTTAAGTAACTTTTTATCGACTTCTATATGAAAAAGGTTCTTGTAGCCAAGTCTCACAGTTACTTATGCATATTAATATACATAAATATATGTATAAATATATATAATTACTAGTTCTGTCTTGTCATTTATGGTCTTTTTTGTCATTCACCTTTTGGCCCTTTTTGTAAATTATTTTGTTTTTATTGAGACAGATAGATCGGATCCGAATAAAATTTTTAAGTTAATTTTTAATAAAAAAATTATTTTTTGTTTATTTTTCGTCATTAAATTTTGATTAAATTCTAACAAATTATCTATTTCTGAAGATGTAAATTATAGTACTTTAGAAAGTACTTAAGGCTAGTTTTCATAAGAGCCTTATGCATTCAAAAATGCAAATTTTAAAATTGTAAAAAGCCTAATTTATTTACAAGTTCATTTAAAATTTCAGAAAGATATTTATAATTAATTATATTCAAAATTATTATTTTAAATAATTGAATATTGAGATTAGATTAAAAAATATAAACAATTAAATTTTTTGATTACGTTAAATAATAATTTAATTCTTGACCACATGTGTTAAAACGAAGCAAAGAAATTTTGAAATAAGTCTGTATTAATTTTTTCTAAAAATAAATTCTAAACTGTTTTTCTGACTTAAGCAGTTTTAAAAAAGTTAATTAATTAATCTTAAATTTTCAAATTCATAAATACCATATTTGGTCTCGGTAATTGTCTATAAATCTAAAATATTGAAATAGTTAAATAAATTATTATTTGTTTAAAAAAATCTCTAATATAATTTAACTTAATTTAATATAATTTCTGTTATATATTTCCTAATTCTAATCCTAAGATAAATTTTACTCGTGAAATGCTTGCATTCAAATCTAATTATATTTTGTTGATTTATTCGATAATTTCTCTTCTTAGATAATATTTAATTCGAATCATTTTTTTATTTTTTTCTGTTAAATTTTTTGGCGTAGTAAGATAAAAATCTAAATAATTATTGATCCAAAAGTACAAATGAAAGTGTTTTTCTTTCATTCTCTTTTCTTTTAATTAATCATTTGCATTTAAACCAATAATTTTACAAACTTACCGGTAATATTTAAAAAGCTTAAATAAAATATACAAAAAATTATTTTACAATTGTTTTGAGTTTTAATTTTTTTTATTAGATTATTTAAAATAATGATCGCTTGACCATTCATGAACAGTTCGAATCGAATTAAGTACTTCGACGATTTGGTCAAGTGTAATCAAGAAAAAAGTCGAACAAATGCACTTTTTTCTAATTTGGACAAATCAAATTTAAGCAAGCCAAAGTATTTGCAGCAAGAATTTTAAAATCTTAAATAATATTTATTAAAATAAAAAAATAGAAAAAACGATGCAAATTATGGTATATCTATGTACGAAAAAACTCGTTTGCGTGGTATAGCTGCTCATAATCACATTGGCAATGAAGTCCTCGAGTTGCTTGAGGTATGATAGAAATGTTTTCCGAAATCTTTTTCAAAATATTTTTGCATGTGGTCACAAAGGTAATAAAGTTAAATGGCACTTTTGATTGCGATGGGTGCGTATTTATTGAGTTTGGTAAACTTTTCGAGATCTACAATAAAATATCTAATAAAGTAGTTGGTTTGCTTTTGCGAGCCAGAAAGCATGGACTGATTGATTTCACGGGCGAAATGCTTTTTCAGCGAAGAGATGACAAAGTGATAATTAAAATTTTAAAAATTTAGACTTTTTTTTGATCTATAGATAATATTTTGAATAAATTTTATCAACTTATCACTTGTTTAATTCACATAAATTTTAAATTGTCTCTATTTTACTCGACTAATTTTATATTAAATAATTGAAACTATTAGTTTAAATCTGATTTATTAAAAAAATACTTAAAAAATTCAAGTCTAAAATTTTAATAATCAAACATTTTTAAATGTAAATTTATTTACTATAAAATCTTTTGATTAGATAGATAATTATTTTTTCAAATGGTGCCATGTTTTACTCAAAATAGAATAAAAATCCAAGTTGTTTATTTTACTTTTGGCATAGACATTTTTTTTGTCTAAAACCTAAGCTTCTTTTTTTAAATTTTAAAATATCTGCTCGACATGAATTGACAAGAGTACTCATTTTTGTACAAACAATTAATTAAAATAATTAATCATGTTAAGACAAAACAAGAGCTATTAAATGACAGAAAGATGTCTTTTTAAGAGAAAAATAAAATAAAATTTTAAAATATTTCACAAAAAAAGAAATATTATATTTTATGTAATTTCTTATTCGAATCAACAGCTCTTGCATCTAATCCAAACTAGATGTTTAAATTTAAGTGAACACATATTTAATGGCTACATACAAAAAAAAACACACATTCATTTCTTCTATTCATCCGATTTTGACATTTTCGAGTTTGTTTTAGGTAGGAAATAATTTATCTATTTTCATTATTAAAATGAGATAGAGTAATAATTGGGCTATAAAATTTTTGTTCCTGACTGACTTAAAGGCTCCATTGTCCAGACCTACATATACCAACTTGGTTTTGAGAAAACTTGATTGTTATCATTAGCAAAATCAACTTAAATTATGGCTTATATTTGCATGAATTTTAAATTGAATCAATTTACTATTGTATATAAATTTTTTTTTCTCTATAGTATAAAACTGAAGACTTTTATATTTATTATATTTATAACTTAAAATATTTTCTTTTCCTTTTGTTTTGAAGAAATAAAAAAATGTGTTGTTTGGACAATTTGAGGAAAATTGTTCGGTCACGTGACCCAATATTGAGCAAAAGCCGAATTCTAGGCCGCACTTGACCAAATTGCGCATTTAATTTGATTAAATAAATAAAGTACTATTTACTTTTTGTTTATTTTTAATTATTTTTATCTCTTTTTTTAGATTTAATAAAATAGAATATTGTGACAAAATTTGCATGCTAAAATGCTGCCTAAAAACCAGGCTAAAAAGAAGTTTAACCAAACTAATTTTTTTAATAATAGCTTTCGTCCATTTAGTTCCAACTTTAACAATAACCAAGTTCGGAATGAGCTGACAATCAATGTGACCAAGAATGAACCACGCTTAGTCATAGTCAATCAGCCGAAAGCTCACCACAGTTTTCACTCGCAGCACCACTTTCACACACAATCCAGACCTCAACAGATCCATAATCAAAAATTTACCAAACAAAACCACCCGAAAAGCTACAATCGCTATAAATTTTTCAACAATCAAGTCAACAAGCTCAAAGCGCCGTACAACACCACTCAATACCTCATGTACGACTACTCGAAGCGACGTGGACCTCTCAAAGACCAGCAGTGTCCCGACGAACAGCAGCAATTCGCCAATGATTGGAATCTGGCTTTGAATCAGAGCGAGAATGAAGAAGAGGGTAAATTTTTGGTTTGTAGAAAAAGAAATGAGCATGAGGAGCCGATGGAGCATGATGGTCAACCGGACCAAAATGGTCATGCAAATAGTTGCCAGTTGAATGGATTAAAAAAATCGCTTAGCGATTTAGATCTTACCAGTGATCATGAGTTGAGCAATTTTTTTTCAACTTCCATATAAGTTTTATTAAATTTTTAATAACTTGTAAAATAATGTTAAATAGAAAAGAAATGTTCCGATTTTATTAATCCTTTTACCGATTTTTTTACCAACTCGGCTCTTCTACATGACTTTTTTTAAATCTTTTACGGTTGATTTGTAAAACTCGTTTTATTAAGAGTTAAACTTGGTCATGTAAAAAATAAATATTTTTTATTATTTTTGTTATTTTTTTTCTCGTCGGGGGTAAATTTAAGACTTATTTATAGATTTGAAAATATTTCGAATAAAAAAGTTTATTTTTTTTGCTCGTTTTTTCAGCTCTTAATTAATTTTTTTAAAATAAATTTTCAAAAAATAACAATTATTTTGCTGCTTATGCTTATGATTGAAAATTTTTATCCAAAGATAAAACAAATTAATTAAATAGGTTAAATAAGTTATATTGACTCTTGTTGTTTTTAAGAAATCACTTTATTCTAATAATTTTAGATGTCTTGATGCTACAATTTTAAAGTTTATTTAAGCATTTTCTGGCATTAATTCTTGCCAGAGTTTGGTCATAGATTTTTAAAAAAACATCTTTATTTCTCTCTATCTCTCATAAAAATTATATTTTTCACTATCACTAATATCACAATTTTTCTGTACCTGATTTGGATTCGTTTTTGATGATCTTAATATAATTTTTAATTTTTTGGCTATAAATATGTATCATTTTTGTTTCTAGATTCTGCGCTTTTTCAAAGATAATTTTTCAAAAATTTAAAATAATCCAGTTCGCACACCTTTTAACAACTTTAAATGATAATTTTTTAAGTACCAATAAAACAATCAAGCATCATTAAATATATATTTGAGAATAAAAATAATTTAAAATAAGAATTTATTTGATTATTAATGATTTTAGGACCAAGAAATATTTCTTTGTTAAAATCAGTTATACAGAAATAGCAACTTAAATACAATTTTTGTTTATCTTTAATATAATAGATTTTATATATTAATTAGAAAAAATTAATAAAAAACATTGCCTTAATTACCGGTTAAATTTGCATCATTTTATTAATTTTTGCATTATATACTAAAAATATGAATAATTTTTTTTGAATTTGAATTTTGAGTTAAAAATGGAAGTGATAAACAATCCAGACCAAAACTCAAATCCAAATGTGACCAAGACAAATGAAAAAATGGAAAATTATAAGGAAAATTTATTTTTAAAGTTAGCTGAATACGGCGATTCCAATATTGACAAATGCTTGTCCCAAGTTCTTTTTATTCAAGCCATGTTCAAGCAAGACCTAAGTGTTCTGATAAAACTTTTCGATTTTTGTCTTGTCAAAGATCAGATTAAAATGTCTGCTGATATCTTGTTCAATCATATCTTAAAAAATTTTAATTTAAATCAAGTTTATGAGTTTGACCATCATTTGAATAAATTTTGCCTAATGATTTTAAAAAATTCGCGCATAAAAAAGTCACCTGTTTCTCAAGCCCTCATCGACAAACTTGGCATCGAGGACGAAATTTTTTACCAATTGTTCCAAAGTTTGGACACCAATCTTCAAGAACTACTAGTCGTAAAAATATTGGACAAATATCGGCACAATTTTAACAAGTATGTTAAGCTTTTCATCGAATCGGACAAAAAGTCCACGCCAGTCCAACCATCTCAACAGCATACTGAGCTAAAGGACTTTTACATAAATTTCGCTCACACATACCAATATCTTTATCTTATAAAAGACATTTTGTTTATCTATAAAAAATTTGCTCAAGAATACGGTTTGTATTTGATAGATACCTTTCTAAATATTGAAAAGCATATGCATACATTCTTGGTGCAGAACGCAGTCCAGTTTAAACTAGACCCGTCACTGATTAGTATAGAAAGGCGTTCACTAAATTTGATCCGTCGTTTTTGTGTCCTGGATTTAATACATGACTTTTCGGTTCTTATCGACAAATTGGACAATAGGCATTGCTACAGATGGATAGAAAAATGTCTGGAATTCTTTACCAAGTACTCAATTTGTTCAACCAGAGTCTCTATCGAATCAAATATAGAAGATAGATCAGATACAATTAATATTCACTATTCTTCCATTAAACTTTTAGATGTAAATAAATTTTAAAATGAGATTTTGTTTAGTTTTAATTTTAAGGATTCAGAAATATTGGTAAACGATTCAACTGAGTCAAATGAAAAATTTAAGCATGACACTATTGAAGAAATAAAAGAAAAATTAAAAGATATGATTGAATTTAGGTTTGAGAGTGTAAACAATGAATTAACACCATATTCTAGTGTGTACAAATTGCTGGATGAAATTGGCAAAAAATTGGAATGGCCAACTGTACCAGAAACACACCAGCATATTCAGGATAAGATGGCTTTTCTGTTTGCCATAAAACAAAAACCTGACAAACAAGTATCAATATCCGCGTTGAATAAACAAATTTCATTCTATGGTCTGACATTTTTTTTCAATAATTTGACCGAATTTCAGGCATGTAACAAAAATCTTTTTAATGATCAGTTAATGCTTGTTCCCGGATACAAATGGGAAGATCAGTGTAACCAGCATTTTAAAGCCAATTTAGTCATTGAAAAGTGCATTTCTAATATAATTTTTTGCGTAAAAATTTGGCAAAAATTTAACCAACATAAAGAGTATTATACAATTGTGACCAAATGTTTGAGCAACAGTAAATTGGATAGTTTAACCTGCTACAAGAATTTTTTGGCTGATTATTACTCTAGTTTTCAGCTAGGAATAAATCAACCTAGTCAAAATTCCAACTACAATTGGACTAATTTGGCAAATCTCAGTATTAAACAAAAAATTTCAGTAATTTCGTATCTGTTTAAGAAAGAAGACACTTCTTTTAAGGTAAATTATTATTTTTGAAATATTTAAATTTTAATTAAACTGCTTTTTTAGCTTGCTAAATTTTCAAATAATATAAAACAAAGGTTTATCTATTAAGATATATACTAGATATATTAATAATATATTAGAAAGATTATTAAAAAACAACAATTTTTTTTTAAACTTAATTTTGTTTTAGTTTAAGAAAAATTTCACAATAGTCCGATGTGTTTTAATTTTTAAATTAAAAAGCTATATGAGTTATTTTTTAAATTCTAAAATAAATAGCTTAGATAATTATTCAAAACTAAACAATAAAAAAAAACTGACTAAAAGATATGTCAATTAATCTTCAGATTTCTCTTTATTTAATTCTATTAATAATTTTATTTTTAGACTTTTTTTGATGAAATAGCTGAAATATTAAAATATTTAAAGCTAAATGAAATAAGTAAAAGTGGTGTCTTTGCTCCAATAATTTTGAGCAAGAATTTTTTTTACCTTATTGAATTGAATTGTAAAAATTTTCTTCAATATGTGTGTGGATTAATTGTGGAAAAGTTGTGGAACTTGGTTGATTCAAAGCGAATGTCATCCACTGCATTGCTTAAACATGACCAATATTTGCTTGTTTTACTTATAATTGTTCAATATAGTGGAAACTCTAAGTTGAAAGATTTTTTAATTAAAACGATTCAGTCTAAACAATCGCTTGATTTTAAGGAATTTTTTGATTATATTTTTGGTAATGAGATTAATTCCAATTTTTTATTACTACTTTAAATTTTTTAAGACGTGTCTATATTGCAGGACGTATTGGTAATTATAAATCAAAGTGATAAAGCAACGCTAAATGATAAATTTAAACTTGGTCAAGATGATTCCAATTTAAATGATAAATTCCTTTTACAAATTAACACTCATTTAAATCCTGATCAAGTGAATGATAAATTTTTGGACTTTTTTTCAACTAATATCACAATATTACAGGAAATATTCGACAAAATATCCAGTATTTAAAATAGTTAAAACTGATATTGAATTTTTATTTTTTATTTAAAAATATAATTTTGAATATTTTATTTTCTTATTCATTTGATGAATAAATAATAATAGACTAAAATTTTTGTAAATGATTTATTTTAAAATAACTTTGAAGTTCTTGATGACTAAATGAATAATTATTAAATTAATTTGGCTGAGGTGTTGTTCTTAGATAGTTTTTTTGACTAGGCACTTCAATTATATTGTGGCCTTTAGGAAACAATTTATCAGCTTCTTCTTCTTTAACACTTGGTTGAATCATACAATCTTCACCATTTTTCCAATCAACAGGAGTTGCCACTTTGTGCTTGTCACACAATTGCAGTGAATCAACAACTCTTAAAATTTCACTAACAAATCATTTTAGAAAGAGCTGAACATTTTTGAAAATTATTTTAAGATACTAACTCAAAATTTCGACCAGTCGTTGCCGGATACAGAAATGACAATTTCAGCTTTTTATCTGGTCCAATGATAAAAACAGCCCTAGCTGTTAAGGGTATGCCAGCTGGATCTTTTTCGTCTGGGTCAATCATCTTTAATTTTTCAGCCAAGTGTCTAGTTTTGTCATCAATAATAGGGAATGGAAATTTTTTGGAAGTGTCAAGCTTGCCATAGCACTGGATATCTTTGATCCAGTCGTTATGCATTGAGACATCATTGCAAGACAGCGCAATTAACTTGACTTTTCGCTTGGCGAATTCGTCGGCCAGTTGGGCCGCTCGCGCCAACTCTGTTGTGCAAACAGGAGTAAAATCATGCGGGTGGCTGAATAAAATGCACCACGAGTCACCAATGAATTCGTGGAAATTAATCTGACCTTCGTTAGTGACTGCGTCAAAATTTGGGAAAATATGTCCAAGTAAAACCATCTAACAAAATTTTTCAAAAGTTTTTTTATTAGTTTAAAAATAAAATTTGAAATTAAAATTAATTTTTAGAAAACAAAAATTTCAGGACAATCTAAAAATTTGAACATATTTGAATATACTAGATCAAAAACATCATATAATGGTATTAGTAAGCGCTTTATGAATTTATTTATGAAATTATTTTACATAACAATTTTAAATATTTTTAAAAAATTAAAATTTTAACTGTAAAGCATTTTTTTTTGATAAAGTATTCACTTTTGTAAAGATAACTATAATTAAAAGTATTTCAAATAATAAATAAAAATTAAATAGCAAAAATTAATTTTGTTTTGATTATTATTTAATAAATTTTTTTCATGAAAATTAATTTTTTATTTGTTCTTTTTTGTTCAAAAATAAATCGAAACTTAGAAACTGTCATGTGATAATAAAATTATAATTTTTTCTTAGCTTGTTAAAACATGAAAACAAAATCAAAAGATATAAATTTGATGGAATTTTTTGGTGAAAAAATAATAATTCTCTGTGTCAAAAATGTCTGATAAACCAGATTTCGCTTGTGAATATGCCAAAAGTGACCGTTCGGGATGTAAACTGTGCAGGACAAATATTAGTATGTCCTCTCTACGAATGGCCATTTATGTTCAGGTACCAAGATAAATAAATTTAAAATTGTAATTAATATCTGTTAATGAAGAGTCCATTTTTTGATGGAAAAGTAAAATTAGATAAAAATTTTTTCCTTTATTTCTACAAATTAAAAGATGGCAAATTGGTACCATTTTAATTGTTTTTGGAAAAAAGCAAAACCCTTAGACACAACATTTATTAAGGGATTTGACAATTTAAGGTTATTTAGAATAATAATCAATTTGTGTTTTGATTTTTTAAAATTATCTTAGGTGGCAGGATCAGCAAAAAATAAAGAAAAAAATGGGACTGGAAACAAATGATGAACTAATGGAAGAGGAAGAGAAAAGTACTGATATTGATCAGTTTTCAATTGAATATTCAAAATCAAATCGAAGTAAATGCAAAAAATGTTCTACTAGAATAGATAAAGTATTAAGAGATTAATTTTTGTTGTTTAATTTTTAATAACCTATTCTAGGATTCGGTCAGATTAGGTGTAAAAGGCAATGGAACTGCAGACGGGTATTATCATTTAGATTGCTTTGCCGAGGCTAAAACTGAACTAGGATTTAATTTCAAAATAGAAGAGTATTAATAAAAAAAAAATTTTAAATTTTTAATAATTTTAATTAGTGTTAATGGTTATGACGGTTTAAATGAAGACGATAAAAAAAATGCCTTACAGTTAATTAAACCAAATGAACAAAAACGAAAGATCAAAGAAGAGCCTGATGATTCTAAAGCTAAAAAAATTAAAAATGAAGAAAATGATCTTGAAAAACAATTAAAAGTATTTAAATTTTAAATTAAATATTATTAATTAATTTATTTTTTTATTGATCTAGATTCAATCTGAGAAGTTTTGGAAAATGCGCGACTTGTTGAACAAAGAGGTGTCGAATGATTTACTCAAAGAAATAATTTTGAAAAATTCTCAAAAAATCATTAAGGGAGGAAGAGATGATGTAATTAAATAAAATATATATTTTATCAATTATTTATTTATGATTATTTATTTATAAGCTATTGATATTTGTGACCGATATAATGATATTTGGTCCTTTAGAGCCATGTCCTGAATGCAAAAATGGACAATTGGTGTTAAGAGGTACAGCTTATCATTGTACTGGTAATATTACTGAATGGACAAATTGTGGATATCGAACTCAAGATCCAAAACGAAGAGAAACCTTCAGTTTGGACAGCGAGCTCAAAAAAGAGTTTACTTGCTTTAAAAATTTTAAATTTCAGTCTGGTAAAAGATTGTTTGCCAAATCTTTAAAACAAATTGAAGAAGAAAAAGAAGATAAACTTAAGATATCAAATGAATCCAGACTAAATCTTAAACTAACAAATATAAGCTTTTCTTCAATAGGAAAATTAAGTGTAAAAAATGCAGATATAAAGCTTATTATAGAGCGCTACGGTGGTATATTTAGCTCGACTTTAGATGAGTATACAGTGGCGGTAATTTCGACCGCGGAAGAAATTGAGAAAAAGAATAAAAAAATGAGAGATTGTGAATCTTATCAAATAACAGTAGTGTCTGAAAATTTCCTCAAAGATATTCAAAACGATTCGAATACTAAAGAGACTTTGGACTTGATTAAAGATAATACCATTAGCTCATGGTCAACTAATTTGTTTGATAAAATAAAAGCATGTAAAACATACAATGATACGAAAAAAAGTCAGGAAAAGACAGAAAAATTTTCAATCATAAAGTCTATTGGTGATGGAAGTGGAAAGATAAAAATGAAAATAAAGGGTGGTGCAGTTGTTGATCCGGACACTAATCTGCAGGACGAGGCTCATGTTTTACTAGAGCAAAGTACAAAAGATCCTTATTCAGTTGTACTTGGATTAGTTGATATAAGTAGAGGAACTAATTCGTATTATAAGATGCAACTGATTGAACATGATAAAAGATCCACATTTTATCTGTTTCGAGCATGGGGAAGGGTTGGAACTACAATTGGAGGAAACAAGCTGGAATATTTTCTAAACAAAAATGATGCAATAGATTATTTTTGTTCTTTGTACCTTGACAAAACAGGAAATAGCTGGGCTAGTCGCAAATATTCATCCAAACAACCCAACAAGTTTTATCCTCTTGAGATGGACTATGGAAATGTAATTAGATCTAATGTTAAGTGTTAATTGTATTTTTTGTCTTGTTTAGGATGAAGGTGATGATGTAAAATCAAAGCTCTCTGACCAGAATTATGTGTCAAGTTCAAAGCTTGCTTTGCCAATACAGAATTTAATAAAGCTTATGTTTGATATTGAAACCATGAAGCAGCAAATGAAAGAATTTGAAGTTTATTTGAAAATTATCTATTTATAAAATAAAATTTCTAATTTGATTAATTTACAGATTGATTTAAATAAAATGCCTTTGGGAAAGATTTCATCTAATCAAATAAAACAGGCATTTAAAATTTTAAATGAACTAAATCGGGTATTTTTTACTTAATTTTATTAAATTTTTATAAATTAAACTTTAAAATGAAGTTAAAAAAATTAAAATTACTATTTTTCTATATTATTTAGCTCATTGATCAAAAGTCGTCAGAGATGCATATTTTGGATGCCAGTAACAGATTCTACACTCTAATACCACATGATTTTGGCATGAAAAAACCAACACTATTGAACGATCAATCACTTATCAAAGTATAAATTTATAAATAAATAAAAATTATACATCTTTAATAAAAATATTTTTAATTTCTTAGACTAAAACAGAAATGCTAAACAATCTATTAGAAATCGAAATAGCTTATAATATACTCAAGACAGATTCAAATTCTGGCCAAGATCCAATAGATATGCATTATGAAAAGCTCAAATGTCAAATGGAAGTTGTTGAAAAAGACAGTGATGAGTTTTCTTTGATTTTAAAATATGTTCAAAATACACATGCTGCTACTCATTTTTCTTATACCTTAAGTGTTGAGGATGTGTTTAAAATTGTCCGTGAAGGCGAAGAATCCAAATATGAAAAGTTTAAGTCACTAAAAAACAAAAAGTTGCTATGGCATGGATCACGTTTGACAAATTTTGCCGGAATTTTGTCACAGGGTTTGAGAATAGCTCCACCTGAAGCACCATGCACCGGTTATATGGTAAACAAGCAAATTAATTAAAAAATTACTCATTTAATAAAAAAATAATTTTAAGTTTGGTAAAGGTGTATATTTTGCTGATATGGTAAGTAAAAGCGCAAATTATTGTTTCACAAGCACGTCCAATCCGACAGGTTTGATGCTTTTGTGTGAGGTAGCTTTGGGAGACATGTATGAACGAACACATTCGGAATATGTAACCACACTGCCAAGAGGAAAAAATAGCACTAAAGGATGTGGTCGAACTGCACCATCTCAAGATGAAGTACATGTAATGGATGATGGAGTTGAAGTTCCATTAGGCAAAGGAGTTGATTCCGGAGTTAAAGGATCATCATTGCTGTATAATGAATTCATAGTTTATGATGTTAATCAGATAAAAATGAGGTATTTATTAAGGGTAAAATTTAATTATAGATATTGAATAATCAAATTGTAAAAATTCAAAAAATTGCAAATTATTTATTTAGAAAAATACTTTAATCTTAATCCAAATAAATATAAACGATATAAGATATCTTTAATTCATAAATAAAGTTAATTGAAATAAAGACAATGTATATGATATAAAATATTATACTATGTTGATAAAAAAATTAATATAAAATAATCAGAGCAAAATTTAGTAAAAGAACAAGGTTAAATAGATAATAATTGAAGATTTGAATCGCTGAGTTAGAAGTGGTTGAATTCAATTTTATCGAAGTATTTGTGAGTAAATAGGTAGAATTAATAAATGTTGAGTTTTGGACAAAATAATTAGTTGTAGTCGAAGTATCAATTACAGTGACTGAAACAAAAGAAAAAAGTATCAATAAAAATAAAACTATAGTAGATTATAAAATTACTTGAAAAATCAGGATTAACTTCAAGAGTAAATCCTGATGCCAAAGCAGTCGACTGGAGATCGGACTCTTTGGACTTTAAATTGTCAAATATAGTATCAGCAAACTTGTCAATACTCTGTTTGTCTTCCAGATTAGTTCTCATTTCGACATTAACAAAAAAAAAATTTCCTTCGCTGATAATTAATTAAAAAATAAAATATATATTTAAAAAAATATTATTATATAAAAATAATTACATAGTTGAAAAGAGGAATGAATCTTGACCTGTAACATTTTTAATTTAAGCTTCTAGCGCAGGATATTCTTTCCCGTCAATGATTAAAACTCTTGAATTCGAACGACCAAGTTTAAATATCTTCTCAAGTATAATTTTTTTTTGAATGGGAAGAGAGGATATTGAAAAAGGACTTGTCTCATTAAATGATTGAGTTTCTTCTGTCAATGGTATTGATGAGCTTGTTATTCCAATGATTTCAATAATATTTGAAGATGTTTCAGTTTGTGATGAGAATGTCTGTGCATCAGTATTCAGTGAACTTATTTCGGTAGCAAAAGGACTTGTCTCATTAAATGATTGAGTTTCTTCTGTCAATGGTATTGATGAGCTTGTTATTCCAATGATTTCAATAATATTTGAAGATGTTTCAGTTTGTGATATTGTGCTTTGATTTGCTAAGCTATTAATATCACTTACTTTGTTTCAAAGTTAATTTTATAAATAAATAATATTTTGTTTAATATTTTTTACCTGTATAATTTGAATTCAATTCAAACGAATAACCAGAAAGCTCTGCTTCATTTTGAAGTGGCGCTAAATTTGATGCTAGATTATTGAAAATTACTAGACCTTTTTCAGTTCCATTCAAATTTGATGAGGAAAATAATTTTATCTCAATATCGATATTAATATAGCCACAATTCCTAAAAGAAATAACTTTAAAAAGGACATTTGAAAAAAATTTTTTTACAATGAGCCGAAATATGAAGATGAATTTCCAGTTATATTTTTTAAATATGATTCTAATTTTAAGAGCTTAGTATTATTAAATAATTCAATTCTTAATGAAATAGGAGTAAGTTTAATAATATTCTTTATAAGAAATCTAATTTCGGTCTCGACTATTTCTGTTGTTACATCTGTATTCAGTGAACTTATATTGGTTGCAAGAAGACTTTTCTTTTTTTCTGAAAATCTGGAATTATTTAAATGTTGTTCTTTTGTGCTTTCCGAATATTTAATATTTGTGTTGTTATTTGTAAATGATTGTTTTGTTTTTAGAAATACATTATAAAGTATTAAAATCGATATAAAAATTTTCATTATCTTATTAGTTTTCTTGAATCTATATTGTATTCTATTTATACTTTAATTTTCTTACATTTTAATATATTTTTAGAAAAATGATGAAATTTTTAATTTCACTTTTCAAATTTTCGATTGTTTTAGATTGTTCCATTGTAGCTATTCATCCATTGAATTTATTAATGCTTTTATTTTTGAAAAATTTTTTTCAGTCAATATTTTTTAATCTTTTATCAATTATATAATTTTTTTTAATTAATTCGAAACTAATTTTCTTTTTTTTTCAATTCTTACAAGAAATGGCTTGTTAGTCACTCAAAAAATCCTTCAAATGTTTAATAATGGACAATTTATGCAGTGAAGGTTTCGTGATTGAGAGTTTAAAATATTGTATCAATATTTTTCAATTGTTAAGACCAAATTCAACAAGCTCATTACCAAGCTAGATTAGATTACCTAGATTGGCATGTAAATATCAGTTCTAGAGAAAAATTGCTTGTATGGATAAGCCAAGTAATCGATCAAGAGCACCAGAACATTTTTGTCCATACTTAAATGAATCGGACAGTGATAAAATCCATTTTACCAACTCTTTCGATGATTCATTTAACTTTTTACTTACGCTACCAGCTATCAATTTTCAACATACTCATACTTTTTAGTTTGTGGTTTATTACATTTAAATTTAAATTCTGTCTTTTCTTTACAAAACACTATTGTATTAAAAGATAAATAAATATTTATCAAGATTTAAGATTTATTTAAAATTTAGTATACAAGATTTAAATTGTAAATATTCTTGTGATTAAAATTAATTAAAGATATAAAACCAATTAATTACAATGGGTGATTGGCTATTTACCTCAATTAAGAATTGTTTTTTGTTAAAGATCTTTTAACATAAATTTTTTTGAACTTTATGTAATCAACAATTTTATTTAATGAATAATAAGAAATCAATAGCAGAGTAAAATTTCTCATCAAATTTCATTTTTAAATTTGATCAGAGCATTTTTAACATGCAAAATAATTTCAATTTTTTTTAAGTTATGAATTTTGTAAAAAATGCATTGAAATTTAATTGCGCATTTAAAATTTGTTAAATTAAATTTCAATGCATTTTTACCTTTTCTTAATCGATTAGTTTTTAAAAGAGAGAAAAATCTAGTCTGTTTAGAAGCTTTTAGTATTTTTTGATAGTTATTTGAATAAACACCTTGATAGACATTAGAAAATTTTTAAGGAAATATAAACTATAAAATAAACATGTATTTGCCAAATCTTTGAAACAAATTGAACAAGAAAAAGAAGATAAACTAAAGATATCTAATGAATCCAAACTGAATCTTAAGCTAACAAATAAGCTTTTCTTTAATAGGAAAATTAAGTGCAAAAAATACAGATATAAAGCTAGACTTTAGATGAGTATACAGTGGCGGTAATTTCGACCGCGGAAGAAATTGAGAAAAAGAATAAAAAAATGAGAGATTGTGAATCTTATCAAATAACAGTAGTGTCTGAAAATTTCCTCAAAGATATTCAAAACGATTCGAATACTAAAGAGACTTTGGACTTGATTAAAGATAATACCATTAGCTCATGGTCAACTAATTTGTTTGATAAAATAAAAGCATGTAAAACATACAATGATACGAAAAAAAGTCAGGAAAAGACAGAAAAATTTTCAATCATAAAGTCTATTGGTGATGGAAGTGGAAAGATAAAAATGAAAATAAAGGGTGGTGCAGTTGTTGATCCGGACACTAATCTGCAGGACGAGGCTCATGTTTTACTAGAGCAAAGTACAAAAGATCCTTATTCGGTTGTACTTGGATAATAATAGAAATAATAATAATTAGGGTTCTTTAACCTCATCTTTTTGAGGTTAGGAACGTGATTTTGATGCGCCATTTCTCGCGATTCTTCGACTCATTCACCTATTTGGACCAGACAATTCACAGCTCTCTCACAGTCCTCTTTTAAGTAATCTGTCCACTCTCTTTCTGGTCTTCCTCTTCCACGCTTTCCAACTGAAATATCACCAAAAAGAACAATCTTTGGTAGACGTGTGTCCAACATTCGTCGTACATGTCCTGTCCATCTTAGCCTTATTTTTCTTACGATTTTATCAAGCGAGACAGTCTTTGTTTGATTGTAGAGTTTTTGTTCTGTCAATCCAATTCTTTGAGGACATTCTATCTGCATCAAACGTCTTCTGTGAAAACCACTTAGTTTCTGATAGTCACAAGGACTGCATTTCCAAAACTCTGCACCCTACATGGTAGTTGCCTTTACTTTAGCTAAATAAATCTTACTTTTAGTTCTAAGACTAATTTCCGGTTTATTCCATATTGAATTCAAGCACTGAAATCTGTAAGCTCCAAGACCTATTCCTCTCTGGATCTCTGAACCCAATTTCGAATCCTTTATCACACGACATCCCAGGTATATAAAATGGTCAACTTGTTCAACCTCTTCACCCCTGATTCTCAGAGTCTCACGTACTGCATCTTTAACATTAATTGACATCTTTTTTGTCTTTTTGATGTTGATCTTGAGTCCCTACTTGGTCACATCAAGTCGTTTCATACAATCGGACAGAGCCTTTTCATTTTCGCATAACAGAACTAAGTCATCTGCGTAAAGAAGTGCTATAATGCGTTGTGTCCCCGCCACTTTCGTGGCCAGCATTATTTTACCATCTGGCATTTAGTGATCAATTTCTAGCCCAATATACTCTAAGCCACTAAGAGCCTTTCTTGCTATGAAATATATGAAGACATTAAAAAGCGCTGGTGATAATATGCATCCTTGTCTTAGCCCACTTTTCACCTTATAGTGACTATTTATTCTAATATATTATCAATAAATTATTAAATTTTTAATTTATTCTTTTCCTTTTCTTTATTTTCTATCTTATCTCTTCAAATTTTCTATTAATTTTGATTATTTTTTAGTAACTATTCATCCATTTAATTTATAATTTCGTTTCATTTTTGAACATTTTATTTCATTCACTTCTATTTAATCTGTTATCGATATAATTTCTTTTTTAATCTATTCAAAATTAATTTTCTTTTTTTTCCTTCAATTTTCAAATAATTTTTTTCATTTTTTAATTTCTTACATATTTTCTTTGTTCAATTCTTTTCTCTCCTTTTTCTTTTATTTAAATATCACCATTTGTTTTTTAATTTTCTATTGCCATGGCAACTTAATAAATCTGATTATTGAAATTTTTTTAAAAAAATCTGCTAAAAATGCTTTCTAGAGCGCATTTGTTGATTGAACGCGAAATCTCTGACATTCAAAACGAAAAAGGCCTAACAATTATCCGTCTCGATGATAATAATTTATTTGAACTGATAGCATTAATTGAAGGCATTCCCAATACCGTTTGGGAAAAAGGCATCTTTCAAATATACCTTAAATTCAATGAGAACTACAATTTTGTTCCACCAAAAGTATTTTTTCAGACAGTACCTTATCATCCAAATATAGACATCACAACTGGTAAACCTAGCATTGATTTTTTAGATGATATTTCCAAATGGCGTCAAGATTACTCTTTAAAATATATACTCAAAAGTCTTCAGAATTTGCTTGCTTATCCACTTCTTGACAGATCTGTGAACATGGATGCAGTGTTTATGCTAAAAGGTAATCCGAAGCAATATGTAGAAATGGCTCGTAAATCTGTGCTATCCACCCAAAAAATCCGTCAAATGCTTAAAGAAATGGACAATTTACGCAGTGAAGGTTTCGAGAGTGAGAGTTTTTCCTCTTTGGTAAAAAATTTTCAACTGTTTAGACTTGAGAAAAAACCCACCGAAATAGTGCGTAATGAAATGGTTCATGTCAAGGAAGAAAAGTCTAAAAAGCAATTCCCCGTTTCGTTTGATGAATATTCAGTTTTATGGCGTGGTATAGCTACCACTAAATCTAAAAAGCAAGATGAGAATGAGTATCTAAAAAATGACCTTTCACAAAAGCCAAATTTGATCTCCCAACACATGTCTCTGTCAGTCCGTGAGCTTGAACATCAAATAAGTAAACAACTCGGTGAGCATCGAAACTTGATGTATGGAAAATTTGAATTTGGCAATAAATCCAAAAGAATTTTTGCAAGTGAGAATCATTCAAAGCCAGAGTCTAAACTCAGAAAGCCAAAGATTGTCAATTATAATGATCTAAATAAAACAAATTCTATATCTGAGCCAAAGAGTGGACAAAATGTTAAAACAAATCTGATCATTGCATCAAATGATGAGGAATTTGATGAAGAAGTAGAAAATTTAATTAATTGGACTAAAAATATTGAATAAATGTTTTAAAAATTTTATATTTTTTAATGCTTACTATCAGAAAATATCTAATGACCTAAAATTTCGGGTATTTAGAACAAATTTATAGTCTAATTATAGGAAATTTGTGCCATGATAAATTTAGTTAACCAAGATTTATCATATTTTTCATATTATTAAAGGCAGGCTTTGGCAAAATTTGTTTGTTTTTTGACAAAATTCAAAAATGGCGTAAGTAAAAGAATTTTATCCAAAAAAGATGAAATTGAGTGTTTTTTTTTAGAACAATTTATCAGCCTTATGTTGGAGACTGGAGGTTACATAAAATATATTAGATAAAAAAATCATAAAAATTTATTTTAGATATGGTTTATTTGAATGTTTTGATAGTGTTGGTGATTGTCTTTTAGGTTTGTTTTGTCCAAACTGTTATGCAGCATACGCTTCAGATGCCGCTCAAGAAAGTGTAATTGCTTCAATTCTCCAATGTTTGTTTTATCCATTGGGTCTGTGTTTTCTTAGACCGAGAATTCGCCAAGATTTGGCCATTCCTGTATATTTTATTTTATAAAATATTAAATAAAATTTAATTTTTTACTAAGGGATCCATCTTCAAGGATATATTAGCCTCATGCTGTAAATTTTTGATCCGATTTTTTTTTATTAATTTAAATTTAAGGTTGTCCATGCTGTACAGCCATCCAAATTAAAAGAGAATTCGCTGATTAAAGTTAATATGTGTAACCAGGAATAGTTTTTAAATTGACATCTTTTTAATTGACTTTTTATAAATAAATACATTTTTTGATTATATTAAAGATCTCGTTTCATGATTCACACAAAATTTTTATTTAAATTTTTGATAATTATTCAATAAAAAATATGATTAATAAATACTTGTGTTTAGAGACAAATTGTGAATTTAAAATGAAAATTAGATTTTTTTTAAGATTTGAGCTTCTAAATAAAAGTATAAACATTTTTAAATGATATCATGTTTATCTAGTCGTATTGTGTGAATTTAAACTAGGAAAATATTCAAAATTTTAAGTACACTCAAACTAGACTTATTTATTGAAGATATTAAGAGATGGTTTGTGCAAGCTTATGGATAAATTTTTTATATATCTATTTTTTCATGGTTCTAATTACATAATGAAAAAATAGCAAAATAGTTTGCAAATGTTAATCATGTACTAAATGCACATTCATTATTTTTGTTGATTGCTTACGATAAACAAAATCAATTAACAAATCACAATTCCCTATGGACTTTAAATGATGATCTTTAAATAATCGCCTTTAAACATAAACTTAAATAAATAAATAATTATATATATTGATATCCTAAAAAATAAATGTCAACCTAAAATAATAATGGATTCAATAATACCAGATTTAAAACAAATTCCAATTTTGCAAGCTCATTACCAAGCTAGATTAGATTACCTAGATTGGCATGTAAATATCAGGTCTAGAGAAAAATTGCTTGTATGGATAAGCCAAGTAATCGATCAAGAGCACCAGAATTCACCAGATTCATTTAACTTTTTACTTACGCTACCAGCTATCAATTTTCATCATACTCATACTTTTTATTTTTTGGTTTATATTTAAATTTAAATTTCGTCTTTTCTTTACAAAACACTATTGTATTAAAAGATAAATAAATATTTATCAAGATTTAAGATTTATTTAAAATTTAGTATACAAGATTTAAATTGTAAATATTCTTGTGATTAAAATTAATTAAAGATATAAAACCAATTAATTACAATGGGTGATTGGCTATTTACCTCAATTAAGAATTGTTTTTTGTTAAAGATCTTTTAACATAAATTTTTTTGAACTTTATGTAATCAACAATTTTATTTAATGAATAATAAGAAATCAATAGCAGAGTAAAATTTCTCATCAAATTTCATTTTTAAATTTGATCAGAGCATTTTTAACATGCAAAATAATTTCAATTTTTTTTAAGTTATGAATTTTGTAAAAAATGCATTGAAATTTAATTGCGCATTTAAAATTTGTTAAATTAAATTTCAATGCATTTTTACCTTTTCTTAATCGATTAGTTTTTAAAAGAGAGAAAAATCTAGTCTGTTTAGAAGCTTTTAGTATTTTTTGATAGTTATTTGAATAAACACCTTGATAGACATTAGAAAAATAAACAAAAAGGAAATATAAACTAAATATATACAAAATACAAAATTTACCAGAAGTGCATTTCGAAAAAATTTTGAGAAAATATATGAAATAAAATTAAAAATCAGCAGCTCTCAGATTCCTCTCGACCCAAATTCAAAATTCCTCGGCATAAAATTAGATTTGAAAATCAATTAAATCCAACATTTTGAAAATTATTATTTTAAAGCAAATCTCAAAAATTAACTAAGTCTAAATAACTTTTTTTTATGATTTTGCAATCATTAGGATTGGAAAGAATTACTTTATATCCTAAATAATATCATAAATATACCTAAAATTGAACACTAAGCCTAATGCATAATTTTTGGTTAAATTAGACTTAAGCAATTTTTTTAGAATTTTAATTTGGTTAAAATTGCAATTCTTTTAAATTATTATAATAACCAAATATCAACTATTACATAAACTTTATTATAAGGAAAAAATTTCGACTGTAACAAAAAATGCCACTTAAACATAAAAAAATCGTTCAGGAGAAATTATTTTCCTTTTAAGCATCTTGAAGTTGATGATCAATTCAAAGAGTTTATCTTTAGATATTAGATTTAATATTTCATTCAATATGAATCGTCTTAATTTAATACGGTTTACATCTTATGAAAATTAGAAAAGAAATTGGAAAATGAAATATTATGAAAATATTTTATAAAATTTTCTCATTTAATTTTAATTTCTAATTTTTTTTAAAAGTTAATTAGTAAGTTTTTATTTCAAAAATTATCATATAAAGCGTGTTAAATTAAAACTACTCATATTAAATTATAGATTTGCACATAAAAAACTTAAAATCTTTTAGCTTATTTTCACCTTGGTCATTTGATGGAAAGATGAAATACCTAATGGATTAAAAAAAAACAAATAACTAAAGCCTAAAAATTTAATGAAATGATTTTGTGTAAATAAACAAATTTTCTACTTGAATATTTAAGAATATTATTTAAATTTTAATAATAAAAATTCGAATATAATTTTTGATCATTTTAAAAATCACACTTTTAAAATTCACTAGACTGAAACAAGATAAATATTCAAACCATCTTCCATCTAATAACCAAGCTGTAATTACATAGAATTATATTTGTCATTTGTTGAGGTCTTGTCAAGTTTCTAGAATTAGATACAAAATTATTTATGATTTTTTATTTGTTTGCAATTAAATTTTAATTTAAAAAATGGAATTTAAGTTTTATTTTTTAAAACTAAGGATTTTATTCTTTTTTTGTAGATCCTTCATCTCTCGGTCCGACTCCTGAATTTGATTTAATTTGTTATAGAGGTGAAGAATAAACCTCAACACATTACCTAGAAACAATATTTAGGTCTCATAAAATAGAAGCATCTAAAACATACTATGATACGAAAAAAAGCAGGGAAAAGACAGAAAAATTTTCAATTATAAAGTCTATTGGTGATGGAATTGGAAAGATAAAAATGAAAATAAAGGGTGGTGCAGTTGTTGATCCGGACACTAATCTGCAGGACGAGGCTCATGTTTTACTAGTGCAAAGTACGAAAGATCCTTGTACTTGGATTAGTTGAAATAACTTATATCAATTACACTTGATATAAGTCAAGTGTCAAGTATGAGTGTAAGTTTTAGATAATACTTGGACTTAAAGTTACACCAAAATTATTTTCAAGTGTAACACTTACAATTACACTTGATCACCTGAATTTTTCAAGTGTGACTTTTTACTTAAGCAACAAATTAAGGTTTAAAATTTGAAAATTTCTGGTAAATATTTATATTTAAATAGTTTTAGAGTCAAACAGTGTAATAATCTTTTAAAAAATAAAGTATTTATAGAAAAAAAAATATTCTTTGAATTTAAACATTTGTCTTCAAAAGATCAACATTTACTCTTAGTAATACTTTGTTCATGAAATTCTCTGCTTTTATGTTTTGAGATCTTTTGCTGCTGACAACACCACATATGCTAAAGAATCGTTCAATATAAGCACTCGATGCTGGTATTGAAAAAATTTTTTTTGCTACTTGACTCAAAATTGGGAACTTATAGGAATTCTCATTCCAAAAAGCCTTTGTAGACTTTCGGATATTAGTTTCGTCCCGAATTGTATCGAAGAAAAGATCTTTTTCTCTACAAATTTTATCAAGAACTGAAGCTCTTTGCGTATCAATAGGCGTTTCATATGCTCTTGACTTAATTAGACTCCTAAAGACACGATTTTCAGCACAATTAAAACCAGGATTTGATCTTTGACTTTCATTATTTGCTCTTGGAACCTCAGTTGAGGGATTCTTATCACTATATAAGAAGAGCGCAGCTTCACAAAAATGTTATAAAGCCTTTCCGTAATTTCAATAGCGTATGGTTTGTTAAACCAAAAATCCAATTTTGAAATGTTTAATAATGCAGCTAGCAAATATGTGTTTGAATTAAACTCATATTCGAAACCTTTGTTTAACTCTTTTATAAGCTCTTCAACAAGTTTTTTACATTCACCTTGTTCATTATATTCCGATAAAGTTGCGTTTATTATTACTATTAAACTTGGTATCAAGTCTCCAATATGCAAATCGGATTTTTGCGATAAAAGGGAGAGCGAATACAGAGGATTTAAAATCTTTAGATAGTTAACTAACTTGGCTCTTGAAATTGGACATTCATTCTCTTTTAATAAGATTTTTTCATAGGCCGAATAATACGATTCAAGCATTAAATAAGTTGAGGACCATCTTGTTCTATTTTCGCATCTCAATTTTGCTTCCTTTAATCTAAAATCATACGAAAGAACTGTGGATGATCTAACACTACCAGCATAACTAGATAATTTATTTAAAATTCTACTAAAAATTTTGGATTTTTTAATAGCAGTTCGAACACCTAAATTGATTTTATGAGATGAGCATGAGTATCTTGGTACTGTTTCTGATCCAATTTTTAAATTTGAATTTGAAACTGGATCCAAATAATCATCTTCGTTATCATCATCAACATCTTCTTGTATTTCTTCGTCTTCTAAACGTTGATTGATTAAAAGTTCATCAAAAAAAGGTACTGGTTCTTCTACCACACGATGAATCTCAATGTCTGCATCTTCAAAACTGCATACCAAAGTTCTTGAATTTGCCCTTTGATTCAGCTCATTTAGATCATATTGATCATCCATTTCATGAGATTCATCATTCTCAAGTTCTCCATCTTCAACTTGTCTAAAACCATTAATATTTAATGGTGCTAACTCAAGGTGCTTGTTAAGATTGGAAGTTGCACCCAGTCTTTCTGAATAAACCTTGTTACAAATAATACAAGTAAACTTGATTGGCTCAGTTGGTTTTACAGCGAACTCCGTTTGAAACCCAAAAAAATTTAAAGAAGCTGAGTATTTGGCTTGAAAATCGCCTATTGAAACGATTGTGCACTCAAACACGTTTTTTAGGCTTTCACTAATCATTTTATCAATTTTTTGTTGATCTCAGAAAAGAATTTTCAAAATTCTAGTTATTTTAATAAATGCCGAAAAATAAAGATAACTTTCAGTCACTCTTGTCTACCTTTTCTTTAGAATTTTACTATTTTTTATTTTTTTAGCTTTTTTAGCTCCGTGTTGTCTAGAGTTTTTAAATAGAACAATTTGAATTTTTTATCTTGATAATGTTCTAAATTTTTAATTTACTAATTTTTCCGAAAATACCTACAGATACTAATTGGAACTATAGGGATTAAAATTAGCAGTCACTGTAATTATCTTTTGAATTCCGGCTTTAAGGTTTAAAAAAGTCAAAAAATATTATTATTATTTTATTTAATGACTAAAAAAAATTTTAGAATTAATACTTTCGACTGTGGTATCTTGCTCAGTCAAGGTATTTCTACGCCTCGATGTAACAATATTATTTTCGTTTCCGTGTTGTTCATTAATCGTTTGGTTTTCTTGCGTTTGTTGATTGACATTTTGATTAGTTTGGTTTCTTCGACGTCTACTACGAGTAAGACATTGGTAGGAGTTAGAAACTTGAGAAGCATCGGTCACAACTTGTCTTTGGTTTCTTCTAGGTCTGGTGGATTGATAGGACATCTTAATGAGTTTAAATTTTATTTAATTCTTTGGTTGAATTAATTTTTCAAAATTGAATAATTCATAACTTATTTTGTAAGAATTTAAATGATTGGTATAAAATTTTCAAAAATATATGAAAGAAAAATAATTTAACAATCTTTTGGATCTTGAAAAATTCAAGTGTTCAAGTGTAAGTGAAAGTGTTACACTTGAAAATACAATGGGTGCAAGTTTAAGTCCAAGTTTTATGCAATACTCACACTCACACTTAACACCTGACTTTTTTGAAATATAATTATATCATATAAGTAGAGGAACTTATTCGTAGTATAAGATGCAACTGATTGAACATGATAAAAGACCCACATTTTATCTGTTTCGAGCATGGGGAAGGTTTGGAACTTCAATTGTAGGAAACAAGCTAGAATATTTTCTAAACAAAAATGATGCAATAGATTATTTTTGTTCAGTACCTAGACAAAACAGGAAATAGCTGGGCTAGTCGCAAATATTCATCCAAACAACCCAACAAGTTATATCCTCTTGAGATGGACTATGGAAATGTAATTAGATATAATGTTTAGTGTTAATTGTCTTATTTTTTATTTTTTCCTAAAGAAATAATAGCACTAAAGGATGTGGTCGAACTGCACCATCTCAAAATAAAGTAGAGGTAATGGATGATGGAGTTGAATTACACAAGGAAAATTGAAAATGATGTTAACCAATTAAAAATGAGATATTTATTGAGAATAAAATTTATATATAGATGTTAAAAAAATCCAATTGAAAAAAGTTAAATAAATATAAAATTATTTATTTAAAAATATATTTAAATCTATTTCAAATAAATATTAAAGATTGATCATATTTTTAATTCATATAAAAAGCTTGATTGAATGAAGACGGTTTATATGATATTAAGGTTCAAACAATATTGCTTAGAAAATTAATGTAGATTTATTAAGACAATATTTTGTAAAAGAACAAGGTAAAAAAGATAATAATTGATGATTTTTCTCGCTGAATTCGAATTTAAACTGGTTGAATTCAATAAAGAAGAAGAATTTGTGAACAAATTCGTAGAACTAATAAATGTTGAATTTTTGACACTAGAATTAGTTGTAAATGATGTTTCTTTAATCAATGAAGTAATTTCAGTAGAAGTTTCAATCACAGTGACAGAAACTAGCGAAAAAAAATTATTTAAAAAATAAAAAAATAAAATAAATCATTAAAATTACTTGAAAAATCCGAATTAACTTCGAGAGAAAATCCTGATGCTGTAGCAGTCGACTGGAGATCGGATTCTTTGGCCTTTAAATTGCTAAAAATAGTATCAGCAAAGTTGTTTATACTCTGTGTGTCTTCCAGGGTAGTTCTTATTTCAACATTAACATAAAAAAAGTTTCCTTCGCTGAAATTAAATAAAAAATATCGTAAGTATAATTATGTAAACATGAAAAATTATTACCTAGTTGAATAAAGAAATGAATCCTCACCCGTAACACTTTTTATTTGGGCCTCCAAAGCAGGATATTCTTTACCGTCAATCAAAAGTACTCTTGAATTTGAACGACTAAGTTTGAAAATTTTTTCAAGAACAACTTTTTTCTGTACAGGAATAATTGCAGGAGATGAAGTTGAAGTTGATTCAAAATTGCGAGAAGTAATGAAAAAATCAGAAATTTGAATTGATTGAGATGAAAAAGATTGAGAATAATTCAAATAAATTGGAGTTGTCTCATTTTGAGAACTTAATTCTGTAGCAAAAGGACTTGTTTCACTGAAGGATTGAGATTCCTGTGTCATTGATTCAGATAAGCTAGCTGATTCACTTGTTTCAAATGAGCTTATCGTAGTATCAGTATTTAAATTATTTGTTGTTTGATCACCATTTTGAGAACTTAATTCTGTAGCAAAAGGACTTGTTTCACTGAAGGATTGAGATTCCTGTGTTGTTGTAATTGATTGACTTGTATCAAATGATTTTGAAGTCGATAAAAGTTGCGACAATGTCGATTCATTCGTTGAGTTAATAATTATCAAAACTTTTTTTTTTGAATAAATAATTTAAATTTCGATTTTGAAAGAATTATCATTACCTGTATAATTGGAATTTACTTCTAATGAATATCCAGAAGAGACGGCAAGTTGTTGAAGTTCAATTTCGTTTAACTTTAGATTATTGAAAATATTCTGTGCAATTTCTGTTGAATTAAAATTCTGCGACGAAAATATGAAGACTTGAATATCGACGAAGTAAAAAACACCATTGCTAAAAATCATAATAAATTAATTATTTTAAAAACAAAGAGCTTTTATTACAAAGAGCTGAAAAAAAGTGTTGAATTTCCGGTAATGTTTTTTATAGAAGACTCCAATTCAGGAAGCTGAGTATTGTTCACGGACAAAATCCTCGATGAGATAGGCGATAGAATTATGATATTTTTTAGAAGAAATGTCAATTCGATTAAACTAACAACTGTTGTTTGATCACCATTTTGAGAACTTAATTCTGTAGCAAAAGGACTTGTTTCACTGAAGGATTGAGATTCCTGTGTCATTGATTCAGATAAGCTAGCTGATTCACTTGTTTCAAATGAGCTTATCGTAGTATCAGTATTTAAATTATTTGTTGTTTGATCACCATTTTGAGAACTTAATTCTGTAGCAAAAGGACTTGTTTCACTAAATGTGCTTTCTTTCAGAGTGCCGTTTGTGTAGTTATTATTTATTGTTTGTTTTGAATTTTCTAATTTGTAAATAAAAGCAATTAACACAATATATATAATTTTCATTTTTGCTCCTTTTTTAATCGTTTCACTTTTATTTATACCATTTTGTTTTTCAAAATTTTATTTTTATTAATTTAATCAATTATATAATTTTCTTTTTTTATTTAGATTTTTTTTATTATCTTTTTGTAGTTAATCAACCATTAAATAATTTTTTTTCATTTTTTTTCGTTTTCTATTTCTTCTTTATAAATTTTTTCTAGTCTTTTTATTTCTAATCTTTTTATTCTTAGTTTTAAATTAATTTTTGATCATTATATATTAAAAGATAAAATTTTCTTTTTGTTTTCTTTGTTTTAATTCTTAATTCGTCATTTTAAATTTTAATGCCTTATATCTTGTTTACATTAATTTTCTAATCGAACAGTTTTAATTTTTTCTCCATATCTACGGTTGCTTTTATATCTTTTTTCTGTTTCCATCAATAAAGTGTAATTGCTTCTTTTCTTCGAAGCTTGTTTTATCCATTGGTCTGTGTTTTCTTAGACTAAGAGTTAGCCTTCATTTGGCCATATTTAATTATACATACGTATTTGCAATTTAAGGACTTTATCTTTAGGGATATATTAACTTAGTGTTGTAAATTTTTCGAACTGAATTTTTCTTATTTTAATTTAAATTTTAGGTTTTCCATGTTATACAGTTTTCCAAATTATAAGAGAATATGCTGTTTAAAAAAAAGATTAACAGGGTTTGTTTTTAAATGAATCTCATTTCAATTATATTTTAATAAATAAATTTTTTAATCTGAAAGAAGATATTCTTGATTCATGCAAAGCATAAATTTTAATTTTTCAAAAAGTGTCATTAAAAGATATCGGTGTTTGGAGGCGAATCGAGAATTATATAGAAAGTTTTGTTTAAGTTTTCAGCTTATTAGTAAAAGATAAACATTTTTTTCAAAATATATCAAATTTATTTAATTGTACTGTATGAATTTATTAGGCATAGAAAAATATTTGACGCCCAAAATGAATTTCTTTAATTCAAGTGCGTGATATTATGGTTTATGTTTTTGAAAATTTAACAATAAATGAAAATACCTGACTCCTTTAAATTGAATTGTTAGATTTTAAAATTTCATTATCATACTTTAGCAAAAAATCGAGGGAAAAATGGCAACTTATTTTATGATTTTTCACCGTGAAGTCAGTTTTTTTTTAATTTCAACTTTTAATTATTTAAGATAAATCAGTTCTTTGAAAAAAAAGAGAACCAACAAAAAATATACCCTGATATCACATTTTTCAATCGTTTTAACTTATAAAATTACAATTTTATGAATTTATATTTAAAAAAAAATGATAATCAATGTCAATTATGAAAAAACTATCATGCTTTTCAGATACCAAAATCTAAATTAGATTTTTTGAATTTTTATTCATTTTTTAATCTAAAACTTAATTATTTTTAAAGCAAAATATCTCATTAATAGGAATTTTTCTTGAAATAAATAATTTATCAGCTTTATTACTCTGATGATCGAATGCATTCCAAAAAGTAAAATTAAGTTAAATCTCTAAATATTTGGAACCAATTTCAATTCGGAACCAAGGTCAAGCTTTTGGGTATCATATTTGACCAGAACCAATTTTACAATTATATGATTGAATTAATATAAACAAAAGGCTATCCAAAATTCAGCAGTTAGATCAGCTCTAAAAATAAAATGCGATACTCCTTCAGACATTCTACATCATGAAGTCGTTAACAAGTTAAGACTGCTTTGAGTTTCAAGCCGACTAATTGAATTAAGTGAGAAAGATATCAGGGATGATTAACCAATTCTGTATCATTGGTGGTCTGGCTAGTAAAGAAAATTATAGAAGATTTATTGAATACTCAACTCCCTTTTGTCTCCTTTTTTTCCTGAATCCTCAATTTCTGAATACATGTTTCAATCTAACATCTGTATTTCCACTTTTATTACTCCATAGGTTCCAATCTTCAAATTAGTCTCTAAATTTTTTATTTATTTATTTATTTATTTATCTGTATCGAAAAGAATGTTAATTGGAAACAAAAATAATTTAGGCAAGGTCTTTGGCTACATAATCATAATCTACATAATCATGATAATAAGGGAAGAATGGTTTAATATTAAAAAAGAAGTATTAGATTAAGTAAAGGAAATATTAGTTGATTTAATTTACTATTTTATATAAATCTAAAGGGGCTTTAGCTCGGTATAGATTAACAAGTAAATAGATAAATAATATATATCAACATATATCTGGATATTAGAATCGCTGCACATGCATCACTTGTCTCGAGTGTCATTTCAAAACACTTAAGACCAGACAAACATCGGCCTCAAAC